>CM031239.1:616398284-616725651 GCA_018340775.1 Taxus wallichiana var. yunnanensis | reverse complement strand
GGCCCAATGCGCCGCAGATATGTGTGGCCTCATCCGACTCAATAGTGGAGGCATCCTATCACGCATCGTCAACTGCTGACGTGCCTGCAAAATCAACCCACATTCTTAGACCCACTCGTTATAATAACATCTACTTTACCATCTACCCCCCTTTTTTTGTAACACCCAAAATCTAACCCCACCCCAACACGCTACCTTACCCACCCGAAACCCAACCTAAAAAACACTAAACCCCATCCTAAACCCAACCCATACCCCGACTCTCTACCTACCCAACTCAACCCCACCCCAACACGCTACCTTACCCACCCGAAACCCAACCTAAAAAACCCTAAACCCCATCCTAAACCCAACCCATACCCCGACTCTCTACCTACCCAACCCAACTCAACCCAACCCAACACAACCCACCCCACCAAGCCACCCTACCCACCTTCAAACCCTATCAACCCAAAACCCTAAACCCCACCCATACCCCGGGTCTCTACCTACCCAACCCAACTCAACCCAACCCAACACAACCCACCCCACCAAGTCACCCTATCCACCTTCCAACCTATCAACCCAACACCCTAAACCCCACCCATACCCCGACTCTCTACCTACCCAACCCAACACAACCCACCCCACCAAGTCACCCTATCCACCTTCAAACCAACACCATACACCCTAAACCCCTAACCCAATCCCCTTCCCCACTCCCAACCCAACCCAACACCCCACCACCATACACCCTAAAAACCACTCCCAACCCAACCCAACACCCCAACACCATACACCCTAAAAACCACTCTCAACCCATCCCTCCCCCACCGATACCGGCCGATACGAGACCGATGCCGGTCCCCCTATTAAACCTCACCTCTCTTTTGCGACCGATGCCGGTCGCCTAGTGACCGACATCGGTCCCTGTTTACTGCCCGAGCCGAACCCGCGCGCGGCCCCCAAAACTCATTTTTTACCTATTTCTACCCATCTACCCATCCAAAAACCCTAAAATTTTACACACCTAGCCGCCTTAGCATATCTAACCTATCTACCCTCCCCCTTTCTCAAATTACCTCCATTTACCCATTATTTCCTACAAACTACCAATTCCTACCCAAATCCCAAAAACAACATAACTCAACCAAACCACCAAAATAAAGAGTTTAGAACCTACCGGTACGACAACACGTCGTCGTGGTGGGATGGGTGGTGGCGGTCCCACTAGTCCAGCCCTCCAGCCTCCTCCCCGCCGTGCCATGGCTCCAATCCTGATCTGCTGGGTCCCCGGCCAATCACCTGCCGCCTCCTCAACTATTCGGGCCCACTATCAACTCTCTCCGCCAATCAAATAGCTCCACCTCACTCAATACCCCTCCAAATCAACTCTCCACGTCAGACAAGTCAAAATTTGGATTACAAAAAACAAAAGTGACAATGACAGGCCGTATGTTTCTTTTTATAGGTTTTTCGACCTAAACCGATGTCGGTTTCCTTTTTGCCCTAGGAAACCGGTATCGGTCCCTTAACCGATATCGGTCATGATGAATCGACGTCGGTTTGATACCCCTTTTACCCCATTCTTTGCCGTTCCTTACTCCTTGCCTCTTTTTCACCCATATCGCCTATATCCACCTTGGCTGAACACCATTTGTTTACCTATTCGGCCCGACCTAAGGCCTCAACCTACCTATTGGCCCGACCCAAGGCCTCAACCTACCTATTCGGCCCGACCTAAGGCCTCAACCTACCTATTTGGCCCGACCCAAGGCCTCAACCTACCTATTCGGCCCGACCTAAGGCCTCAACCTACCTATTTGGCCCGACCCAAGGCCTCGCCCTACCTATTTGGCCCGACCCAAGGCCTCGCCCTACCAATTGCCCGACCCAAGGCCTCAACCTACCTATTCGGCCCGACCCAAGGCCTCGCCCCACTTATTTGGCCCAACCCAAGGCCTCGCCCTACCAATTGGCCCGACCCAAGGCCTCAACCTACCTATTTGGCCCGACCCAAGGCCTCGCCCTACCAATTGGCCCGACCCAAGGCCTCAACCTACCTAATTGGCCCGACCCAAGGCCTCGCCCTACCAATTGGCCCGACCCAAGGCCTCAACCCACTTATTTGGGCTGACCCATGGCCACCACCCAACAACTTGGCCCGACCCAAGGCCGCATCACTTCCATACTATACCCACAATCAACATTTTATTTTATCCATCCATCCTGTACCTTGTGTTCCATCGAGCTCACTTGTTCGTGTTTTAGCATGATTAGGGTCCTTGACTTGATCTGCGTCGACCAACTTTGCTCTAGACTGGACCGTGACGTTTATCTCAACCAAACCAACCATTTGAATCTTGCCGAACATGCCTAAACGTTCACATGCCTTACCCGTTATATACCCCTGGAGCTACTTCCTATGCCTTGATACCAGGATTATATCACCCTTGTTTGGATAAACTATCGACCTTTGCCTATACATTGCTGGTTTGCTCACAAATCATGTACCCTAGTCGTATTATTGCATTTCAACATGCGTCGCTTCCTCGACCTACACCATCATCTTACCATCCCTCTACCCCACTTACCCTTTATCAACCCTATCCCTGATTTCTCGTTCACTCAATCTGTGATAGATTTGAGGGGGATTACCTATACCCTTAACAGGAGTAACCACTTCATATTATTGTCCACGCAGCTTTACGTAACAAGCTACCACGACAATAAGGGGCTAATGTAGACACCAAATTCGTGTCTCACGACCCTCAGTGACCCGCGTCCCATTTCGCAACCTAACCTCATTACCTAAACTTTACACAATTATTTATTAATTACCTTGTAATTGATAAATCCACATCACCTTACCCGCCACCTCACTGTGCCACCTCATCATGACCTAGCCCTAACCCTAAAATTAACCTAATTAAGACCCATGACTTGGTCTAGACTCACATCCATAACTAATGCCTCCTTACTCGCACCCAAAGCCGACCTTCTAGCCACTTGACCAAGCCCGCAATGGCCGATCTCTCGGGAGAAAGCAGGGAAGGTGGGCTATTTTACTAAAAATAGCCTACTTTTTCCTAACCGATGCCGGTTCCTACTCGACCGCCGTCGGTTACGCAACCGCCATCGGTTCCCTGTAAATGGGCTTCCCAAACCAAAACAACGGATCGGAATTTCATTTTGGAGATCAGTCGAAGGATTTTTAATCAAAGGAGAGTCCAAAGCGATCAGCAGAGTCCAGAACTTCACTTGACCAAGCAGAGACGAGTAAAGAAACCAGAAGAGTTGGCAGCAAAGGAGATCAACTTGCACCTTCATCAAAAACCAGTAAGTTATATCTTGCATGTCCTCCATTATAACATTTCTTGTGCTTTTGGAATTGTAATCTTCCCAAATCCATTCCTGAACCCATTATCTAACGTACCATTGCCTCTAACTATCATTCCTTAGCTTCTAACCATCCCATTTCTCAATACTATCCAAAACCAGCCATTACAAAACACCACAACCAGCCCAAAGATCCTAGAACCAACCGGTATCGGTTATATCGGTGACCGCCATCGGTTATAGATAACCGGCATCGGTTCCTTTGATCAAAACCAAGAAAAACAGCCTTTTCCCTACCCAGTTCCACGAAACAATTTAATTGGTACTCTATAGTATTTTGTGTTAATTCATATTAGCAGGGGAACTCGACCACCTTCAAAGGAAGTTTCATACTTCCCGGCCCAAGGCATTCCTCATTTATTATCTAATCAAAATCTTGTGGTCTTGTGTTCTTATTTGCAGGTAGTCCTTCCAAGACAAAAAGGAGTTCTTCGCAGTCACCCGATCTTTCTCTGACGCGCACATCATCTCGACATTCTACAGTGTATTCCTCCTAACCCTAACCTTATCTGTTTTTATAAGGAACGAAGCATTTCCGAGTGAAACAGAATCGGTAGGGGAAAGGCTGGTTTTCTAGTTTTGATGATAGGAACCAATGCCGTTCGATAACCGATGCGGTTACAATAATAATCGATACCGGTCGGTTCTCGGGGATCTTCTTGTAGCTATGGTCTTTTGTAAGGCTGGTTTATGGATGGTATTAGGAAATGGGATGGTTAAAGCAAAAGAATGACAATTAGATGCAATGGCACGTTGGGTAGTGGATTCAGTGAATGATTTAGGAGGACTGAGATTCAAGAAGCATAAGAAATGTTATAACAAAGGACATGCAAGATGTTACTTACTGGTTCGACCAAGATGCAAGTTGATCTCCTTGGTCAGAACACTTCTGGTTTCTTTACTCGCCTCTACCTCGCCTGTCAAGTGAAGATCTCGACTCGCTCCTCACTCGCAATGCTCTCGTTGATCCGAAATCCTTTGACCGATCTCCAAAATGAAATTCTGATCCGTTGTTTTGGTTTGGAGCCCATTTACAGGGAACCGATGGCGGTTGCGTGAACCGACGGCGGCCGAGTAGAACCGGCATCGGTAAGGAAAAAAGTAGGCTATTTTTAGTAAAATAGCCCACCTTTCCCGCTTTTCCCCGAGAGATCGATTGGGCTTGGTCAAGTGGCTAGAAGGTCACTTTGAAAGTAGTAAGGAGGCATTAGTTATGGATGTGAGTCTGACCAAGTCATGGGTCTTAATTAGGTTAGTTTAGGGTTAGGGCTAGGTCATGATGAGGTGGCAAAAGTGAGGTGGCGGGTAGCAGTGATGTGGATTTATCAATTACAAGGTAATTAATAAATAATTGTGTAAAGTTTAGGTAATGAGGTTACGTTGCGAAATGGGATGCGAGTCACAAGGGGTCGTAAGACACGAATTTGGTGTCTACATTAGCCCCTTATTTCGTGTAGCTTGTTCTGTAAAGTCACGCGACAATAATATGAAGTGGTTTCTCATGTTAAGGATATAGGTAATCCCCTCAAATCTATCACGATTGAGTGAACGGGAAATCAGTGGATAGGGTTGATAAAGGGTATATGTTGTAGAGAGGATGGTAAGGTGGTGGGGTAGGTCCAAGGAAGGCAGACGCATGTTGAAATGCAATAGATGACGAGGGTACATGATTTGACAAGCAAACCAAAGAATGTGTAGGCAAAGGTCGATAGTTTATCTAAACAAGGGTGATATAATCCCGGTATCCAAGGCATAGGAAGTAGCTCCGTGGTATATAACAGGTGAGGTATAGGAACGTTTAGGCATGTTCTGCAGACTCAAATGGTTGGTTTGGTTGAGATAAACGCTACGATCGCCTAGGTCAGGAAAAGTTGGTCACAGATCAAGTCAAGGACCCTAATCATGCTAAAACATGAATAGGTGAGCTCGATTGAACACAAGGTACATGATGGATGGATAAAATAAAACGCTGATTGTGGGTATGGTATTGAAGTGATACGGCCTCGGGTCGCCAAGTGGTTGGGCGGTGGCCCTGGGTCAAGTTAGATGGGTAGGTTGAGGCCTTGGGTCAGGTCAAATTGTTAGGGCGAGGCCTTGGGTCGGGCCGGATGGGTAGGTTGAGGCCTTGGGTCGGGCCGGATAGGTAGGTTGAGGCCTTGGGTCGGGCCTAATGGTTAGGTTGAGGCCTTGGGTCGGGCCAAATAGGTAGGGCGAGGCCTTAGGTCGGGCCAAATAGGTAGGTTGAGGCCTTAGGTCGGGCCGAATGGTAGGTTGAGGCCTTGGGTCGGGCCGAATAGGTAGGGCGAGGCCTTGGGTCGGGCCAAATAGGTAGGGCGAGGCCTTAGGTCGAGCCGAATGGTAGGTTGAGGCCTTGGGTCGGGCCGAATAGGTAGGCGAGGCCTTGGCTCGGGCCAAAGGTAGGTAGGCGAGGCCTTAGGTCGAGCCAATGGTAGGTTGAGGCCTTAGGTCGAGCCGAATGGTAGGTCGAGGCCGTAGGTCAGCCGACAAGTGAACAAATGTTGTGCAAAAAAGGTGGATAGAGGCGATATTGGTGAAAAGAGGCAAGGAGTAAATAAGGGCAAAGAATGGGGTGAAAGTTGGGTAGTGAACCGATGTCGATTCGGCATGACCGATATCGGTTAGGGGATCGATACCGGTTCCTTAGGGAAAAATAAAACCGATATCGGTGAAAGGCGAAAAACCTATAAAAAGAAAAAAATATGGCTTGTCATTGTCTCTTTTGTTATTTGCAATCCAAATCGACTTGTCTCGACGTGGAGACTTGGGATTAGAGGCTGGATTGAGTGAGGTGGAGCTATTTTATTGGCAAGGAGAGAGTTGATAGTGGGCCCGATTAAGGAGGAGGTAGCTGATTGGCCGGGACCCAACAGATCAAGATTGGAGCCATGGCGCAGCAGAGGAGCCGAGGGGCCGACCAAATGGACCACCACCACCCATCCCACCACGACGACGTGTCATCGTTTGGTAGATTCGAAACTCTTTAATTTGGTGTTTTGGTTGTATTATGCTAAATTGGGGTTTGGGTAGAATTAACCTTTTTAGGAAATAATGAGAAAATGGAAATGATTTGAGAAAGGGAGAGGGTAGATAGGTTAAATAGGCTAAGGTGGGTAGGTGGGTAAGTTTTTAGGGTTTTTGGGTGGGTAGATGGGTAGAAATAGGTAAAAATGGGTTTTGGGGGCCGCCGGCGGGGGTTGGGCTCCGGAGAGGACAGTGGACCGATGTCGGTCACTAAGCGACCGGCATCGGTCGCACAATTTTAGGGAAAGGGAGGGTTGTTGGTGACCGGCGTCGGTCATGTATCGGCCGGCGTCGGTTGTGGGTTTATGTAGGGGTTGGGTTGGGTTGGGGGTGGGTGTGGGGTTGGGTTGGTTGTTTTGGGTTGTGGGTGGGAGTGGGAGTGGGGTTGGGTTGGTTGTTTTGGGTTGTTGGGTTGGGTTGTGGGTGGGAGTGGGGGTTGGGTTAGGGGTGGAGAAGGGTTAGGTGTGGGGTTAGGTTTTGGGTTTTTTTGGTTGGGTTGGGTTTGGTGTTTTTGGGTTGGGTTGCATGGGTCGGTGTGGGGGTGGTAGGTTGTTAGAGGGGGTGGAGAGTCGGGTATGGTCCTGGGGATAAAAAGGGGTGTTTAGATGACAAAGTAGATGTTGTAATAAAGAGTAGGTCTAAGGATGTGGGTTGGTTTTGTAGCAGGTCACGCTGCAGCTGACGATGCGGGATAGGATGCCCCATTGTGGGTGCGGATGAGGCCACACATATCTCGCGGCTCATTGGGCCATCATGCATGAGGTGGGACTCAAGGCGGAGTCCAGAGGCACAGAGATAGAGAGATCATCACAGCCCGATGGTCGCCCTCATCGAGAGATGGGATCCGCGACTAATGTGTTCCATCTCCCGACCGGGAGATGACCGCACATCGAGGATGTGTATCGCATCCTTCTTACCTATCGAGGGAGAGGCGCCTTCCGTAGATTCAGAGATCAGAGCATGATGGACAGATACTGCAGTTTTTGGGATGCAGCCGTGCACACGACCTACCATAGCACGAGTATCGGGTACGGTGACATGTACCGTGCGCATCGTCACGAGACACGACCGGGTCAGTGTTGATGATGGTCGATCACCCGCCGCCTCCCGGACTCGGAGGAGGCCGCTCCCATGAGCATTGATGGGGGTATTGCTGGAGATGGTGGAGGAGCACACCTGTTACGCCTGGGCACCAGTATATCTGGTGCAATTATACAGGGAGCTATGGGGACTATCACGAGGAGGTGATTTGGTATTTGTTCTACATTTTTGTTGCATTGTTGGGCATACGAGCACATCGTATGCATCAAAGCCGTAGGGTTACCTCAGCAGACAGTGGGCCACAGTCATATACCGATATGGCTTTCGAGGTGGTTAGGGTCGTGGGCCAGCCACGAGCAGCTTATGGCAGTCGGGATGTGGCATACTATAGACATCCGCTAGAGGGCCTTACAAAGAAGAGACATTGTATGAGACCCTACAGAGGTCACCATCCCGGGCAGAGGAGCCCGCTTACATTGCGCCTAATCCAAAGACACATTATGGATAGTAGGACGAGGCCAGAGAGTACGAGCGATACCCCGGAGAGGGTACGCAGTAGATGGGGCTGCGACAGACGAGCCACCTCCCGTTCCTCAAGACAGAGAGATGATGTAGAGGCCCACCACCCCGCACCACAGCCTTTGGATCCAGATTGGGTAGCAGAGAGGCCAGCAGGTGAGGGTATAGATGATGCCGGGTGCACGGGAGCATACAGGGTGTGGTGGGCTGGGCAGAGAGCAGCCAGGATAGTACCGCCCACATGCATACCCAGACTTGGCTGCAGTGATAGGAGAGAGAGATCAGCCTGGGGTCAAAGTGTAGCTCTTATACAGGGCAGCTAGCAATGCAAGACAGCACGTATAGGTGTCTTACAGGGGCAGCTAGCCTGTGCCGAGGCACAGCACAGCAAAGACCACCACCAAAGACCACAAACCACAGCGCAGTGTAGTGCACAGTGCAAGAAGACAGTACCAAAGACCACCACCAAGAATGCAGGTACACCACACCCAGCACAGTGTACAGCAGTGCAGGTACCACACCACACAGCACCACCAAATGCACTACAAAGACAGTAATGTGGGGCACTGGTAGTAGGTGTCAGGGGACCAGCCCCAGTACCTACGGTGGCTCGAGAGCGCTACATGGAGGCTAGAGCGGAGGCCCGATACTATCAGGATATTCTTGATGGTACCGGGGCTGATTATCAGCCCTATGCGGCACATGAGAGCAGTAGACCTCCTGAGCCGAGGTCTCAGGGAGGTGCAGCCACAGCTGGTGGGTCCGTCACAGGCAGGAGGCGAGAGGCACCACAGGGACCAGCGGGGAGAGGTGCCGAGGGCGGTGGGGAGAGCTGAGGGATCCCAGACATGACTTTTGTATTTAGAGATGGGCACCGGTCTGCGAACCGGGTGTATTGATAGAGGCCTGCGTGCCTATGTATTATTCATGTATTCATTTATTCATTTATCAGTATACTGCCTCGCGAGCCGAGTAGGGGTCAGATAGTGGATACCGGCCCGCGAGCCGAGTATATATCTATTTTTGATACGAGGGACCGGCCCGCGAGCCGAGCCGAGATTTTTTTTGACAGCTTATTGCGGCTCGCGCGTGCTTTGTGGATTATGAGATCACAGAGGCCCCGATGTAGGGCACATTGTATTTTTGAAAATTTGTATATATATAGAGACGATGTTTTGATCCGTGCATGTTGGTTCAAAATGTGTTTAAATATTTTGTTAATGGTTGGTAATATGTAATGTATGATAAGTTTTAGTTGACATGTTGATAGATGATGATGTTGATGTTTTTGTTTTTACACGTATATATGAATGTCGGTTATGTGATGAATTGGTGGTTTTGTGACATTGTGATATATGTAATCGATGAGTTGGATCCAAATGATGTATAGATTGATAGTTTCTTGATATCCGTAGTTGATGGTTTGTGTATTTGTATAAAATAAATGATGTTAATGAAATTGTAATGCTATGTGTGGTGGATGAACAAATGTGGTAAATTGTGTTGTTTATGCAGAAAAGAGGTGGGCGCGACAAAAATTTAGGTGAGAAATGAAGAAAAGAACGCTGTTGAGAAAAGATAGGTGTGTAACCGATATCGGTTAAGGAACCGATATCGGTAGCTGATAGACCGATATCGGTTAAGTAACCGATACCGGTTATTTAGGTATGAGCTTTTCTAAAAATAGAAAAGCTAGGGTGGCAACTTAAGTTTTAATTTTAGAGCCATGCAAGAGGTTAAATACGCGAACGCGACGCTTTTTGACGACTGAGACAGGTATTTGCATGAGAGATTTGAGTGATAAGGAGAAGAGAGACAGGAATTTGTATGAGAGATTTGGGTGATAAGAAAAGAGACTGGGAAGGTGAATGCGATCGGAGATTCAGAAAGTAGAAAGGCGAATTTGAAAAGAGTGGTGATAATGGCAGGACGAGGAGAAACATCCAGCAGGCAGGGACAAGAGGGAAGACAAGGGCCACCTCAAGCTACTGCAACCCCAGAGGTAAATGTTTTGGTTGTGATTTGATTTTTGCATGTGTTATGAATAAGAGATTAAGTGGGTAGATATGAAGAAGAAAACATGATAGCAAGGATTATAAGTGAGGTAAGTGTTACGTGGTAGGTAATCACGGGTTTCGGGTATGTCTGTGTATACAGAGAGGAATAAACGAGCAATTTATTGTCGTAGGTGGTTGTTTTAGGCAAGATGTATGTAATCGATAAGGACCGGTAAAGATTAGAAACCGGTATCGAAACCGATATCGGTTATGTATAACCGATACCGGTTACTGGAGGAATTTCCAGAATGTTTGAAAAACCCCGACGGATTGAATGGTTGTTTGTTGTTTTGGTGTATGCAGGCAGAGGCAGGATTGAGGATGAATGA
Organism: Taxus wallichiana var. yunnanensis; assembly: GCA_018340775.1. NCBI lineage: Eukaryota > Viridiplantae > Streptophyta > Pinopsida > Cupressales > Taxaceae > Taxus > Taxus wallichiana. The sequence goes on along the minus strand of CM031239.1, from coordinate 616,715,285 downwards.
TAGTGTGCCAGCGCTGTTGTCACGAATCCGAGCGGATGTAACACCAGCTGAATGGACATTGATAAATCGTTTGGGGTTAAGTGGAATCCGCTATTATTCACGAATCGCACGTAATCATGCTATGTTGCAGGCATTGATTGAGAGATGGAATCCCGAGACAAATACCTTTTATCTGCCAACAGGGGAGATGACAGTAACATTGGAAGATGTGTTTCAGATTTTGAGACTCCCTATTACAGAGAACCAAGATATCGCACTACCTAGCGTGGCACGGGAGCGATAATAACAGCAGATTTGGTCCATACGCACGAGATTTGACACAAATGAGGTTTATCTTTTACATATGGGGTAATGTATGCAAAGACACCCCGAGGAGACAAGGTTAAGCAGTGATATTAATGATAGCGGTAGGGTATTATGCGTTACCGAGGGCTAAGGGGAAGATTTCCAAAGGCATTGATGTGTGTTATTTGGGAGATGATAGAAAGGAACGTGACTTTTTGCATGGGCACCGCGCATATTTGGCGGAGCTATACAGGGGTTTATGGGCTTGTAGGCGAAATCACAGGACGACACTGGATAGTTCATACTTATTACACTGTTGGGCCTATGAGCACATTGTTTGTGTGCGACCAATAGGCCGACCCATCCAGTCGGGAGAAACCGGAGTGCAGAGGTTGGGATTCAGACGATGGGTCCAGACAGAACAAGAGGCCAGATCCCAGGCCGTGACGGGTGATATTGAGTATTACAGTAGGTATGGGAGAGAGTGACGGTTGCGGATATCTGTTGGAGGCCATACGGAAACTATATGGTAACAGAGAACATAGCTGAGGAGTTGAGGGGTGTAGAGCGATTGAGGTGGATCGCAGGGCACAGGCCGGGTGAGTATGAGAGGATTCCTATAGATCACGTGCGGCGACAATTTGGATTTGTGCAGGATATACCCCTGGCTTATAGACCATATATGAGGATCGACGCCGAGGCAACATTCTCACCTCCCCGCCAACACCTCCGTAAGGGCTCAAGAGGTAGCAGCCGATCGCAGGGTAATGGATGCGAGAACGACAGAGGCCTATAGATTATGGTGGGTAGCAGAACTGCGAGGTGTACGTGAGCGCCCTGACATAGCGGTGATTACAGCAGAGAGGGATCGTCTGCAGCGTTTGGTTCAGCAGCTCCAAACGCAGGTGAATGAGACAAGAGGATTGTTAGTGGTCATGAGTCACTAAGCGGGAGACTAGAGGCTGGAGTCCTCCATGCGAGAGGCGTATTCATATGTTACAGAGAGATTGGCAGATCGGTGGGCGGTACCAATAGCCGTGGTACCTTTGAGGACAGAGAGGCCCGGCGAGAGGGGTCGACGATCACGATCATCACCTAGTTCGGGATGAGGCGTGAGGGTCTGAGTAAATGTTAGCAAGGTATAAGAATAAATAAGGATGCCAACCTGCGTGTCGATGATAGAGAAGATGTATTTGTTTAACATCTAAATAAAACTGAATATGTATGTTGATTTGAGTTACGATAATAATAAGATTGTTTGTGTTTTGATTTTCGGTGTTTTGAAAAAGGATAAAGAGGACTGTGATTAAATAGAAATACACAAAAATATTTATATTCACCACACAGGATAGGTTATGGTAGGGGATGGTCGAGCTAACCTTGGGAGACCCCATGTCTCCGAAGTGCTGCCTACATAGCCCATCGCACAAAGCAAGGAGGGGCCTCGATCGATGTAGTTCTCCCTTAGGATCGTGAGAGGCGAATTCAGGCAATTGGGTACGGTTTAGGTAATTGGTTGGTTGGTAAAAATATTAAGATTAGTAAAGGTAAGGTGGATGGTGTTGGTAATGAATTGGTGATGTTGTAAAAGGTATGAGGGAAGCGAAAGTTAGCCTACCCAAGTAGTAGGGAATCGGTCCTGATTAAGGTCAACACACAATCCTAGATGCGAGGCAAAGCAGAAAGAGTGCTCCGTAGATGAAGAGAGCTAAACAAACCACACCACGTAGAATGAGCTTGGAGCCCTAGGTACCATGCATAGACGAGAAGTCAATAGGTGAAAAGAGTTGTGTGATCACAATATATCGAGCGTACATTACGTCCCTTGAGTCAAACAAATGGTGAGGTGAGGTGGATGATATAACTGAGGTACGCAGAACTTATTACAAAGTGAGTGCTCTGACGAAAGAGAACCTACCCTAAATAGACAAGTCCATGACTCAAAAGTCCTTTTGAATGAGGCTTTTCTTTTATTGAATGTAGACTGATCGATGCGGGAAGTCTACAAGGGATATTGATTGTATTATTCTTGAGGTCTTCACGAAGCTGATCAATGCGAGAAGCTTCTGATAAAGGCTGACTGTGTATAGCTGTCCTTCGAGGGAGCAGTCTATTTATAGTAGCAGATATGATTGTAATGCATAGCTGTCCTTCTGGGAGCAAATATATATAATAAGAGAATAGTTCTGGCATATATAGCATTGTCCTTCGAGGGAGCAAATATATTTAATTTAGATGACTAGATGTTCATTTGGCATGAAGCATCTAGTTTAGTAGGAAGTTTGACTCAAGAAAATCCCATAAGAATACGGCTTATTTTAATACTTTGAAGTCATGGACTAGACTAAAAAGGGGAAGGCATCATCAAGGGGAGGTGAGGATCAAACTATGTGAGCTTGATTGTTATTATGAAGTGTAGGAAACAGAGTGTATGTAGTGGTAAGTGAGCTCAAGGGACGAGCGGCAGGTAGATAAGAAGTGATATAACACTAATTTCAACAGTAGAATGGTCGAAGATGCAAGGCATTAAGGGGTTCAGTGCTCAGTTTACCATTGCCGAAGCTAAACGATAAGTACCGCATCCATAGGTATGAGTGATTATATAAGGCCCAATCCAATTGGGAGCAAATTTTCCACGTTTGCTCTTTTCTAGTTTGGTTACATGTTGATTCTCTTTGAGAACAAGATCACCAACCTTAAAGGTACGCTCATGAAGTCGCTTATCATAAGCACGTTTAATGCGTTTTTGATAGATTTGAAGGTGATCAAGAGTCAGTAAGACGGCGTCACGCAAAGCTCCAATTGGGCTAACCGCTCTTGGCGGAAATCATCGCTGGTGAGAATATCCTCAAGAGATATTCTAAGGGAGGGTATTTGTATTTCGAGAGGCAAAACAGCCTCTGCACCGTATACCAAAGAAAAGGTGTGGCATTAGTAGAGGTACGAATGCTAATGCTATACGATAAGCCCAAAGGGCAAAGGGAATGTGATCGTGCCAATTTCTTCCTGATTCATCGACAACTTTCATGAGGATTTTGGTTAGTGTTTTATTAGAGGACTCGGCTTGCCCATTGGCTTGTGGATAGTAAGGTGATGAGAAACTAAGTTTGATACCAAAGTTGTCACAAAGGTCTTGCAACAACTTGTTTTTGAAAGATTTTCCATTATCTCGTTATCGTGCGATGAGGAACACCAAAACGATGATAATGTGGTGGTTAATGAACTCGACAATTTTTTCTTTTTTGATTGAAATGAGTGGAATAGCCTCCACCCATTTTGTGTAATATTCGGTCACTGTGATTATCCAACGGTGACGCTTGTGAAGAGGTTGGGTGAATCTCACCAATAAGGTCTAAACCCCATCAGTGAGAAGGGCCAAAGATCTCGAGCGATCCGGAGCGGGTGGCTAGGAGTATGTTGAAGGTTGGCATGTTGTTTACACATAACACAACGCTTAACATATTCGTAGCAGTCATATTGAGAGTAGGCCAATAATAACCAAGGCGAAGGATTCATTTGCCACGGCAAGGCCGCTAAAATGTCCACCACAAATACCGTCATATGGACCCGCTGGATGGTATGAGTGGCCTCCGCGCCGCTTAGACAAATGAAGGAGGATGCCATCAAAGCCACGTTTATAGAGGAGTCCCCCATGACAACATAACGCGAAACACTTTTAAGAAAAGCACGCTTGCCGTACTAGTAAGGTCGTGGGAGGACAGAGATTGTAAGGTAGTCGTGAAATTGGTGGTACTGTATCCCGTGAATTAGTAGAGACACGTGATTTTATCATACAAACTACCGGGGTTGAATAGATGGGGCAAAAAGTTGTTGGACCACGACGAATAATTCAGAGTCAGTTGGCAAGGGAATTTGCGAGGCTAAGCAAGCCATAGTATCCGCAAATTTGTTAGTGGAGCGGGAATGGTTTGATAGAATAGTGGGTAAATAAGGCTAGAAGTGAATCCACGTAGTGTTTGTATTTTTGAAGTTCCTCGTTTTTGCATTGGTAGACGCCCATAACTTGATTGACTACCAATTGAGAGTCGCCAAAAATGTTGATAGATTTGATACCTAAGTGTAACGCAACTCGAGACCTGCAAAGGGCCCTCGTATTCCGCTGTATTATTAGTGCAAGGGAAATCAAGTCGGAATGAAAGAGGCATAGGTTCAGCATTGAGAGGAATGAGAACAACGCCGGCTCCTCCACCGCGCTGGCATTTAGATCCATCGAAGAAGAGGGTCATTGGGTACGACTCCTCCGTGAGGGAAAGAGTAGCGATGAGTTCGTCGGGAAATGTGAAATTGGTAAATTGTTCCCCAGGTAAAGGAGCTTCCGCAAGTTGGTCTGCGATGGTTTGTCCTTTGATTGATTTCTGGTGGACAAACTCAAGGTCGAGGTCGGCGAGAAGCATGAGCCATCTAGCAATGCGTTGGTTCAGATGAGGTTTGGCATACATGTAATGGATGGGGTCTGTATTGGTGATGACGAAAGTCTTGTGATTTAGAAGGTAGTGTCAGAGTTTGGTGGCCACGAATGATAGGGCAAGGCACAATTTTTCTACATGTGTGTACCTAGTCTCATAGTCCACCAAAGTACGACTTATATAATAAACGGCTTGTTCGCGATTCTCAGAGTCACGATGTGCAAGCATGGCTCCTACAGCGTGGTCGGTGGCGGAAAGGTAAAGGTAGAAAGGGCGGTCGTCTTGGGGTGGGATAAGCACGGTGGTCAAAGAGATAGGATTTGAGAGCTTCGAAGGCTTGGTGACATTCTTCGCTCCATTGGAATGCAATATCCTTTTTAAGGAGGTGATGGAAAGGTTGACACCGATCCGAGAGTTGGGAGATGAAACGTCGGATAGATTGAAGCTTACCTTGTAAACTACGCAATTGTTTGAGATTTTTGGGTGGGGGCATTTCTAGGATAGCTTTGACTTTAGATGGATCGACCTCAATGCCACGCAAAGAGACGATAAAGCCAAGAAGTTTTCCCGAAAGAACACCAAAGACACATTTCTTCGGTCAAGGCGATGTAATATTGTAACAGGCGATCAAAAATAATGGTTAAAACATCGAGATGTTCACTACGATGTTTAGACTTGCCGAGAAGATCGTCGACATAGTCTTCAAGGATAGTGTGCATAATGTCATGAAAAATGTAGGTCATAGCCACTGATAGGTAGCACCAGCATTCTTAAGGCCAAATGGCATGACACGATAACAGAAGGTTCCCCAAGGAGTTATGAAGGCAGTTTTGTGTTGATCGGCAGGGGCAACCAAAATTTGGTCAGATCCTGAAAAGCCATCCATGAGAGAGAGCATCTCATGACCTGCAGTTAGATCAACAAGTTGGTCAATGCTAGGTAAGGGGAAGTCATCCTTAGGGCAAGCGAGGTTAAGATCCCGAAATCTGTGCATATCCGAAGTCCCCCTGTCGCTTTAGTGACAGGTACGATGTTAGAAATCCATTGAGGATAGTCAATAGGCAAGATGAAGGAAACAGAAAGGAGTCGTTGGAGCTCCTCTTTGACCAAGAGAGCAATGCGTGGATGCATTTTTCTCAATTTCTCGTTTGACTGGTTTGGAATCGGGGTTTAGGTGATGTTATGGACGGCGATGGTAGGATCAATTCCCGCATGTCAACCGTAAGACCATGCGAAAGCTTGGTCATGCAGCACGGAGAAAGGTAGTAAAGGCGGCTTGTTCTCGATGTGTTAAGGGATTGTCCAATCTTCACAATGTGAGGATCCTTCTCCGTGTGGATGTTGATTTCTATGGTAGATTCGCTCAAAGATAGTTTGGGTTTCGATGGTAAGGCTCGTTGAATATAAGAATCATCCGCGCCAAGGTAAGTGAGGATGGAGTCGTCATCCTGGCATTCAACAACATTAATCAAAGGCGAATCCTCTTCGATCATGTCTGGATAAAGAAGGGGCAAAGAAGATGGGTCGTCATTATCGCGTTGATAAGTGAGAGGACCTATGAAGATAGCATTTATGAAAAAAAAAAGTTAGGAGGGATGGATTCAGGGTCTATAGATTCTGTGGGTGATGATGGCAAAGTGGGTGATGATGGTTTGGTAGGGGCGACGTCTTCTTCTTCCAGGATACAACTGACAGGAGGTGTCTCCTGTGTAGGTGTTTCGGGAAAACCGAGACCACTGCGATCATTGTGTTTACGGGTAGTCACGGGAATGAGTGTATGTCGGCCTTGTTCGTAAAGGCCAAAACCAAAGCCTTTCCACGCACAACGAGTCAAGAAGGTGAGGGCGAAACGACGATTTGTCAAGTATTGAAAATCGGATTGGAAAGGAACCACACCAAGAGGAGGTTCAGGGGTAATGGAGGATGCGTCAACACCCCCATACGTTAGGTTAGTGCGGCAATGGGGTGGTCCGTAAGAGATTATCTCCCCCACGCGATGGTCGTAGGTGGGATGTGCATGTAATTGTCCATACTCCCGCGGGTAGGGAAAGAACTAACGTTATATAGGCGGTACTCCCCAGCAGTAAGGCGCTGAAAACATCTACTAAGGGGTCGAGGTTGGAATGTTAGTCATGGGAAGGGAAGTGGTTTTTGCGATGGTGGTTTCATCAATCGAAGGCGTAGGCGCGGTTGAGGTGGATGGTTGAGGTACATTTGAGGAGGATGGTTGGGTTGAATGTATGGGTGTCTTGATTGGTATAAGCACATCGTTAGGGCGGTATAACATATTGCAGGTTTTAAAGGGGGGAGGGTCAGCTTTTACGGTGTAAGACTTCCCCTCGTACTCAAATTTTATGCATCTATGTAATGTTGAGGGAACGCATCCCATGGCTCGGATCCAAGGACGACCCAAAGAATATATTATATCGAACTCTCCCTCCAAGACATAGAAGAGTTCGGGTAAAGTACGTGGTCCTACCCGAATGTTGAGGATCACGGTGCCTAAGGTAGAAGTAATAGCGCTATGAATGACCGCAACATGATGGGGTCGGCACACATGCAACTAGAAGGGATGTTCATCTGTTGGAAGGCTTTTGAAGAGATGATGTTTAGGCTAGCGCCCCATCAATCATAACCCGACGTACTCGAATGTCCCGGACGTAAGCGGAGATGAAAAGGGCAGGGTCGGGGTCTTCTGTACCAAAGTCGACAATTTCATCTTCGTCAGAGAAACCGATCGCAGCAGCTTGTTGTACAGAGACAATGGTGGTGGGGCAAAGGGGTTGTTTGGTGAGAGAAGCAACGTGATCGGGTGTTAGAATGGAGGCGACAGGTGGTTTCATTAGGTAAAACCTCTATCCTCAAGGATCTCAACGAGAGCTTGTCGATGAGATTCAAGTCTCAATGAGATCATACAATGTCATTTTTACGGGCGATCAAAGTGAAGCCGTTTAATCATATTTCGGTGGGCAATGCCATTAGAGATGGATAGGCGGGTCCGCGCGAATGACCACTTTAGGTGGTGGTGCAATCGGATGTTTGACGAGAAAGAGATGCCGCAGCAGTGTGTTTTCTTTGCTTTCCCATTGTTTTTCTGCCCTCGAGTAGCGACACTAATCATATTAATCTCATAGACCTGAGATGAGGAAGATGGTTGGGATAACTCATGGTCTTCAAGAGGTGGGGTTGTAATAATGATAGATTTTGGTGAGGCGGGGACAGATGGTATAGGAGAGGGAATGGAAACTAAAGGTCTCTCCCTTCGTAAGTTGTCTTTCTTAATCTTTCTATCCGGGAGAGGTGACTGACGAAGGATGGTTTTTAGAGCTTTGCATCCCTCCACATCATGTCCTGGTGTGCGGTGATAAGCGCAGATTTTAGACTCATCGTAACCCATAGGTCGGGGTTTAGACGGGTCATAAGGTCTAAGTGGAGGTAGGGAAATGGTCGCATTCTCCACCAACATAGCAAGGATTTTGGCGTAAGATCCTTTGAGTGGGTCAAAATCGAAGAGGATGAGGGTATTGGTTGTGCGGGTTTTGGTAATGTTTGGGCATGATTGGTTCGCATGGGTGGTGGTTTAGCCGAGGGGTGTTGATACATGGTTTTTACTAAACGTGATTTCTTTGGCGCAGCAGGTTATGTTGATGATGAGGCTATAGATGATGTGGTATCGTAAAACAACCACGGGAAATAGGAGTGACCGAAAACAAATCTTTTGATGATGGAATTTGTTTAGGGTGATAGGTGGACAGATACGCGGAGTGACGATGTTGCTATACCCTGGAATTTCTGTATAGGTGCGGAAGGCGTAGGTTGTTCTGAAGAAAACGCAGGAGGTATGATATATTGATGTAAGGTAGAGGGATGGGGTCCCAATATGGAAGGTAGGTATGACGATGATGGTTTTGATTGTGATAGGGGCACGGATTGAGTTTGTCTCCTAGGTGGCGGAGTGGATTTATTTTTGGATAGATCGAGTCGCTTAGGCGGGTGTGTTAGACTGGGCATTGGTGAGGTCCCAAGCGTAGGGGAAGATCTTGGTTAAGTTGATAGAAGTGGACGGGGCATTCGGGTAGAGGTGAGGGGGTGAAGGTGAGAACAGGGGCATTTTAAGCTTCGTAAGCACTTCGGGTATATGGTGGAGACATCAGATCACCATTTGCATTTGAGTAGAAAAAGGGGTACTCAAACGTTCCCATAGGGCCCGTCATCTTCCGTGGAATGACAAAGTCTCTGTGTGATTTGTAATTTTTGTACGGAAGAAAGGTGGGTTGTAATTCCACCACTCACGGGTGTGACACAGAGGTAGATGAGGCAATCGTATCAATAGATGTTAAGAGGTCAACCGGTCGTTGAAAAGATTTAGGCGATGAGGGACTAATAGGTAGGAGGGCGTGTTCGAGGGGATCTGTCACGTTTAAAGAATGTGGTGATGTTAGTGTAAGAGATTTCTCATCTAAGGATGTCAAAAGGAGTGGCGAGCCTTCCTCTTGTGTAGCAAGAGTGGTAGAAGGGGACGTTTGGGAAATAGATAAATTAGATAGCATCCGCTCACACTCTTGTAGGGATGTGGTGTAAGAAGACTCGTCGATGAGAAGAGAAGTCCGGGCAGTTAACTCTTCTATGGGTAAAGGAATGATTTCACTTTGGCTTGATGGTGGTGAAGGAGGTTCAAACTCCTGTGTTGGTGGAGAGGCTTGATTTAAAATTTTTTCAATAGAGGCTTTTGGCTGAGAATCGAAGACTGCATGGATCTCATGAACACTCTCCTCGGCTAAGATATCTTGGTTCACGTTACTGTTGGACGAGTGATTCGGGAATGGCTTGTTGAAAATTTTCAGATTTCGGTTAGCAGGGGCGTTAGGATTATCGAGGGTTATATCCCCTGCGTCAACCATTTCCTGCACTATGTTTTTCAACATCTTGCAGTTTTCATGACTATGTCCTTTTACACGGTGAAAGTTACAAAAGTCATTTTCTTTGTACCAGGAAGGTATTGCGTGGGTGGAGTCAAACCCAGAGTGAGGTTTAACAGGGGGCAAGGTGATAGCCCCAGCTTTGAGCAATTTCTCCAGGATGACGCCATAAGTTTCTCCCAAGGGAGTGTAATTGGTGGGCTCGGCTTTGTACTTATAAGTGGTTTTCATGAGTATTGACGGTGTTTGAGATTTGACCATTACCGCATGGATAGCTCCTTTTGATTTAGAAGAAGTGGACGCGTGAGGAGTGGTGGTGTTTGGCTTGTTGGTAGAATCAGGAGTTCGGAAATTGGGGTTTTTGTTACGCAACCGCAATTTCTCTTCTTCTAAGGCTCGAATTTCAAGTTTCCGAGCCATGGTAAAGGCCTCATCGAATGTGCGGAAAGTTTGAATTTGGAGGGTAGGGGAGATGTGCTTAGCACAGGCCCGCGTAAATAGTTCGATGAGTTCGGTTTGAGGCAAGGCATACGTAAGTTGGTTGATAAGGCCCCGCCATCGTCCAACGAAATCTGCGATAGATTCGTCTTCAAATTGTCGGATGGCATAGAGGTCGGTGATAGATACTTTCTTGCAATGTTAATGGAGAAATGATCCAAGAAAGATTGGGGCTAGTTGGTTAAAAGAGAAGATTGAGTGCTGGGTTAAAGCACTGTACCACTCCAAGGCAGTCCTGATAAGGACATGGGAAAGGTGCGGAGTAACAAGGCATCATCATGGGCAATCAAATAACAAGCATGTCTAAATGATCGCAAGTGTTGTTGAGGATCCTCTTTACTGTTAAAACGAGTAAACTTTGGCAACTCCCATTGAGGAGGATATGAATGAAGGGGGACAGAAGGGTGAATGGGCTCCCGACAAACTTGCTCGTATGTCAAGGCGCTACGACTCCTGAAACGCAGAAGCCTCCAGGTTTTGCATTTTGTCCATCATTTGTTTGATGAAATCTGTGGTTGGATGAGATGATGGTGCCACAGAATAGGGATGTCCCATATAAGGTGTTGAGGTTACTGGATACGTGTATGGGAATGAAAAGGTAGGCGGAGCTTGAGAAGGAAAGCTCGTGTGAATAGGTGGCAGAGAGTAAGTCATGAATGGAGTGGTCTGAAAGAGAGATGAGATAGGGGCAGTTGGTGGTAACGATACGTGGGGTCCAAGGTTAACCAAAGGAAAGCTAATCGGGGTCGTATGAACCTCTGAAGCTGTCGGATTGGGAGACGGGGCTAGAGATGCAGGAAGTAAGGCATTGGTTATCAGGAGGAGTGGGAGCTAAATGAGTAGCTATACTAATAGGCATGCCAATAAGGAGCTGACCATCAAGCGTACGGTCGGGGCATGAGACAAATAGTATCAGACAAATACTGGGATTAGCATCCGTAAATTTGGCAAAGTCCTTGTCTCCTACAGAATTTGGGGATCTCACCGTGTCCGTAGGGTTCCCTATAGAATGTGAAGGGGGTGATTCAGGCAAAGACACAGAGTAGGCATGTGAAACCATGGCGGCGGCTTGCTTCCGAGTGATGACAACCATAGACAAGAACACACAGGAAAGTTTCAATCTATCAAGAACAAAAACAACCTCAGAATGATGAATTTGGCAAGTTGCTGGTTTGTCAGGGGCTGATGAAGACAGTAACCGATATCGGTTTAGTAACCGGTGTCGGTCACAGAGCAAACGACGTCGGTCCCTTAACCGATGCCGGTGTCAAAAGTCTAGGATAAGAAGATATAAAAGGCTGCTAATTTGATTTTTAGCAACGTTGAGTATATTTATCAACTTATTGATCACAGAAGACAAAGTATGACAGAGAAAACAGAATTTGAAAACAAGCAAGAGGCACACGCAAATCTAGAGACTAACCCTAGGGTTAATTTTAGTTATCGTGGGCTTATGCCTTTAGACGTAAGATGATGTCAGAATCCTAAACAACAAGACCTAGGGGAAATGTCAAGTTTGTTTTGGCTTATAAGGTTACCTCAATCGGGCGGAGGAATACCGCGGAAAAGGGGGGATGTTTGAGCTGTTGTGTTAATTGTGAAGTGATTCGGTATGTGTTGTGCAGTGAAACTAAGGTTAATTTCCTGTCAATACCGTGGATATCACCCCCACGTGTACGACCTGTTACTTAATCTATGTTCACTAGAATTGAAGAACAACAAGCAGGAATGCAATGCACGTGTTTTAAACCCAAATCAAAAATTATATTCGATGAAGCAAGAGAGATGACTTTCACTAATGCGAAACTAGGAAAGCAAGACAAATTCTTTACTAAATATATAACAAAAGCAAAGAACAAAGAAATATGCTTCCTAAAATGAAAATAAGCAAGAGAAAGAAACCCAAAATGGGTCCCACCTAAGGCAAGTGCCAAAATGTTTCGCTCGAATGTTTCAAGCTTCCTGGGAATAGAGTTGCTTCTATCCTTTCATTCCTTTTAGAAATGTATGAGGTTAGGGTTAGGAGGAATACCCGTTGAATGTCGAGATGGTGCGCGCGTAGAGAAAGATCAGCCGATCATGGAGAACTCCTTTTTGTCTTGGAAGGACTACCTGCAAATAAGAACACAAGACCACAAGATTTTGATTAAACAATAAATGAGGAAACTGCCTTGGGCCCAGGAAATATAAAACTTCCTTTCGAAGGTGGTCAGTTCCCCTACTAATATGAATTAACACAAAAGACTGCAAAATATCAATTAAATTGTTTCGTTAAACTGGGTAGGGGAAAGGCTGGTTTTCTGGTTTTGATGACAGGAACCGATGCCGGTTACTGATAACCGATGCCGGTTACTAATAACCGATACCGGTGGTTCTAGGATCTTCTTGGTAGCTATGGTGTTTGTAATGGCTGGTTTATGGATGGTATTAGGAAATGGGATGGTTAGAAGCAAAAGAATGACAGTTAGATGCAATGGCACGTTGGGTAGTGGATTCAGAAACGGATTTAGGAGGACTGAGATTCAAGAAGCATAAGAAATGTTATAACAAAGGACATGCAAGATGTGACTTACTGGTTTTGACCAAGATGCAAGTTGATCTCCTTGGTCAGAAACACTTCGGTTTCTTTACTCGTCTCCGCTCTGTCATGTGAAGATCTGACTCTGCTCCTCACTCGCAATGCTCTGCTGATCCAGAAATCCTTTGACCGATCTCCAAAATGAAATTCCGATCCGTTGTTTTGGTTTGGGAGCCCATTTACAGGAACCGATGGCGGTTGCGTAACCGACGGCGGTCGAGTAGAACCGCATCGGTAAGGAAAAAGTAGGCTATTTTTAGTAAAATAGCCCACCTTCCCCGCTTTTTCTCGAGAGATCAGTTGCCATGGGGCTTGGTCAATTGGCTAGAAGGTCGGCTTTGGGTGCGAGTAAGGAGGCATTAGTTATGGATGTGAGTCTGTAGACCAAGTCATGGGTCTTAATTAGGTTAGTTTAGGGTTAGGGCTAGGTCATGATGAGGTGGCAAAGTGAGGTGGTGGGTAAGGTGATGTGGATTTATCAATTACAAGGTAATTAATAAATAATTGTGTAAAGTTTAGGTAATGAGGTTAGGTTGCGAAATGGGATGCGGGTCACAAGGGGTCGTAAGACACGAATTTGAGTGTCTCAGATAGGGTTTCTCTTGAAAGTTTTGTAGCAACACCCTTTCTTGGTGCATCACCACTTCTAGTATAGGTTTTATTTCCTTGCAAATATCTTTCCCTAATCCCATGAAATGTTAGCATAGGACTAGTTAGCCATTTTTCCTGCATTAGAAGTAGTGTTGTGTTTAGTTTAGGAAGAGGAAGTTGGCCTTCTCTCAGAGGTTCACCTTGAGCCCAAGTCCCACAACTTGAGAGGTGATCCCATGTGTCCCAATCACACCAAATGTCGTGATTCATTTTCAGGCCATTCGGGGTGCAATGATTTGGCATGCCCACAACAAAGTTTTGGCACACCTTATCTCATTATAATGGGACAAGAGGCACATCTTTCATAGGTGTGTGTATTGTGTTCATTTCATTTCATTAAGTTGTTGTGCTCTTAGTGAAATTTCAGCCTTAGGAGGTATACCCAAGCACAACTAACGTGACTCCATTGGTCTAAGTACCCTACTCTCTATGTTGCAGACTTTCATTTTATCCATTTTCCATCTAGTTTCTTCCATATATTTCCATTTTTCTCCCATTCATGAAGTTGTGCAATCATGGCTTCATTTCCACAATGGGATTCCCACTTCCAGCAACAACACTTTCCATCTTCAAGCTATTTTAATCCACCTCCAGCTTCATTCTATAATGAGAATCAATAATATGCATATCCCTCTGAGAAAAGTCATGATCATTTTGGTTTTTCACCTAACTATGCAGATTTTCAAGGGTAGGAACATGCATATGATGGAGGCTATCCTACAGATGAAGATGTAAGGTTACAACTTAAAATACAGAAACTGGAGGTAGGTATGGTACAATCCAGAGCCACAACTCAAATGAGAGCATTCAAGAATGGTTTCAAGACAACTTGTCCATGGGTTGGCCCTATGCCAAGTTTTTACAACTTATAGGAAAAGATTGATTTTATGACTGAAATGTTGCCTCAGCTTGAGGGTTGGATCAAAGAAATAGAGGCCTATGAGTTTGATGTAATGCAATCCTATCAATGGGTTGATTCTGCACTACCACCACCTCAGGGTTCTCTTTCTATTTCTCATCCAAGGTCATTTCAGTCCAAACCTCAAATTCCAAGCTTTTCACCATCAACACATGCTGAGAATTCCTTTCCTTCACCTCCTATTCCTCCTTTCCATCATGAATCTTTCATGCCTCATCCTTCTAAAGTTCCTCTTTTCTACAAGAACCATCAAGACAAGAGAATGAATCTCTTCCTCAAACAATGAGGGAATCATGGTTAAATCCCAACCCACCCTCTCTCTTATAGTCCCAAATCCATTTTGGGAAGAGCATTGTCAAGAAATGAGAAAAAATGGGAGGAGTATATGGTCAAAGAGAATAGAAAAGGAGAGCATGTAAATAATCCAAAGAAATGGGCTGCAAAACTTAACATCAAGAAAACTTCATTCCTGACTAAACCTTCTATAGAAGTTGAGACTCAAGAACAAGTGGAACAAACTAGTTTTGTACCAGAAACAAATCTAGAGTTGAACAAGGAGGACCAATAGTCTACTTATTCAGAATGTAGTATTCATATTGGCTCAATTCCATCAGAGGAGTTTGAATCACCAAAGGTGGCAGAGTCTGTTGGAGAAGAGAATGTGCAAGCTGAAGAAGAAAGACTCTCAAGTGTACAAGCTGATTCTTATGAGTGTAATGATCCTACTTGTCAAGCATGTCAAGAAATTGCATCACTTTTGGAGCATTGTAGTGAATTTCCAACATCATCATCAAATACAACAATTGATCATAGTAGGATTCTTTCCATGATGGACTCAGAAGTTTCAAGTATAGATTATACCATGCAGGAAGTTTTCAGATTCTTCCCCTTCTTCATCTTTTCAAAACTCTGTTTTCTTAGATGAATTTGATCTTGAAAATTTTATGTTTGAAGATGAGGAAGGTCATGGGGAATCAATTTCTAATTCAAGAAACACCATAAGGGAGGTTGAACCCTTTGCACATTTGGAGAACAAAGAAGCAATTTTCTATGTCAAATTCGAGAGGAGTATTTGGATGCAGAAGAGCCTATAGAAATACCCACTTCTAGAACACCTGTAGTTTCAAGTTATCTCCTTGAATGGGAAGACTTGGATCATCTACAATATTCATTGAATGAAGAAAGAGAGGAGCATGCGGAGAAACTAAGTCAACTTTGAAGGTTTTGGGTGAAGATGATATTATTGAGAGTTTCTTACTCTCAATTGTGGGAAGTCAAATTTGTTTGATGAACAAGTGATGGTGGAAGAAAACAAGGAGGAGTTGTGCTTCCCTTAATTGTCCCAAAAAACAATAGGTGAAAGGATTTGATCTTGTAGGTTTCATGTGGGATGAAGAGGTTAGAGTTGCTGAACAACTTTTCCTTCAGATGAAAGTGGAACTCCTATATGATCAGTATGCTTTGAAACACTTGCAGTGACTTTCCAATAACTTCATTTGAGGTTGTAAGTGGTCCAAAGGTTTGCATGTCATGGAGGAAATCCTTGTTGTCAAAGAAGGAAAAATAAATGGAGAGGACATCACCTTCATACCATTCACACAGTGAAAGATAAGCTATTTGTAAATGAGAAACAAGAGGGAAATCAATTGTGGATAACCATCTTTTTTGAGAATGTCTTCAACAAGACTTTCTTGTTAAAATTGAAGTACAGACAAGCAGGAATATTCAATGGGTTAGACCATGTCCTATCAGGTACCTAGCTTCATTGAAGCCAGAAGAGAAGCTAGAACCAGTCACATTCATTTCAGAATGTGAGGATGAGTTTCAAAATTATGAGGATCAGTTGCAATGTCTCTACGAAACAAATGTAGAGCAACTAAAAGAAGGATACTTTCTCTTTACAATTGATGCCTTGGAAAGTTAGGTGGAAAGTTGGATTTATGTCAGTATTTCACTATTAATTCCAGCCATGTCCATTATCACATCATCTTCATGGCAATCCATTATGAGAAAAGGGAGCTATTTTGCACAACTAGTTGCAGGGTTTGTTTAGCTCACCTGTGCTCCTGGTTAGTGTAGGGTAGTATAGGTTTTCTTTTAGTAGAATAAGTGCAATGCACACCCTATGTTCCACTTGGGGTATGTATGGTTTTTAGTTGTTTCAGTGTGTTTTGTTTTCCGTTGTCACTCTTGTGTTGTTCTGCATATATGCATCATTCAAGGTGTCAAGGAAAAGGAAGGTTCAAAGTTTCCATAAGAGTTTCATGATCTACTTCATTCAAAGTTCCAGATGCCAAGTGTTCATCAGATTTAGTATACTTCATGCTTAGCATTCAAGGGAGGTCCAAGATCAACAATGCTTAAGGGGATTTCAGGATGTATCACAGAGGATCAATTGGTTTTCAGATTTACAAATATTGACTCCATGCCCAATGGATGACTTAAGGCTACTGGAATCATGCTTAGCAGAAATCATCCCCGAGAGGTCACCAAAAATGTTGTCCATTTTTCCCCTGGGTAAAAATGAACAACGAGGGTCTATAGCTAAAATTGTCAAAGTTGGTGTATAAAATTTTCTAGGGTTCTTCTATACTTTCATGATGCCTTAGAAGGATCTTCAAACACATGGGAAGAAGGATTTTCCAACATAGCTCAATTGGGCCCAAATCAACATATAAGTGCATTAATGCAAATTAAAATCATTTTATTGGGTTTGTGTTGAATTAGGTAAATTATTATAGGCTCTCGAGCTCAAAATCTGGAACATCATGTTTGACAAGGTTGGGGAGCTAGCTCGGGCCCTCATGATAAGTCTCTTCTAGGAATAGCTTGGTTGAGATAGGAATGAGCTCGATGAGTCTTAGATATGTCGGTGAGGTAACCATAATCGAGCTCGAGTGAGTCGATCAAGGATCAATGCAAAAGAACGAGCTCAAATGCAAACCCAACTCAATTGACTCATAGGCCAACTCGATCTCATCACATGTCAAAGTCGAGCTCATGATCTTAATGCCATGGAGGGTGAAGCAAATTCCATTTTGAGCCCATGTGTGTTAGGGCAGTTGACTTATATAGATGAGTAGATGGTGAGCTCAGCTTAAGCATCGTGTGAGTGATGGATCAAAGTCAGCCAACATAGCTGAGTATGAATATGAACCAAACTCAAGTCATGAAGATATGAAGTTAATCATTTAACTTTGATGCTTCGAGTTCGAGCTCAATGATTGCATGATGGAAGATCAAGATCATGAGGTGAGCCACAATAAATACATGAAACAACATGGATCTAGATTGCTCACAACAAAATATGTAAGGATCTTATGTGAATCATTCGAGATTTTAAGAGGAGTTTCTCAAGTTGAATTCAAGCTCAAAATTAGTTGTGGCAAATTCAGAATTGAGCCATTTCAGATGACTCATATGGTTCAGATCAAGTGAGTTAGGTCAAGCTAGGTAGGTTTCAAAAGTAGAAGAGAAACAATGGATGGAAACATTATAAATTTCTGTTCGAGTGAAAAGAAGAAATGAATGAGATGCATCTCATCCTTGGGATTGTGAAGGATACAGTCTGTTGAGACTAGATCATCGTAGAACATAGGGTTAGAGGTGATTGTGATGTTTGAGTAGAGTCAGGATTACAAAGTTGAGTAGAGATCATTTGGTTTCTATGGAGATCAAGAGAAATTGATTCAAATCAGTTGAAAGAAATCGAAGTCATGAGTCATAACATATGAAGCAAGTGATCTTGGTTAGCAAGATGGAAGATTTCAGAGATTTTATTTTTTTTTGGAAAATTCTTTTTAGAAAATTCCATTTCAGAATTTTTATCTTTTGGGGTCATAAATGTTGAACGATTTCAAGAATATCTCAAAATCCCAAAACTCCAAAATTTGGAGTTTTAGGTTTTTAGGATTTGGAGATTATGTTTTCTTTGAGATTGAGAGATGTGTGTGGTTTTGGAGTTTAGGGATAGTTTTTTTGAGGTCTCAGAGGTAGTTTCAAGGTGATTTTTGGAGAGGAGTCCTTCCTTTGTGAGTAATTTAAGTGGCAAGTCATAAGTGGAACCGGTTCTGGTAGCTTACTTGGGTTGATGATTTTGTTGGTTATCAAATGAGAAATCAAGGAGAGCTCAAATTGGTGACCTAGAAAATGTTTAGAATTCAATGAAGAGTGGGATGGTCATGGTCATGTCAAAAGAGCTCATATCGTAATGATCATAGAATAACTTGGCATTGCATAGAGCTCAATAGATCCGTGTAGAGTGAAGCCATGTGGAGATGTTTGAATGTAAAGCAATCTATGAAGTGCCAAGTAAGTTAGGTGAAGCACGAAGAGCATCGTGGTCATGGAAAAGAAAAATCGATGAGTTCTGGATGAGTCCGATGATGGTAGTGAAATTCAACATGGGAGCTCATCGGAGGCATCATGTAGTGAGCTCAAGATGGTTATGATGCTCGATGTGTCATGATGCTCAGAATCTCGTGATGGGAAATTCAACACAGTAAGAGACTCCAAGGTGAATGTCAATGGGAGTGAGAAAGATGAGATTATTTGGAGATGAAGTTCATCAGGATAAGGAGCTGGTGTCATGTAGTGAGCTTGATGGCATGAGGTACATGTGGAAAAGATGGAGGAAGGGAAGCTCAAATGAGGAGTGAGCTAAGAATTTCTAGCATAGAGAGGAGGGAATTGGTAAGGAGCTTAGATTGGTATATTTCTCAAGGAGCTAGAGTTCGGGATCATAAAACTAAGGTGAAGTAAGAGCGAGGATAGTAAAATCACAGATGATCTCATGTAAGATTTGAGGTGTGTTCGAAAGTAAAGTTGAAAAAGCTCAATGTCAAGAATCTCGAGATAGAAGGATATCTCATCATATTCATCAAAAGGTTCAAGCTAACTCATCGATTCATGAAACAAAGCTCTAAACTCGGAAGCTGGTCATGGTAGTGTAAAGCTCATTTTGGTCGTGATGTGAAAAGAGATCATTGTTGAGCTTGAAAAGATAGATAGATGATCGATTGATAGCATAGTGTTCTATGTCATGTAGAGCCCAACTTGGAAAGAATGGAGGGGAGATTTTTTTGAGTCTAACATGGAAAAAATAGAAGGAACTCGTTTCAAAATTAAGCTTTCAAAGGATTGAACTGATGATGTGATGAATGATGGAGCTTGGACCAACTCGAGTGAGTTGGCTCGGTGAGCCAACCACCGAGTTGGGAAATTATTTTTAGTTTTTGGACTCCTCCTCATCACAAACCACAACAACATGGGGCCCACCAATATTTAATTTAATTTAATATTTTTATTTAAATATTTTAATAATAATATTTATTATTATTATTTAAATATTATTTTAATTAATTAGAAGACTATGTCAACAAGCATTAATGATGCATGATGGAACCTTTTCAAGTGGTTCAACAAAATGTAATAAATGATACATCATGTGCCTTCCATTTAGGAAGGAAATTTATGACTCCTTCTCTCCTCTCTCTCAATTTCTTCTATAAATGTAAATTGGAAGTTCATTCCAAAGGGGTTCCAACAAAACAAGTAGGTTCCAACAAGTAAGTTCCAACAGTCATACAAGTTGGACAAGTTAGACACTTTCTAAGCTTCCCCTCTCTTCACAAGCTGAGATGTTGTGATTTGTAGGCTTTCAAGCCTTTCTTCTCAAATTGTAATGGCAGCCTATGCCCTTTTCACTGATGTAATGATGCACTGTGCAAAGTTCTTAAAGTAATGAGAATTATGCTTTGTGATCATTTATATGTCCTTTCATGATTTTTATTGCTTCTACTTGCCTCTCTATCATGTTTTCAGGTGAACTATGCAACCAGGGTTTCTCTTGCAAGTTTTGGAGGTCATTGTGCTTATCAAGAGTGAGTAAGTATGTAAAAAAGTGGGTTTGTAATGTATGTCATTCTTCCTCATGATCATCTCTCTTCATTGGCTAGCAAGAAATTTTGTCTAGCAACACCCTTTCTTGGTACATCACCACTTCTAGTCATAGGTTTTATTTTCTTACAAATATCTTTCCCTAATCCCATGAAATGTTAGCATAGCCTTCTTCGAGGTTCATCTTAAGCCCAAGTCCCATGCTTGAGAGGTGATCCCATGTGTCCTAATCACACCAAATGTCGTGATTCATTTTCGCAGACCGTTCGGGGTGCGGTGATCCAGGTGACAACGGTATGTGGGTAGTGGGGATAGATGGTTTGTTAGATGAGGGGGAAAGAAGTGCATCAGCAGTAGAGGCTACATCTGCAGTGGGGATTGCAAGGTTAGATGAAGTAGAGGTAGTGGCGCTTTTGTGGATGGGCTTATAGGATAAGGTGAAGTAGTGATATTGGTAGATGCCTTGGCTGTACAAGCACATCATTGGGCCAATATAGCATGTTACAAGTCTTAAAAGGTGATGGGTCAAGTAGGGATAGTGTAATTATGTCCCTTGTTTTCAAATATGAGGTAGCAATGTAAAATCGAAGGGACACAACCCATGGCATGGATCCGTGGTCGTTCAAGTAGAAATTTATACTAGAACTCCCCTTCTAGGACATATAAAACTTCCGGGACAAAGGTGGGGACTCATGCGGACATGGAGAACAATGGTACCCAAGGTAGAGGTTAAGGTATCATTGAAGGACTGCAAAGCATAACCAGGTTACCATACATGTAATTGGCAGGTATGCACATTTGGTCGTATGCATGGGAGGAGATGATGTTAATGCTAGCACCACCGTCAATCATAACATGTTTTATGCTTATATTATCGATAAATATGGCTATGAAAAGAGTAGGGTCGAATGGTCAATAGACTAGAAGGGATCTATCTCTTTATTTGAAAAGTGAGGGTGGCCACTTCATGAGTAGGTGGAGGTGTAGAGGAAGGTGATGATCTAGTGAGAGACCCTACATGGTGAGGGGTAATGATGGAGGCTAAGAGTGTGGGGTCATTTGGTAAGACTTGATAGATTTAAGGACCTCCATGAGTGCTATATGATGTGACTTCGAGGTTTGGAAAATGTCATATAAAGAAATTTTGAAGGGGATTGGTGTAGTGTTTTTAGCATTGTGTGTTGCATGACCCCATCGGAAATAGGATATGGCGGACCTCAAATGGTGACTTTGGGTATGGGTGTGGATGGTATGTTGGGTACATGGGTGGTTGATGGGCCGTTTCTTTTCCTTGCCCTTGTCTTTCCGAGCATGGGTGGCAATTTTATCATGTTAATCTAAGGGGAGGTGGATGAAGAGGGTGTGTCATAGAAGGTATAGTATCATGAGGAAAAAAACCTTAGTGGGGATACGATCCTTGTAAAATGAGTAGGGCGCATTGACATTTTAGATCAAAGAGTTTTGGTGGTGGATATTTTAGTCACCGAGTAGGTAATGGGAGAAGATCTGTGGAAATTGGTGAAGGAAAAATGGGGTCCTCATCAAGAAGATTAGCATCATTAAAATTTCCTTCAATAGGACATAATTGACAAGGGCATTTTTAAATCCTTTCAGTTATCTACATCATGTCCTAGCATAAGAAGGTAGGCACAAATTTTTGTTTCACAAACCCTTTTGGTTTGGGTTTGATTGGCTCATAAGGTCTAAGAGGTGGTAATGTGATGACCAAAGTTTTAAGGAGATTGGTTAAGATTTTGGTATAGGATCCTGCTAGTGGATCACAATGGGAGGTGAATGTGCATTTGGGTATAGGTACAACAAATTGTGGAGGAAGAAGCTTTACAGGAGGGGGGTAGGTTGGCTTACTTGTTTGGTATGCAAAGTGGTCCTAGGTCTTGGTTGCATCTGCTTGGTATGGGCATGGTAGAAGAGCTAGCGGTGGAAGTTTTTGTTAGTTTAACTACCTTATTAGAGGGTAGAGGATTTTTAGCTTTAGGTTGCATCTTTTTGGGCAACGATGACATCGGTTCCGATGGTGGAAGAGGATAGGTTACCCACGAGGGTAACCGGGGTGCTATGGAGGTAGGTGGTGTAGGTTGGATAGGAGGTGTGAGTGAAAGAGAACAAATTTTCATGGGTAGTGAAGAGGTTATGGGTAGTAGTGGAGGTATGGGTTGTAAGAAGGTTACAGGTGAGGATGGAGGTTGTGTGGGTTGCTTGGGTATATTAGAGGTATGTGATGGGAAATGGGTTATTGCATTCTTGGTTTACCGGTTTATGGGGGTTTCTTGGCCGGGTCGATGGGTGAGGTCCGAGGATGGAAGGAAGGCATGAAGGTGATAAGGGCATGGTCGGTGAGGTTGCTATATGAGGTCTAGGAGATTGGATCTTATTTTTAGGATCTAGGGTAAGTTTAGTGTTAGTTTTGGAAGATGTGGCTAAATATAATTTGATGGGTGGGTGAGTAAGGCTAGTCATGTCGGTATGACCCCTAAGGTCTTGATAGGTTTAGGTAAGGGAGATGATATAGGCATGGGTAGGTGTTTGAGTGTAGATATATGTTGGATTATGGGAAGAGGTGTGAGTTGGGCCATGGGTTGTGATGTGGAAGGTGTTGCAATATTCGTGGTTGTGTTTGGTATGGTCGCTCAAAACACTTTTGGATATATAGTTGAGGTGTTAGCAAGTGAATGTTGCATTTGTATTGAAACAGGAAGTAGAAGGTGTCCCCAAATTAAGGCTCTATTGACATAGTCCAGTGATTAGTCGAGCATGAAAATAGTGTTGTTGTAAGTGGGGACGACATGGATCGAGTTGTAATTCCCATAAAATGTGTTGGAGACACTAGGAAATGGCTAGCCCAAGACATTATGGGTAAGAGAGATGAAAGTAGATCAGTGGGATCTTGAAGGTCCAATGGTGAAAGGTCATATAAAGGTAATGGTTCTTCTATAAGATCTTCCATGGTTCATGGAGAGGATGGGCTAGATGAGGTGGACTCTCCTTATGATGGTGTAGGTAGTGGACATGCATCTTCTATGAGTAGGTGAGGTGCCACTGATAATTGCTTGGAAATTTAAGGGATCAAAGGTGGTGTGTTAATTATAGGTTCTTCCACGGGTTATGGATAAAATGAACAGGGGTTCCCCAGTGGTGGAGGAGTGGATGAAATTGGTTCTTGTGTAGGTAGTGGAGCTCGAGCTAATATTTCATCTATGGAAGGAACATGAGATAGTTGGGAAGTAACTTGTATGTCATTGAAAATAGCATGGACCTCACAGGACATTTCTATCACTGTTTCAAGTGTCACCAACTTGGTTGGAAGATGGGGCATGATTAGAGAATGAATTCTTGAAGATTTTAGCTTTTGGTTAGTGGGTACATTTGGGATATCCAGAACTAGATCTTCGTTGTCTAACATTTATTGAATGATATTCTTGAAGGTGATGCATTTATTGTCACTATGACCTTTAACATGATGATAGTTACAAAATTCATGTTCCTTATACCACATAGGCATGGGGTACTTAGGGTAATGGCACCAACCTTAACAAGCTTTTCAAAAATAGAAGAATAATATTCCCATATCGAAGTGTACTTTCATTGTTCTCGTCTGAATTAGAAAGCTTGGGCGGGAGAGAGATTACAAGGAGGTTTGGTTGGGTTTGATTGATGAGGGGGACCAGCCTTGAGAACTACGGCATTGGCATATCCTTTAGGTTTTAAAAAGTTTTTTTCAGGTTTTCAAGATGAAGAAGCATCATTTGATTTGAACACAATGTTCTTGTTATGAAGTTAAATTTTATGCTCTTTGATAGCATGGATTTCCAATTTCGTGCCATGGTGAATGCCTCATCAAAAGTGTGAAAGATCTTCACTGCGGGTTGGTGAGATGTGTCTTGCACAAGCTTGAGTAAACAACTCTATGAGTTCATTTTGAGGTAAATGAAATGTGATCTGGTTAATTAGGCTACGCTAGTGAGTGAAAAAGTCAGCGATAAGCTCATCGTCATACTATCATGTGGAATAAAGATCAGTCATGGTAACCCTTAACAATGTTGATGGAGAAGTGATCTAGGAAGGCTTAGGCTACTTGATTAAATGAGTAGATGGAGTGTCTTGGTAGCCCACTATACCAATCCAATGCAGGTCCTGTTAGAGACATCGAGAAGGTCCGTAGGATTAAAGCATCGTCATGGGCGATCAGGTAACACCCATGTTTGAAAGACCACAAATGTTGTTTTGGGTCTTCTTTACTATTGAAACAGTTGAATTTTGGAATTTCCCAATGAACATGATATGGGCGAATAGGGATGGATGGATGAATGGGCTCATTACATATTTCATCATAGGTGAGAGAATTACGTGAGCCGGAAACCAATGCTTCCAAAGTGTCTACATCCTTTCCATCATTAATTTGATAAGGTCATTGGTAGGTTGTGGTGGAGGGACCCCTCCTGTGGCATAAGGGGCTAGTATTGAGCTTTGTGACGTGGGTAGAACTCCATTGTATGGTGATGCCAAATAGGAGGTTGAGAATAGGGGACCCGACATAGTGGGCATATATCCGAATGGGTAATAGACGAGATAGGGGGTTGTTGATAGTATGTGTATGTAGGTGGGATGGTTGTAGTGACTCCGTAGAAATTGGGGTAGTGTTTGTGGGATGGAGAGGACAAGATTCTAGAATGGATTAGGGGTCACCAACACCATGGGTGGTTGTGCTACAATGGTTATTTTTAGATAATGGGTGCAAACAACATTATGGCATGTGTGGTCAATGAGGGGACAACAGATATGATAGGTGCAAGTGATACTACGAGATGCGGCGGTCATGGTGGGTATGAGTCCTAGGCTTGTGAAACCACTTTGGGTGAAGTAGGTGAAGGTAACACCACATTATTAGGGGCTGATGTAGAAGTGAGAATAAGGGCGGGAGAGGTGGATACAGGCACGTCATATATCAACCGACGAGGAGTCCCAGTGGAAGAGTGGGAAAGGTAGAATTGTAAGGCCACAGGTTTTTGATCAAGGAGTCATGTAAATTCCTCATCGGCTTTAGCAATGGTGGTAGGTAAGTTTGGATCCATGGGTGACAGGACAAAAGAGTGGTAAAGGAATAAGAAGGAGTGGTTGACAACTTGCATGAAATATAAGAGTGTTGGCTTGACTATGAGTCAACACCATGTGAATGGGTATATATCAGGTGATTATGTATCCTACAGATGACACAAGGGTAGTAAGAATGAAGAAAATAGGTTTCTATAGGTAGATTTGGGTAATATATTAGTTGATGTTCAATATAGGGTAACCAACACCGGTTAAGGATGACCAATTCCAGTTAAGGGGTAACTTCGAGGTCTCATTCTTATGAGACAGAATAGTTTTACCAAATGAAGCAAAGATTTTTGAAGATTAGATGAACAAGTTATATGATGATTTTTTACTAGAATAGAGAGAGTATAGAGACTCACAAGAACTCTAACAACAAAGAAAATGAAATAAGGGTTCTTTTAGGAAATTTAACCCAAAAGAACATAAAACTAATGCTAGTTAAGAAAAACAAATGTCGGTTAAATCAAATTTGTAATTAATGATGGTTACTATGAAATATGGAGAATGTAGAAAAATGGATTGTCATGAATTTTAGTGAGATAAATAATCAACCCAAAGGTTTGGGGATGATGAAATGAAGTCCCTGACACACTCAAAAGAAGTCGAGAATACTCAACCGTGATTGTGGAGTAAGGTAACAAAATGGAAAAATGAAGAAGCCTATCCTCACACCTCAAAATTCACATCAATCAAACACTAAAAACACATACCTAACAAGTGGTTTTTAATGTGTTGAGATTATTCTATTTAGAAGAGTCACTCATGAATTTTAGAATAGATTTTTTGGTGAGGAAGGCTTCCTATGAAGAATGATATCTAAAAGGAGAGGTTTCGGTATATTATGGTGAGGCGAGCCATCCTTGGAGATAATGACTCAATAGAGGTAACAGGCTGGGAGTACCTACCAATATGATCATGTGATCACAGACAGGTGTTCCTAGGAAAGATGTTGTTTAAGAAAGTTGTGTATATTTCAATTTTGTGCAAGTTTGGTAAGAAATGGAGAGAGAGAGAGAGAATGTTCTTTCTACATTCTTTGTGTCAACCATTAGCTAGGAATGACTTCCAGCATATAGGTTTCCCTCATTTTAATGTGATCTAAATGCAGCAAATCAGAATGTAATGCAACCAATTTTAAGCCCAAATCAAAAAGGTTACATTCGATGAAGAAAATGATGAATAGGAGAGGGTATGCTCTTTCACTAAATGCAGAAAACAAGAAAGAAGAATGATTCCTTTTTAAATGCACCAATAGAAAAAAAAATAGAGCAATTAGAAAGAAGAGAATATTACAAGAGAAAAATATTAATGTGTAATCCTTTTAAAGGAAAAAAACACACAACTTTCACCTAGGAATGAATAAAATGCAATAGAACCCCTGATGGGTCCCACTTTGGACATGCCAAAATGTTTCACCATTTTCTTTACATTTTTGAATGATGAAATAGATAAGGTTATGGGCTAGGAGGAATACATGTTAAATGGGTTGGTTGATGGTTATTGCACTCGTTTTGACTTCTCGATCTAGTGCCAATTTTGAGAGCTTCCTTTTGGCTAGGAGGAACTACCTATAATAGAAAACAAGACTACAAAAGAGAAGTTAAATGATATATGACAGTGGACTGCCTAGTGTATGCTAGTTCCGGAAAGTGTGATACTTCCTAGATGGCTATCAATCCACTATTTAAAACAAATTAATGTGACAAATAAATAAATTCCTACTATAGTTGATATAATCTAGGTATATCATTCAAGTACAATAAGAAAATCCAATCACAATAGGCTAGGTTATAGTTAGATCTAAAGGAGAAGGTAAATGTCAAGGTATGGGTCTGGTCAAGGTCTAATTCTAGGTTATTTAAGCCAATTGGTAGGAGTTTGTTTGGCTCTATTTTTGGGCAAGGTATAAAACACGAGACCAGCGTCGATCTTGTATGAGCGACGGCGATTCTATGGATTTTAAATAACTCAATATTTCATGGTTTAGGGATTTTTCTAAGACTGACTCAAGGATGGTGAGGAGTGGGTGTAAGTTTGGGGAGCTATTGGAAATACTCAAAGATTTCTATCAGATCGGTATGCATGATTTTATGGTGTGGGTGAATGATTGATCAAACTTTATGGAGATAAATGGTGG
The DNA here is from genome assembly GCA_018340775.1 of Taxus wallichiana var. yunnanensis. NCBI lineage: Eukaryota > Viridiplantae > Streptophyta > Pinopsida > Cupressales > Taxaceae > Taxus > Taxus wallichiana. The sequence goes on along the minus strand of CM031239.1, from coordinate 616,687,858 downwards.
GGAAGTGAGAGTTCAATTAGAAACTAATAACGAAGTAACAAAGCCTACTATAATGAAAATAGAAGAACATTGGTTAACAAGATACTTACTTGATGTAGGTTTGACGGCTTGATGGAGGTCATGGTTGATCGGAGGAATGGTGTTTGGTTACGAGGTAGTGCTTCACGGAATGCTACCATGGGGTGTAATGCTCTTAGATCTATCTGAATGATGGTTCTGGATGCTTGGATGTATGGAAAGATGTTGGTTCTACTTGCATGTAATTCTGATCACATTCTCCTCTAGTATCGAATGTGTCAACCCCTCAAACAAGGTTGCTAAGGTGAATAAATGGAAATTGATGACGGTTCCATCTTGACCCAGGCATCGGTTTAGGTCTAACTAGCGTCGATTAAGGAGGGATTCCCTAGGTTTACTAAAATGGGTAGATCCTTCTAATTTCTTGGGCCAAGTTTGTTTTGTTGTTGTGGATTAGAACGAAGCTTCCCTTCTAATGAGCAGGGAATTTGGTTAGAGAAAACTTAGGCATTGATTTTAGGGTTAGACCAAATCTTAGCTCATTAAGGAAAGTAAGACTTAGTTATTGTTAGTTATGGAAATATGCCAAGAATAGGTCTAGGGTGAGGTGGTTGGATGAGGTGTCTAGGTGAGGTGGAAATCAGTCAATTAAGGTAATAAAATAAAGGATATTATGAGGATGGGTATTTAATTTAATAAAAATAATTAAATTAATTATTAATGTGGGGTGAAAGGGGCCATGGTTAGGTTCCCATGTTTAAGTTGGTTATCCGATCAGGGGCTAAGGGGAATGTAACCAAATTTAGGTGTCTACAATTCAATTGCGGTAATAATCCATTAATAGCATTGTGAAGAATGAGGATTGATCTCTCTAACAAGATCCAAATCCCATTGAGAGAAATACCAAAGATATCGTGTGAAGTGTAAGGTGTGTGATGAATATTAGCATGTTGTTGTAATTTCACATAATGTTTGACATAGTCACAACAATCATAGTTGAGGGTGGGCCAATAATAGCCCAGGTGAAGGATGCATTTTGTGACAACTAAGCCACTTAAATGATCTCAAAAAAATTCATCGTGAACTTCCTTGTTGGTGTAGGGAATTTCATAAATTGTAAGCTATCACAAGAGGATACCATCAAAACCATGTTTATAGAGAAGGCCTCCCATGATGACATACCAAGAGACACTTTTTGTGAAAGGATCATTTTCTATTACGAGTAAGGTTGGGAGGTAGAACTGAAAGGGAAAGGTAGTAAGAAATTTCTTGTACCAAAGGCCATGTGGGTCAATTTGAATGGTGCTGACAAGGTTGATGTCTTGAAATAGATAGGAAGGTGATTTCAGCCTTTGTATTGTGACAAATATTTTTGATTCGGAGGGTGAGGTGTGAATCTTAGAAGCAAGGTAGGCCATGGTATCCTCAAACATTTTAGTGGACTGTGGAGTGGTTTGAAGTTTATAACGGTCAAAGGTAGTCAAAAGTATGTCTACGTGATTCTTATACTTTTTAATTATTTTGTTATGACAACGATATATACCATTGACTTGATTTACAAACAATTTAGAGTCACCAAAGATATTAATCGATTTAACATCTAAGGTGATGGTGGTTTGGATACCTAATGCGAGTGCTTCATATTCACCAATATTGTTAGTACAATCAAAATCTAGTTCAAAATATAGTGGCATAGGTTCACCATCAAGAGGAGTGACATAGGTTCACCATCAAGAGGAGTGAGTATAATGTGTTCACCACCCCCACACCGACATTTGGAACCATCAAAGAATAAGGTCATTTGGTAAACGGTGTCATCCAAAGAGAGGGTAGTAATGGATTCGTATGGAAAATTGAAGTTAGAGGATTGATTTCTAGAGAGGGTGCATCTCGCAAGTTGGTCAGCCATAGTTTGACCTTCGATAGATTTTTAAAGGATGAATTCAAGGTCAAGGTCTGCGAGAAGCATTAGCCAACATGAGGCATGTTGATGTTGGTAGGGGTTGGCGTACATGTAATGTAAGGGGTAAGTATTGCTAACAACAAAGGTTTTTGATTGAGTAGGTAATGACAAAGTTTAGTGGAAACAAAAACTAAGGCTAAGAATATTTTTTGGCATGGGTGTATCTAGTTTCATAGTCCAAAATGGTATGGCTTATGTAATAAACCAACTTCTCCCGATGTTCATCGTTGCAATGGGTGATCATAGCACCCAAAAAATGATCCATAGAAAAATGTAAAGGTAAAATGGTTGGTTATCCTTAGAAGGAATGAGTAAAGGTGGTTAGAGAAGGTAATTTTTAAGTACTTAAAGTCTTTATGGCATTCATCATCCCATTTGAAAGAGACGTCCTTTTTAAGGAGATGATGAAATGGGTAGTAGTGCTCGAGAAAGTTGTAAAATAAAATGACGAATAGATTGTAACTTACCTCGAAAACTACAAATTTGTCAAAGGTTAGTATGCGGAAGAATTTCAAGAATCACGTTGATTTTAGTGGGGTAAACTTCTATGCCACACAAAGAAATGATAAAACCAAGGATCTTGCATGAGAGAATAGTGAATACACGCCTCTTTTGTTGAAGGAGAACACAATATTTGATGAGACAGTAAAAAATGACCTTTAGGATTGTAAGGTATTTGGCCTAATGTTTTTATTTGGCAAGATGGTCATCATAATATTCCAATATATGATGCATGATGTCATAGAAAATATAAGGCATAGCCTCTTTGTTGATATGTAGTACCCGGCATTTTTAATGCCAAAAGGCATGAATCGATAGCAAAATGTTCCCCATTGAGTGATGAATGCGGTTTTATGTTGATCTTCCGGGGTGAGTAATATTTGGTTATAACCTGAAAAACCATCCATGAGTGATAGCATCTCATGGCCAACGGTAAGATCAACTAGTTGGTCAATACTAGGTAGAGGAAATTTGTCTTTGGGGTAAGCTAAATTAAGGTCATGGAAATCCATGCATATGCGGAGTCCTCCTATTGCTTTTGTGATAGGAACAATGTTAGAGATCCATTTGGGATAATCAATGGGTAGGATGAAGGAAACCGAGAGAAGGCATTGAAGTTATTCTTTGACAAGAAGGGAAATGTGAGGATGCATTTTTCACAGCTTATATTTTACGGGTTTGGCTTCAAGAACAGTTATGATATTTTGGACCACAATGTTTGGGTCAATACTAGGCATATCAAGTATAGGACCAAGTAAAATCATTGTTATAATATCGAAGGAAAGAAGTGAAAGCTTCATGTTCAAGAGTAGCATCTAAAGATTGAATAATATTTAGAATGTGCAAGTCATCCCGAGTGTTAATATTGATTTCAATGGTCAATTCATTTTACATGGTTTACATATCGAAGGTAATGATGCATGAATATAAGAATCTTCTCACACTAAAGTAGGTGAGAATCGACTTATCATCCTAATATTGAATGACATTAATGGATGGCATATCATCATCGATCATGTCGGGATAAATGAAGGGAAGAGAAGAGGAGCCTTTCCATCATGTTGATAAGTTAGAGGTCGCAGGAAATGGTGTTCATGAAAAAAAAATTATGAGGAAAAGATTCGGGATCTATGGACTCCGTGGGTGAAGGTGGTGATGTTGGTGAATGGGGTGGAGAAGGTTTTTTGTCCTCAATGAGGTCGATTCGGGCCTTCTTGGAAGATGGTTCGACAAAGCCAATACCACTGCAGTCTTTGTTTTTATGTGGGGTACACAGGATGATAGTATGACAGCCTTATTTGTAGAACCCAAAGCCAAAGCCTTTTCATACACAACGGTGAAGGAAGGTGTGGGAAATTTAGTGGTTCATGAGAGATTGGAGGTCAAATGAAAATGGTCTCGTTTGGGAAGGGGTCAGGTGAATAGGTGGAAGTTTCAAGTCCCCTGAATGTTAATTTGGTGTGAAGGTGGGGAGGACCATAAGGGAAGACCTCACCTATGTAATGGTCATAATGAGAATGTTGGCATAGGTTACCATACTCTTGTGGAGTAACAAATGTGTTTATATTGTACAAGCGGTATTCCCCGAGAATGAGGCATTAAAAAAAAACCTTCTAAGGGATTGGTAGTGGATATGTGTGTACCCGAGAATAGATGAAGTACTAGGTGATTGGGAAGAAGAAGGATGATTTGGTTAGGAAATAGATGGGTTAGCAGATAGGTCAGCTACAAAAGCCATGACAGAGTAGTGGCTATAGAAGAGGTAGGCATGGGTGAGGTAATGCGGGAACATCGATAGATGTGGCTATGTGTGAAGGAGAGGTGGTGGAAGTGGTAGATACCTTAACTGCGGTATGAGGACATCATTAATTTGGTACATCATGTTGTAAGTTTCAAATGGCGAAGGGTTAGTCAGGGATGGTATAGTTATGTCCTTCATGTTAAAATTTTAGACATCGATATAAATTTTAAGGAACAAAACCCATGACAAGGATCTAAGGTCAGCCAAGAAACAAGTTATACTAGAATTCCCCTTCTAAAATGTATAATAATTCAGGCATAGTACGAGGGCTCACACAAACATGAAGAATAATTGTGTCAAGGGTGGAAGTGATGGTGTCATTGAAGGAGTGTAGCAAAACTAGGTTATTATGCATGCAATTTGAAGGGATGCACATTTTATTATATGTGTGGGAGGAGATGATGTTGATGACAACACCACCATCGATCATAACACATCGAACGTGAATATTACCCATATAGATGGATATGAAAAGAGTGGGATCATCCGAATAGAGAGGTACAATCTCCTCATCGAGAGAAGCTAAGGGTGGCCACTTGATGAGTTGGAGCAGGGTAGAAGATGAAGATGATTTTGTAAGAGAGGTCGCATAGTGATTTGTGATAATGGAGGCTCTTTGGTGTGTGGTCATTATGTAAAACCTCGATAGATTTAAAAACCTCCATGAGGGCTTGTCGATGAGATCCAGAGGTTTGGACAAGATTATACAAATACATATTTAGAGAGGATTGGTGTGACCATTTTATCATTGTAGGATGGATGACCCCATCATAAATAGGGTATGTGGGTCCTCGAATGGTGATTTTGGGTGTAGGTGCAGATGGTATGTTAGGCACAGGATTAGTGGATGGGCTAGTTGCTTTTGATTTTCCTTTGTCTTTTTGGTCGTGAGTGGCAACTTGGATCATGTTAATTTGAAGAAGAGAGGTGGATGAAGAAGGTATTTCATGAGTATTATAATGGTATGATGGACAAAATCCTAATGTAGGGTAAGAACCTTGCTAAATGAGTAGGGCACACAAGAATTTATGTCGAGGTTTTGCCAACTCTAATACATACCATGTTGATCTCGAATGTTGGAGGTGGATAAAAATGTTGTGGAGGTGGAGATGTGGGTGGATGAATAGGTAGTGGATGAGGATGTGTGGTGATTGGTGAAGGTGTAATAAAGTCATCATCTAGAAGATTATCGTCATGAAAATTTTCTTCAGAGAAGAATGGTTTTAGAGCCTTATAGTTCTCTACATCATATCCTGGCACAAATTTTTGTTTCATCAAACCACTTTGGGTTGGGTTTGAGGGGATCATAAGGTCTAAGCAAAGGTGGTAGTGTGATGACAAGGGTCCCTAAGAGGTTGGCTAAAATTTTGGCATAAGACCACGCCAACGGATCACCATGTGAAGTGAGTGTGGGTTTGGGTGAAGGTTTGGTTGATTTTGGTGGAAGAGGTTTTATAGGAGGTGGAATAAGTTTGACCACCGATTTAGTAGGGGTAGTATCTTAAGTTTTTATGGTACCTTCTTGAGTAAATGTGTGGTAGATGAACTAGCAAGAGAAGGTGTTGTGGGTTTAACTACCTTTTTGGAGGGTAGTGGGTTATTTTCCTTGGATTACACCTTCTTGGGTAAGGGTGAGGTAGGAGTACATGATGCGAAGGAAAGTGGATGGTGGTAGTGGATGATTTAGCCACGAGTTATAATGAAGGTGTGGTAAAGGTTGTTGTAGAGGTTGGGTGGAAGGTATGGGTTCAAGATAAGAAATTTGCATAGGTATTGATTGGGTTATAGTATCTAGTGGGGGTATAGGTGGTAAGAAAGTTCTTTGAGGGAAAGGTTGCACGATTGATTGGATGTAATAAAGGTTCATGCTGAAGAGGTGGGATCTTGTGCTTTTAATTTTCTTTGGGTGGGAGGTTTCTTAACTAGGGTAGACAGTGAGATCCAAGGATAGATGAAAGGGGTGAAGGTGACAGAGCGTGGTGGGTGAAACTTGTGTATGTGGTCTTGAAATTTAGGTCTTCTTTTTAGGTGGAGGAATGATTTTTGTGTGGGCTTGGGTGGATTTGGAAAAGTATAATTTGATAGGTGGATGGAAAAAGTTTGATTTCGGCATGACACCCAAGGTAGCATTGGTCCTGGATATAGAAAAATATTTAGGTGAAGGTAGGTTCTTAGGCATAGGAATGGGTTTGGTTATGGTTAAAGGTTCAGATGTAGGAAAGGGTGATGAAGAAGAATTCATTTCAACAGGCATGGTCATGGTTTATTTTCTCACTTGAAATACCTTTGGATAGATCGTGGAGGTATTAATAAGTGACATCTACACTTGGGTTTAAAAAGGGGTGACCGAAGGCATCCCAAAGCATGGAATTATCAACATAATCCAAGTAATCATTCAGCATGAAAATAGCATTGTTGTAAGAGGAGATGCAGTTTGTTTAGTGGAAATCCCTATAAAATATTTCTGTGATATAAGGAATTGGTTATCCTCAGACTCTATGGGTAAAAGAGTCGAGAGAAGATCAACAGGATCCTGGAATGTTAATGAGGAATTATCCTCAATAGGTAGTGGCACGTAGAAAGGATCTCCCATGGGTATGAGGGATGGTTACGTAGGTTCTTATTTTGATGGAGAAGAAAGTGATGATGATTCTCTCATGGGTAGGAGAGTTAATACCATTGATTGTTTGGTAGGTTGCAAGGTAGATGATGGAATGGCATTGGCAGAAATTGTGGACTCCTCTATGGGTGAAGAGGGAGATGAAGGGTACTCCTCATGGGTGAAGGAGAAGATGAGGTAGGCTCTTCCATGAGTAGAGGAGATCATGCTAAAATATCCTCAATGGACATGATAGGTGGAAATTGAGGAACAGGCTGGTGTGATATCGAAAATAGTGTGGACTTTATGGACATTTTTGTCGTAGGTTGAAGTTTCTCCATTTTGATTAGATGATGGTGTATGGTTAGAAAACAGATTCTTAAAGATATGCAAGTTTTGATTTTCGGTGATTTTGGGTTATCCAAGATGAGATCACCATTATTTAACATTTCTTTGATAGGTGGAAGTACAAAGGCTCCATCTTTAAGAAGGTTTTTTAAGACTCAAGAATAGGGTTATCCAATTGGAGTGTAATTTTGTTCTTCCCGTTAGAACTGAAAATTTTGAATGGGAGAAAGATTGAAGTAAGGTGTGGCTTGGTTAGATGGATGAGATGGACCAACTTTGAGAACTACCATGTTGGAAGATCCTTTGCGTTTGAATAATTTTTGGGGGGATTTGAAGATGAAGAGGCATCATTTGATTTGAACATGGAATTTTTGTTTTGTAATTGAACTTTATTCTCTTCAATGGCACGAATTTCCATTTTCACGCCATGGTAAATGCTTCGTCAAATGTATGGAATGTTTGTACCTACAAATTTGGTGAGATGTGCCTAACACAAGCTCTAGTGAATAACTCTATAAGCTCAGCTTAAGGTAACTAGAATGTTAATTGGTTGATAAGGCTTCACCAGTGAGAAATGAAATCTGTGATAGATTCATCATCATACTATCATGTTGAGTATAGGTCATTCATGATGAATTTTTTGAAAACGTTGATTGAGAAATTTTCCAAGAATGCTTGAGCCACTTGATTAAATGAGTAAATGGAATGTCTGGGTAAACCACTATACCAATCTAATATAGGTCTTGTCAAGGACATGGGGAATGTCTGTTGGAGTAAAGCATCATCATGGGAAATAAGATAGCACCCATGTTTGAATGACCACAAGTGTTTTTGTGGGTGCTCATTACTATTGAAACAATTGAACTTGGGCATTTCCCAATGTATAGGGTATGGGAAAATGGGAAGAGATGGATGAATATGCTCATTACATATTTCCTCATAAGTCAAGGAGTTGTAAGATCCAAAAATGATGCTTCTAATGTTTGCATATTTTCCATCATCATCCTAATGAGGTCATTGTTGGGTTGTGAGGAATGGGCGTGCCTTGTAGTATAAGGAGGTTGATGATGGATGTATGATGTGGATGGCATCCCATTATATGGGGGTGCCAAGTATGAGAAATGAGAAGGGGGAATATATGTAGGTGGAAGATATCCCAAATAAGTGATAAACGAGATTGGGGTTGTTTGTGATGTGTGTAACCAAGAGAGGTAGTCATAAAAATCTTGTGGTAATTGGGGATAGGTACTACGGGATGGAAAGAATGAGGTTTTGGAATGGGGTGTGGGTTGTTCATGCCATGGGTGGTTGCATGAATACAATGTGTATATATGAGGTGACATGTGTAAATGAGGCTATGCTCGGGTGACCGGTGAAGGGATGGTTGACACCACGAGTGCGATAAATGTCGTTGGTGTAGTAGTTATAGTGGATGTAGGGTCCAGTTGAGATACCATAGGTGGTAATGTGGATGAAGTTAATGTCAAGTTAGTGGTAGTTGACGTAGAAGTTAGGGTAAGGGCGAAGGGATGGATAGACACGGGCATGGCATATGACAACTATCCCGAGGAGTCTCGGGTGGATGAGTTGGTGAGATAGTATTATAGGGAAATGGGATTATGGTCAAGGATTCTTGCGAACTCCTCATTTTCGGTACTAATGGTGATGGGATGAGTTGGATCCATAGGTGACAAGATAGAAGGTGGTGATGGGCTAGGTGGAAGTGGTTGAAGGCTAGCATGAAACACAAGGGCGTTGGTTTGGTTGTGAGTAAAAACCATGTGAATTAGCGTAGACCTAGTAAACTGTACTCTATAAATGACATAGAAAATAGCATAAATGGAAAAGGATAGATTCCAGGAGGTGAAATGGGTCGGTGTTCTAATTAAAAATAAGAACAAAGGAACCGATGGTAGTTAGGTTAATCGATGATGGTTATAGGATGACCGATGACGGTCGGGAAACCGATACTAGTTACGATGGGAAATCGGTAGTTTTGCCAATGCGGAAAAAACTAATGAAAATGAAATAAAGAATTTTTATTTGATTGTGATTTTAAATTTTTTTGGGTATGATGATGTCCTAAGAACTTCAAAAAGAACAGAAGATGCAATGAATGTTATTTTTGGAATAATGACCAAAAAGAGCTGAAAATCGACAACGATTAGATAAATCAATGATGGTCATCTCAGTAAATCGATGATGTCATTACAACGACATCGGTCATTGTGAAATTTGAGAAAGTGAAGAAAAATTAATTTTTTGTGAATTAAGTCAAATGAAACATCAACCCATAAAATTAGGTATGATAATATTAGATCCTAACACACTCGGAAAAGTTGAAATACATTAACTATGATGGTAGAGTGTGAAAGAAAGATTAAAATGAAGAGCGTAACTTCATAATTCAAAATTCAACTCAAGAAAAAGCTAAGAAAAACACGTAATCCTATAAGTGAATTTTATGTTTTAGCTTATGCTATTTTAGACTGAATTTGTGAATCAAAATAGATTTTTGGTTGGAAAGGTGTCCTATGAAGAGGAAAATTCTAAGGGTGGTTTCAGGTTATGTTTTGGTGGGGGTGGTCCTTTCTCTAAGTTAATGACTAGACAGAGAAACCAAATGGGTGCCCACTATCAATCCTTTGATCATGTGATCATTCATGGCTTCTTCCAAGTAAGGTGTTGTTTAAGAAGATGTGTCAATTTTTATTTGTACAAGTTTAGAAAAGAGAGAGATAAGAGAAAGTTCTCTATGATTTAATTATGTCAGCCATCATATGGGAATGACTTCTAACGTATAGGCTACCCTCAGTTTTAATGTGAGCTAAAAATGTAAGCATATAAGTATGAAATGCAACTATTTTAGAACCCAAATCAAAATGTGATATTCGATGTAAAAAAAGAGTGAATATGAAAGAGTATGAATTTCACTAATTTGAATGTAAGAGGAAAAATCATGATTCTTTTTAGTCCTGAAATATGAATTTCACTTAGACAAATAGACAAAAGAGAAGATTCCCAAGGAGAAGATTTAATGTGGAATTCCTTTTGAAAATAAACAAACATACAAAATATTTCCCTAAGAATGAATGAATGCAAGGAACCTTGGATGGGTCCCACCAAGTGTGCCAAAATGTTTCACCGGATTCTTAACAAATTAATGAAATAGATAGATGGTGATAGGCTAAGGAGGAATACCTTTTTGTGGTGTCGGTTGAAGGATATGTGCGCGTTCGATTTCCTAGTCCAATGCTTACTTGTGAGAGCTCCCTTTTGGATAGGAGGAACTACTGTAAAATGCAAAACAATACAACTAAATATATTTAAATAAAACAACGAGTGGACTGTCCTAACAAAATCTAGATCCAGAAGCATGATGCTCCCGAGCAGTGTCAATCCACTTTTATATAATAGTATTAATGGTATCTAAAATAAACATGAAATAACAATCTCTTTGGAATTGAAATGATTTAGGTATATCATACAAAGAAAATAAGAAAGCTCATATAAAAGGTGATTGAGGTAAAAATGGGTTAGGTGATGGGTTGGTATTGGGTTGCAGGTGCAGTACAAGCTCGGGTAAGGTCTAGTAAAGATTAGGAGTGATTCTCGGCTATTAGGGAATGGGTATGAGCTCATTGGTCTAAGGTATGTTTCCATACATAATGTTAACCGACGTCGATTGTTTGACCGATGCGGTTGACAGGATGACCAACGTTAGTTGGCTAACCGTGTCGGTAGAGGCAATTAGTAAAAATATCTTAGAAATGGCCTTCGAGACTCTCTCGTGATTGTACAAAGACTATGAATGGTGGGGGTGAGGTCGTGAAATTGTCTTAGTGAATTAGAGATGACTAGGGGAGGGTGAAGATAGGTGAAAGGGATAGATATGGTAAGGTGATGGGTTGGAGGGAGGAAGGAGGTGTACGGATGTACAGAAGAATAAATTACTAAGAGGAATGATGATATTAATGAAATAAAATAAAGATAATTGAAGAGATATTAGCTACTTACTAAATAATGGATCCAGAGAATGCAAGTGATGAAAATAATGATAGTATACATCCAAAGAGAAGGGACATCGTGTACATGTCATGGAAGTTTGATTCTTTATGCTTCTCTATGTGAATCTGTGATCATGAAGGAGTTGATTGATGGTGATGGTTTTTAGTAGTGCTCCAGGGTTCTTTCCTTTTCCTGAGTGCTTCAAAAAATTGAGTGCTTTGAGTCTTTGTTTATATGAGATCCTGAATCGAATCACCAACCCCTAAAAAGGTGTTTGGAAATGTATTTATCCTAACCGGCGATAGTTAGGAGACCAACATCGGTTAAGGTATAACTGAGACATCGGTTAAGGTGGGAATATCTAGGTTGGCCAAAAATAGCCTGATTGTTGCTATTTTTGGTATGGTCTTCAATCTTCATTTGAGTCTCGAGTGATAGATCATGGAAGAATGAGTAAGATTCCTCTTAGGTTTGTTAATAGGAGTTAAGTCTAGGTTTAGACTAATTCCTAGTTGGTTAGGATAGGCTTAGACTTGGTCTTAGGTCATTAATGGGGTTTGAGTGGGTCATGGAGTGAGGTGGCTAGGTGAGTTGGTTAGGTGAGGTGGTCAAGTGAGGATGTTAATTAAATTAATTAAAGTAATTAATTCAATTAATCATGTGCACTATGGGATATGAATAGGTAAGGTATGGTTAATTTAATTAATGGGGTTATAAGGGTAGTATGACCTAATTTTGGTGTCTACATGTGGCTTTGTTCCATTTTTGTGACTCTATCCTTTTACTCGCACCTTTTATCATTCTCTCGTGGCTAGCTTTCGTCCTTTGTAATTTTTCTGGTTCTTGGTTGTATTTCCCTTTATGTACAACTTCCTCTAGACTTCCTTACTCCCACATATTTTCCTTCATAATATTCTTACTTATGTGTCTTTTCCTTCACATCCACGGCCTTACCATTCTCACTTAAGACTTATCCTTTGGCTCATTTTTCTTTGGTGACTTCATTCATTTACCCATGGTATTCACTAACCTTCTACAGACTTCTTCTAGAGTTCTGCATCTTCCTATAGACTTTGGTAGCTTAATCCTCATGTCCGTGACTTACACAAAATATTATTAAGTCCCTTAGAACTTATCCTTGACCATCCTAAAGCCTCTGTGAGTTGACACTACCAATCAACCTTCATCTTTCTCGCTTGCTCACTTTACCAATTAACCCTTTTGCCATCAATGCCACCGACATCAAATTATTTTTCCATCAATGCTACATTACATCAATGGCAACACATATGAAAGTGAAAAAGGTCCAACAGAGAGCCAAAGTGGACCAATGTTTTTCCCACAAGGAAATGGTGCTTGTTGAGCCATCTTTGGATATTCTTCCTCATTTTCTTCTTCCTCAACTCTTTTATACATTCTTTTGTAATTTCTTCTTCATGAGGAATGTAATTTATTGGCTCAACCATTCATTCTTCAATGGAGTATTCAAGATACAAGGTGGGATCAAATTTAAGAAAATATTGTTGACTTGTTCTCCTTGCAATTTAATTAGTAGAAAGTATGAAATCATATTGCAATTTCTCTTAAAAAGTCGGGTTAGTCACACCACTACCTCTAGAAGACCTCATATACCTTATTTTTCTAGATTGAATACACGTTCAAAAAAATTTCTTCTAAGCTCTTCTCTATTTAATTATATTTTATCTTGCACACTATAGAGCTTAATCATGTTCATCTTCACGCTCTAAATTCTTGATGTTGTGTGATAGTGATTAAATCTCTCTTTGTTATGCCAAATGTAGTTTCTTATATCATTTGAGAGGTCTTCTTGGTATCCTCAAAGATAATGATATTATGATACAAAACAAGAGGATTTGAGGGATATCCATGTGATTAACTAAAACTTGGAAGAATAGTAGTTAATATAAACTAGGAATGATAAATAAGAGTTGTAAATAAATATATAAAGTGACCCAATAAACTAAGAAAGTAGATGTGTAAAACCCTAAAGTGCAAAGGGAGTTAGAAAGAGCTCATCTTATTTGATAAGCTTGTTGGACTATGTCACATAAATGGCTGGAGAAATAGGATGAGGAAAAAACTATGTCAATGTCCAAAAATTACAGATTTGGGTGATCTAGGTGGACCGGGATTCTGGATAGGTATAGGGGCACCTGTGGGTGCCCTAATCTGCAATATGGGTGTACTGGTCTATGAAAAATATCTATAACCTTCCAACGAGGTGTCGCTGATGGTTTCCTTCACTTCCTATCACACTAAATTCACTACACTATGTTGTATGTCATTGGTAATTTATAATGAAGAAAAGACCAACAAAACCCCAACACAAACATCAAACCCTAAAAATGAAAGATGCATATAAAGGGTTAAGACTGACCTCGGCTTCCACAATGGTGGATTTACTAATCAACTCTACACTACATCTCGAGACACACAATGTAGTTGTATGTGGGTGTGTGTACAATCATGCCCTAGGTGCTCTTGTGCTAGTTGTACTTTGTGAAAGTAGTGAGCAATAAATATGTGTAGAAAATGTAATAGAATGGTGGATGGAATAGAATAAACTTACCTCCTATGTAGTGTGATGCAAATGAACCAACCTTGTGCCTTGTGATGGAGCTAGATGGATGCAAATGGAGCCTTTGATGGATGGAACCTTAGGTGATGATAGTAGTACTTAGTGCTTGGTCTTTTATTATGGTCTCATAAATTTATATTTATATGGTTCTCTTGTTCTAATTTTGTAATTAACCTCAAAAAGTTTGACCACTAAAAAGATAAGAAGCTCAAATGGTCAGAAAGTGCCCAAAAAATGGCGGGAAAGTGTAGAAAGGCTCAGGGAACCCCAAATTAGACTAGGGCACCCCTATATTGGGTTAGATGCCCCAGTCAAAGGTAAAATGATGCCAAATGACAAAAATAGACTAGGAAAATATGTCTTTGAAGGTCAATAGTGATGACAAAATCAAAGTAAAATGGCCAAAGGACATGGGTTAATTAATAATTTCTTAATTCAAAAACCATATAAATAGTAGTATGAGACTGGGAATAAATAATGTCCAAAGTGCATGACTTTGTGACTACATTTTCCCCCACTTTATGTTGGTGAGAGGAACTCTCGATAACGTAAAGTAGATATAGATGCATACTTGGTAATTCATATAAAGTGATGTAGAAATGTCCTGAAGGACTAGATAAATCATGGAATGAGAAAATAGTGGAGTGTGGAAACTAAAGATGCAAAAAAGTGCAAAAAGTGGTGAGAGTGAACCTAGGGCAGAAACGTGTGTGTAGTTTCTAATGTGTGTGATGTACTTGCATGGTTAGTATCGTGTGTGCTACCGCAAAATGTTATTGTTATTTCCCCATTGTTGTAGTTGTTGTTGTTGACTACTTGTTTCTCATACTGGATGGACTAGAAGGAGAAAAAGATCAAGAATTTAAATACACATATATATGTAAAAACACATGTAAAGACACATGTGTATGTATATGAAAGCATGTAAATGTAAAATATGTAAATGAAAAATGGAACATGTGCACCTTATCCATGTCAAGAGAAAAAGTGTATAAGAATATCCTATATTGTAATTTTTTTGGGTGATCTCACACCACCCTAGCCAAAGAAGTGTAGGGAGAAAGTTACATTATTCTCTAACCCATAACTACTCCCTAAAGTTGTGTATAAAGAGATCTTTGTACTTCCTCATTTTTTGGGAAATCCAATGCCATTAGATGAAGTAGTATAGAGAAGAACTTTGTTGTATCCTTTAACATATAATTGCTCCCCATAATGCTAAGGACAACTGTGTCCTATCAAATCCATTGTGTATGAGGTTTTAGACTATTTTGGACCCATTTGATGTATAACCCACAATGCCAAGGGTAGAAACTAAACTAAACTGTTGTAGAAGCGTTGTGTAGTATGTAAAACCCCAAATGATGCCCCCCTCTTTGAGGCCGCATGTGACATCACTAATAGGATAATATAGCCCCAAAAGACCAAAAAAAGCATAAAATGTGCCCTAAAATGGGAAGGGAATGCATTTGGTATAAACCAAGGCACACACAAAATAAGTGGCTAGAAACAAGTTCTAGTACAAACAAGCATGCATGTAAAATAAAATGTGTATGCTATGTAAATAGTGTGTAAAGCTATAATAATAATGCAAAATATAGAAGAAATAAATATACCACCAAAGTGGGTGGAAAACATGGGACATCACTTATGATATTGCAAGAACACTCAAGGTCATGATGGATGCATATAGACAAATAATTGTACACACCAAACAAAGGGCAAGGCCCACATAAAATAAAAAACAAAACAAACAAGTACAAACAATAGATAACCATGGAAGCAAATAATCATGCAAATAAATTTTACACATAGAACACCCATTAGCATATTAGAAAGATAACTCATATGTCAAAATCATGTATAAGCATGTAATATAGAGTGATAAGTACAAAATGAAACAATAACACTTGTGAGAGATGAATGTGGATGACCCTAGCGACCAATGTAGGATGGGTAGAAGGCAATCATCTGTAGTACGTGAAAAACACCTTTATATGTGATCACAACAAAGCAAAAGTGTGAATGCGCATGTATGTATGGTATAGATAAATGAAATACAAGATATCTAACTAGCATGTGTAATAAAGTGACCATATAAAAGAAAATTAAAGAAAGATTAAAATCAACCAAGATATGAAATTTCTTTTGGATGGATGTAATGGAATGCAAGATGGATGATAAGATCCTCATGCCCCCCGAGTGAATGGAAATGTATACAGTGAGGTTCATTTAGGTTTCCCCCTCAGAAGTCAAGAATGAACCATAAACGAGAGTGCGTCATCGGGAAATGGTCGAATCGTATGTGTTGTGTATAATGCACTATGATGAGTTTGCATGCATGTTGATGAGATGTGACCTAGAAATTATATGTGTGTGACCCTTATATCCGAAGCATATATATTGAGAAGATGATCAAAAGAGTGATGATGTAGCCTAAAGTGTATATCACTACTAGATGAATAGAGGGAGAGGTAATGTAGCTTAAAGTTTATACCACTACAAGATGAAGGGATAGGTGACCATTTAGCATATAGTGTATATCACTAACCTAGTAATGTCACATGATAGAAGGTCAAGTGATGAACATGTGTGTATGATAAGTTCCATTTGATTTGTAAACCCTCAAAGATTCAAGTATGGACTAAGGAACTAAAGTGCATCATAGGGTAGTGAGTGCAGCGTGTAGAAGATAATGTAGTATGCATGATGATAATAGCCGACCATATGATGTGTAAGATGTGTAATGTGTGATGAATAATATGCAATGTAATGTGTGTAGATAGACTAGTAGTGTGAAGATGTGTGTTATGTAGTATGTAGTATGAGTAGTATATGATGCTAGACTCATAGAAAATAGGAGTGTGACACATATGTGATGAATACTAGTATGATGTGTAGAATATGTATGATGTATAGATACACAATACAAGATGTGTATGTAGAATAAAATTGTAAGGTGTTTGGTATGTAATATGAGAAGCATATAATGTAGACCCTAAGAGTGTGACACATGTATAATGACAATTAGTATGATGTATGATGTGTAGATGTCCAAATGATGTAGACTAAAAAAGAGTGTATGATGATTAATATGTAATACATATGGCATTAAATGTGTGAAGAGACACAGTGTGTATTGTATAGTGTGTGGGGTTCATATGTGGTAAGTAGCCCTCAACATTCAAGTGTGAACCAAAGCACAAGAGTATGTCATCGGGTAATAACAATGCTAAAACGTGTGGTGAATATTCCTATGTGAGGATATGAATGTATGATAATGTAAAGATGAGAGATAAACCTATGAAAATATGAGGGTGGGGGTGTGTTAGATGTTATTCCCCCAAAGTGTATGGTAGAGAAGGTGAGTATGTCCCACTATCAAGGAGATCATCATTATCGTGGTCAAAACCTACTAGAGAAAAATCAAAAACATGATGAGCTATAGAGTGAGGAGGGTTATATAAAGCCCTTGTGGCCTAGTGTGTACACATTCATTAAATATTCCTCATCAGTAAAGGATATTGGTGGATAACCGTGAGCATGCCAACAAGAGATATTCAGAGGAGGGAGAAGAGTCATTAGGAATAGAGATATTGCCAAAAGGCATAGGAAATGTAAGCAAAGAATGGCTAGCGTCTATCGTACCACCAATATAGTCAATCCAGACTATCCAAGTGTGAGTGGAGAATCACGAGGGGTACATGTAAAAAATACCGTCAAATGAAAACACGTAGGCCATAAGTGGTCATAATGTGAAAATAGCCATGATAAATATGTGGTGAATGAAGAGGTGGTAAGATGTCATTAAGTGTCATGCCAAACCTAACCAAACCATCATGTGTACAAATAGTATCTAAGAAAGTGGATTCAATTGGGATGTGTTTCCAAAAGGACCTATTGATAAATAATTTGTGTGTAAAAGGGGAAGTTCGGCTGAAACCTATGGAGGAGAAGATGAAATAGTGTTTACACTATTTACAGACCCCCAATATAGTACCATAGCATTAGTAGAGGGAGGGGTCTTGAATTTATATTCACCTGGCCATCAACCACAAAGGTTTCTTCAAAATAAGAGTCATCTACCTCTATAGGAGTAAATTTAAGTTGTCCTAATGCTTCATCAGTGAGTTCAATAGTGTTAACTTTGTCATCATATTCCTCAAAATCATCTGTGTGGGCCTCATCATGTTGTATTTATTTGTCGAATATATTGCTAGGAGTTAAACTAGGGAAGGAATTTAATTTTCCTCAATAGATTAAGAAGAAGTGGTCATTAGAGTGGGTATGGTGGGTGAGATGATTGTCATAGTATGAGTAGAAACAATTGGAGTATGTGTATATCGGTAGAAGAAGGTTACAAACCAGATGGTGACCAATATCATATGTGTCGAGACTACTATATGGGATACGTTGTGGAGGTGGGATATGTATAGCAGTAATAGGGTCTATGCAACAATATTTGAATGGTTCTAGATCTACAATGATAGTATGTTCATAGCCATCATGCAAAAATTTGACACATTAGTGAATAGTAGATGGAATTACTTGCCTTGCATGAATAAGGTCTATAGGTAACAAGATATTAAATTGAAACGAGGAATATATAACATAGAAATCAGTTAGAAAAGTCTTAGTATGATATCTAATGTGGAATAAAATAGTTCCTAAGCATGTATGAGTGGTGGAGTCATAACCTCAAATGATAGTAGAATTTCTAGAAATGAGATTATCACTAATACCCAGTTGTTGTAAAAGAGAATAAGAACATAAGTTGATGAATGATCCATTATCAATAAGTACTCATTTAATACAAGTGGTGCTAACAATGGCAGTAATGAGAAAAGGTGCACATGAATTACTTTTAGCAAAAGGTGATAGATCTTTGTCAGTGAAAGATATGGCATGTATAAAATTCCAAAGAGACTAGATAAGATGTCAAAATGCCACCACAGAGTTATCACTTTCAATATAAAAGGTAAAAAGGAAATCTTCTAGTGTGTTAAAAAAATATGATGCATTACTCAATAAGTCATAAAGAAAAATCTTGGCAGGTGTATTTTGAAGTTGCTCGATAATGTCATAACCCTAGAAGTAGTAGGAGGAGATGTCAAAGAAATGGGTGGAGGGATAGAAGCGGGTGGAGCCGTAGGAGGATTAAGGTGAGTATGATGAGTAGTAGCTCCATTAATATATGGGTCATCCCTAGGTGTAACATAGCAAGGAGGATGTTGAGTACGTACACGCATAAAATCAGCAATGGTATTAACTATACTTGAAACCTTACTAAGAACAAAATTAGGAAAATACGATTGAGTCATTACTTGATAAGGTGAAGACATGATCAAAAGATAGGGTTTGATATGTTGAGTTCACAAAAATGATTAACTAAAATTTGGAACAATAGTAGTTAATCTAAACTAGGAACAATAGTAAATAAGAGTAGTAAATAAATATAGAAAGTGACCCCGGGAAACTAAGAAATTAGATGTACAAAACCATAAAGTGCAAAGAGAGTTAGAAATAACTCAGTTGATTTGATGAGCTTGCTGACTATGTCACAGAGATGGATGGAGAAATAAGAGGAGGAAACAACTATGTCGAGGTCCAGAAAAGTGTAGATCTGGGCAATCTGGTGAATTGGGATTCTGGATAGGTACATGGGTGTTTGTGGGCTCCTAGTATACAATATGGATGCCATGGTTTGTGAAAAATATATGTAATCTTCCCCGAGGTGTCGTTTGATGGTTTCCTACATTTTCTTCCTATTGCACTAACTTTTTTACATTGCGTTGTATGTCATTAGTAATCAATGATGAAGAAAAGACCTATAAAACCCCAGGACAAGCATCAAAACCTAAAAAAAAAGATGCATATGAAGGGGCTAGACTAACCTCACATGCCACAATTTTGGACTTACTAACTAATCATTGCAATACATCTCGAGACCTGATATAGTTCTATGTGCTTATGTGTGCAGTCATGCCCTAGGTGCTCTTGTGTCAGTCACACTTTATGAAAGTAGTAAGCAATAACTATGTGTAGAAAATGTAATATAATGGTGGATGGAATAGAATAAACTTCCCTCCTATGTAATGTGATGTAAATTGTGATGCCCGCTAAAAACAACCCACTTGAGACCCAAGAACAACCTAGGATTAGTTAGGAAAATTATGGAATAATTTTTTTATTAAAAGAATCTACAACCATGTTACAAGACAACAGTTGTCACTAATAGGTTCCAAAACAATTCTAATCTACTATAATATAATTTTCTTTTATTAATAATTATTAGAGGTCATAAGGTCCAAAATTTAGGGTTAGAAGTTTCAATTAGGTTCAGAGGGTAATTCCTCACCCTACCCACTCCTTAACAGGCTTAAAGTTTCAACTTGATTTTCTTACACTTAATGCATTAAAAAATTCCTAAACCATTCCCAAAATATAGGAAATTTCCTCACCTTTCCACTGATATAAACAATTCCTCCTAACTCCTCATATTTTTCAAGTTATGGACCGGCGGGCCTTGGGGTGAACATTTTCCCCAAGAGCGGGCTGCGAGCCATGGTGAGACCTTTGGAAAAAATTTCCCACTCGGGGAAAATATCACATTTGTTCTTGCACTCCCATGAGTCTCCGCGATCCACAGGACACGTGGCACTTCATAAGTCAACACGGGGAGAACGGGGTGGTGGGAGACATTTACAAATTCTCCCATGTGGGGTGAAAGTCATCTTTGCACCCATGCTCTGTGAGTCCACAAGGGACACTTGGCATCTCTGAGCCATCATGGGGAAAGTGGGGAGGTGAGGAGAAAATTGAATTAATGCCCCAAAGGGCTAAGAGGGTACAGAGACCCGTGCCTCCACCATCACCTCGTGATGCCACGTGGCAGCCCCGATTAGCCGCAAAACAAAACAACAGGAAAACTTGGAAAAAAATTGAGATGTGAAATACAAAAAGGAACCCATTCCTCCGCCAATGCCTCATGACACCACATGGCATCACCTAATTGGTTACGGGCGATGGGAAAAATTTACAAAATTTTCCCAAATTTTTTTGAAAGTGCTAAGTTAAAACGAGGATCTCGCCCCTTGGCACCCTCATGGTGCCATGTGGTAGCCTCTTATTGGATGTAGGCTAGTAGGTTAGCGGGGAAAAATTGGAAAATTTTCCCAAAAAATGTCCTAAGCTCTAAGGGAAAAATTCGGGCCACGGGCCCGCCAAGAAATTTTTCCCAAAATTTGATGCCAAGGAAGAAAAACTTCAGAGGGCCATAACTTTTGATAGAGAGCTCGGTTTTGGGAAAATGAGGAATTTCTGGAAATATATCAACGTCCTCTTTGTACAGAGATAAATAATTTTAGATTTTGATAAAGTTTAAGGGGTCAATTTTAAGAAAACAGCCTGCAGGCTTTTACAGTGCGAACTGGTGAATTTTAACTTGTTAGATTTATTCAATTTGATCTTCCTCCTCTCTCAACATGTTAATTAGACATGGAGGTTTTCTCCTAAATGGATTTAAGGAAGGATTCAAGGTTAAATTTGTCTAAATGATTTGCAATTTGAACATTTCCGTTTCTTGACAGAAAACAACTGCAAAATGGTTTGAGCCCAATTTTGCTAAGTTTTGAGATATTTCCTTAAGTGTTTTTGTCTATTTGAATTCATTTATACCCTGGCATGTTTAATTTTATTGTTTCATTTTTATTTCTTTCTTGCAGTTTGAATCGTGCATTTTGGTTTAATTAATTGCCGCTTTAAAATTACAAATAACAGGATGAAATCTTGACTGGTCTAATTGCCACTTTCTTCTTCCAAGTATTTAAAATACGTTCCAATTCCAATCTAACACATTTTAGTTGATTCAAATCAAACTATTCAAGACCAAAATGCAATACTGATTTCCAATTTTTCACATTTCAAAGAGACAAAATACTATATTTTTCTCACACGCATTTCTTCCTTTCAAACAGAGATTTCAATACATTGATATGATCAAATTCAATTTAACAATGCAATTTGAGAAAAGCATTACATTCATTTATTGATTTCCAAAGGCAATTTTACAACTTCTTTCTTTTATTCCTTCCAAAATCATTTATTGAACACAGGGTAGAATAATATATTTTCTTTTCACGTGTTTCACATTACCACTTTTCAAACAGAGATTTCATAGAGTATGCTAAACACATATTTCCAATGGAATAACATCATATGGACAAAACAAAACCATTTTCATTAATTCAAGTGAACTCTTACAACTTCCTTTCCATTTTATTAGAAAATACAGTATACCAAACATGTATCATTATTTCACATTCTTTCTAAACAGAATACAGAGTATAACTCTTTTAAATTTCAAATATCACTTGCATATCGATAAAACATCTTTCCATTACAAACATTTACAAGATCACCCACTTCAAGTGCGAAGGTTACAATGAGATTTCATTTCACAAGGGACTGTCAAACTATCTTTCTCAACTCCAAAACGAAACATCAATTCTTCTCATTCTTCTAATTTTGATCACAACAAAGGCGGGGAAAGGCAATGCTCTCCACCCAACCAAGACATCCAATGAAAGGAAAATCCATCCTTCTTCATTGGCCCCCGAGCCCCAACCACAATGCAATAATAAATGTATTTCAACTCATGGAAACAACAGACTTCCACAAACATATAAGCAGCATTTTCACAATAAAACACAGTCCAAAACAGAATGTAGTTTTACAACTACATTAACACATGAAAAACAATACAAAGGCTTCATCAAGAAATCCACAGGAGAAAGAAGCTATGGGGTGCTGCTTATGCCTCCTAAGGGGAAAAAATGGGTACCACCACCTAAGTACAACCCACCAAATATATATATATATATCATTTCAAACCCTTTCATGCCCTTATGCCTCCCTAATTACCCCTTATTCCTCACATTTTCTTATATCTCCCAACCTCTTATGGCACCCCATAACAAGTAAAGAAATGTAAGCTATTTCTTTGGAAGGTGGAACCTAAATTCCCAACTCCCCCACCCTCATACCTCCCTAAAACCACTTGTGCCTCCCAAAAAATTACCCCATAGCCTTCTCCTACACCATTACTAGGCCATCTACCCAACAACCCATAATAGATACTAAAACATTCACACAAGAACATTTACATAATTAAAAGAAGAGCATTTCAAGAGCCAAGCTCTTACCTCTCCATGATGAAGTTTTCCTAGTTCAAAAAATCAATCTCCTCCCAATGCAAGCAATCCAAAATCAAACAAGCACAAGCATGCACGATCTTATAAAAACTCATTCAAGCAAGAGCTCCCAAAACAACAAGAAAATTCACCCAAAATTAAGTCTCCCAAAAGTGAAGCAACCCAAAACAAGGCAAGAATTTTGAATTTTATAGAAGAGGGAAGAGAAGAGGATGAGGTGGATCCATGTAGGATGCCACATCACACATCCTCAACCCCAAACACAAATTCAACTTCATTCTCCAATGCATAATAAATAGGTGGGTGAATAATATGACAGATTTACTTACACACTCAAACAAGTCCATACCCCATAAGGACTGAAATTAAATTATGTAAGAAAAGTGCAATTACAACATTCAACTTGACTTGTAAAAAAATGCATAAAAGGGTCTAAATTTAACCCTCCAACCATAGGCAAGGTTGGTATGTAAATTTAAGAGGTATGGGACAAGTTTAACTTGTCCCACAAGCCTCCAAAATTATCCTCCAAGGACAAATTCGAATTTCTAAGGAGGTGGAGTATTTCACACTCCAAAGTTAACTTACACATCACTTACAAGGTCACTTACACATTAATTACACATTACTTACACACTTTAAAACATGGCCAACAACTCTATTAATTACATTCTTATGAAATCATTTAATTAATTAACTAAACAATATGATTACTCACAATATTTACACACCATTAAATAAATAATGAAAGGGTAAGTGCACCACAAAATAAACACATGCAAACATTAAACAAAAGGGACCAAAAATAAAAGAAATACATAAAATCCCTTGGTCACATTTAAAGGTGATCCCCCCATGGGAATCCCTAACACTAACAAACACACACATAAACAAAACTAGTTGCCATGGTGACCTTGTTGAATTCATCTAGAATTCCAATGTGGTTGGTCTCCAATCCCTTGATGTTTGTTGTGATATTTTAACCTGTAAAACACAAATACCTCCTTCGGCCTCATGGCCATATCAGAACATCCAAAATAATATAAATATAATTAAATTTCCAAAATCATCTAGATATATGAATCACAACAACATCAAAGCAATCTAACAATATCATTATAGTTTTATCAACAACTATATCATCATCCAATAATTTTCCATTTCTAGGGCTACTCACAATATCCAAATATCACAAGTCTGAACAACATCCATCATATAACCATGTCCAATAGTATAACATCATCAACATATAAAGTGTCTCTAATAATCATCATGCATCATATAAGAATCAAAGTCAACAATAATCCATGATCAAATATCTAACATCATACTAAATCAAAACTATAATAATGTCCATAATATAGTTGACAGTGTCATGATCAGTATCAAAAGGTGTCAAAGGGAAGTGGGCACTACACAAATGAACCGAGTCTTCTTCCTTGTGATGGATCTAGATGGATGCAAATGGGGCCTTTGATAGATACAACCTTAGGTAATTATAGTAGTGATTAGTGTTTTCTCCCTCATTATGGTCTCATAACTTTATATTTATATGGTTCTCTTGTTCTAATTTCATAATTAACCCTAAAAATGTTGACCACTAAAAAGATAAGAAGCTCAAACAGTTAGAAAGTGCCCAAAAAGTGGCGAGAAAGTGTAGAAAGGCTAAGGGCACCCCAAATGGGACCATGGCACCTAGGGTGCCCCAGTATTGGGTTGGATGCCCCATCAAAGGTAAAATGACACCAAATGAAAAAAAGACTGGGCAAGTATGTGTTGAAGGTTGGCGGTGGCACAAAATCAAAGTAAAGCGACAAATTGATATGGGCTAATCAAGTACTTTCTTCACTCAAAACCATATGAATAGTAGTATAAGACTAGGACTAAATAATGTCTAAAGTGTGTTATTTTTTTACTACACCATAGAGGGAAATTTTAGAGCATACATGAAGACTCTTATTACTTTCAATATCTTATTTTTTTCTTTTTCATCTATTTAATTTTTACGGATTTTTGGTTTATGATGTGGTGCAAAGATAGCAAAATATGCCCCATGGTGGGCACCAAAAACAGTTGGAAAAATAATTTTTCAGGTGGGAAAATTGTGGAACTCTCATATATATGTGTGGGACTAAGTCCCTCTACTTGAATGGGGCAGCTCCATTTATTAAAAACAAGGAATATTTGCATTATTTTAATTTTTGGGGGTTTTCTCTCGATCGGGATCACACAGGGGTACTTTCCTACACTTGTGGAAAAGTGATTGTAGATACTCCAAGGGAATAAAAAGATTGGGGAATAGAGGTGTGAAAATAATAACAAGGAGGGTTTTACACAATAAATATTACATAATATTTTATTGCCTCAAAACTAGAATATACCCATAATTTCAATGAGAATACACCATTCACATGGAACAAGGAACAAGACACAAAAAACACAAAGTCTCATTGCATTATATTCAACAAGTACATGATCATGGAGTATAGTTGAGATGGAGAGGAATGCATTATATATTAAATTCATGGAGCTCTATCATTTCGTTGGGGTCACTCATATAGAATCGATCGGCTGCAGTGACAAGTCTATATATTCGCCACTTCATGTTGCGATTATATACACTAAGAGATGGAAGAAATCAGCTATTTTTCATCTAGAGAGAAAAGAGAGCTATAAAGAAAAAATAACCATCCTTTGAAATGAAGAGGTCACCCCTATTTTTATCTTTAAATAGCAACCATTCATCTACCCCAACTTGAGTCTTTATATTCTTATTCCACTTGTGACTTTCTATCTTCTTAGGAATTGAGAAAAGAAGTCCCGTTTTATAAATCAAAATGGACTTTTATAATGCAACATTATAAAGTGACTTAAGTGAAATCGACAAAAATCATGACTATGCAAAATGAATAATTAGAAAGGGGAGAAAGAAGAGGGGAAAAGAGGAAGAAGAAGAAGGGATCTAACTAATTGTTCGATGAATAATCCTCGATGAAGAATCAACTCCTTCAGTTTCCTCAAAAGATCTCCAATAATGAGGCTTTGACCATTTTACTTAATCTAGAAATTTCAAATGAAACCTTCTTATCTTCTAGGATGTGCACATGTTCCAATGTGAAAATCTAATTCTCATGGGTGACATTGAGCTTCTTGCATTGATTAAACCACTTCTCATGATTCCTTATAGTATTAGATATGGAACCTAATCTTTGTAAGGGATTCCATAGTGTCTCTATTGAAGGAAAGAGGATTATTTTTATTTACCTCGAACCAATTCTTGAAATGAATTATGAAGATACTTCAAAGAAGTGTTCTCATTGAGGAAAGGAGTCCCAAGCTTCTACATACTTATGCCAAGATCCTCCAAAATTCTTGATACATATTCCTCACCATATTCCAAATTAGTAATGGTATCTTTTAGATCATCACACCTCTAGGTTAAATTATGAGACCAAATGGGAGATGAGATATCCACAACGGATGAAAACACACTTGAGCTTATCAAGGCATGAGAATCAAAATTATTCATCTATTTCACCAATGAGAGATTATCCTCACAAAGGGCCTTCTCTTTCTTGATCTCAACTCTGGTTTTCTTGATTTTAAACTTTGTGGCCAAGAGGAATGTGAATAAAGAGATAATCTCAAGGAAAAGAGCCTCATGAAGAACCTAAAGATTTTAAACATCACATAGTCATCAAGTTTCATATATTCCATAGGCTTGATGAGTTTTTAGTTAGAAACCTCAACAAGCTAAGCTCTAGAAGCCTCGGTGAAGAACCTAAAGATTGTATGTTCTTTATTTCTCTTCTTTAATTTGATGTACTTAGATATGGATTCAAATTTGAGTGTTACCTCCTATTGCAAAATTATTGAATCCTATCCAATAAAAATTTTTATCCATGAGAATGGTTCGAAGGGGCGAAAGAAGAGCAAAAGCCTCGGGTGCTTAGTAGGAAAATAAACCATGACTCGAGATTGGTTGGTTCAACCACAACTACAAGGATAATGGGTTCTACCAAATGCTTAGAGTAATGTAAAGGATTTATCTCTCCTTGTTCAAGTTTCTCAATAGGTTCCCCTCGAACTTTAGATATTTTGTACACACTCACTAAGTAATAGATATGTTTCTTAAACTTCTAAAAGTTTCTTTTTTCTAGATTGGGTTGAGCATGTGCCTTCATTGGATGCTTTGTGAGATAAAGAGAGAGAATATTACCTTAGTAAGGTACCTATTACACCCATTTTAATACAAGCTTTCATCCTCTTTTTACACTACTTTTTAGACCTTTGGATCAAATATATTGTTCTCTCTTTAATGTCTCCAGACTTAGTGATATGTCATGGGATGGGAAAAGGAGGTGAAGATTACACTACTTCATACTCAAGATCAAAAATATCTTAATCATCATCAAGTACACTTTTATCAAACCAATCAAATTAGAAAGTGCTCATTTATACAACTAACATCCTCATGTATTCCCTTTTCTTGACTTCCCGATCATCAAAGCACAGTTGACCCAAAAGTCTTCAATTTGAGGAATGTGATGCAAGTTGGGTAGAAGAAAGGAATCATGATTAGTTATGATATCAAATTTGGATCTAGACATATAGGAGTACATGTTGAAGGAAACAATTTAGGTTTCAATATTTGAAGCATCAATCACATTATTTCATGAGTGAATTCCCAAGGATATAGGAAAGGAAACATTCCTCTTATTTAAAGCCTTATATTTGATGTGGACTTGGGAAAATTTCCTACACAACTCAATCAAGAGAATCTTGTGGCTTAGATACCTTGGAAACCAAAGAGGGGAAAGGTCAAATCCACTCACCCTAAGGTAAGTTAATGTGGACAACTATGTGAAGAACACCACATTTTTTTATCACCTCCACTACTTCAAGTGAAATTCTTCATTTGAGATCTCCTTCGAGCAATGGGATAAGGTACATAGTGACTGCATTGGTCACTCTTGTGAAATGTGAGTTTCTCTCTACGAATGTGAGTTTTCAATACTTTTCAGATGTGGGGCCTTCTGAGATACATTTTTGTAAGAGAGAGGCCATGTAAAGGCCTTTTGTATGTGAGGGAATACACCAAGTAAGAAGTCATATTGAATCTCTTAGTGATGAAAATTGCTGCAATTTCTTGTGAATGTTTTCGTTGATGATTTGACCCCAATCAATCATTTGATTTCCTTCAACGATCACTAATATGAATTGTTCCATCCATTCATGAAATTCCCTAGTATTTTCTTCACCCATTACTCTATTTAAGAGTACAATTACATCTGAATATGCCTCATGGAATTCACTCTGTGACAATGTCTTGGTCATCTCGAGAAGGTTTTATCCCCGCTTTAGTCATGAACCGATTGTAATCCCTTAAAGTTAGGAGTCTATATTTGACCATTATTGCAATGAAAAATCCTATCTGATGATGACCATGTTACTCGTGTAGGAATTTGTAAGAATTTGAGATTCCCTTTGGTGTGAGAACTTCAAGTAGATATTTTTCTTCATAAAGATAGTTCTCATTGCAAGATCACGGTGCCTTGCACAAGCTTTGACTATCTTAGTGATCTCGCACATAAATTGGATGTCATATATCTTTGAAGAGTCCTCCACTAAATATATTCTCTTCAACATGTCCTTGTTGTTCCTTCAACATTATTGACTTCAAATTATCTAGGTATAGGTGTGCCACATCATTGTCTCCTACATTCCAGGTGAGTCGATGAACGTAATGGAAATTGGCTTGAATCTGGTGTACTTGATCTTCTTGATGTCCTCAAATAGTGAGGGAATAAGGTAGTGGAGTTGTGTGTGTGTTATCTCATTTTAGTGATTCTAGCTAAAAATAAGATAACCATAGAAAAATTTTGGACATATCTCTTAAAATTCCCCTTTGAAGGAGATTTTCAGGTTTTCAGGTTTTCATTACATGAAAGCATGTTTCTTGCATGTTACATGTCTGATGTTCCCCGAAACCCGAAACCCGATTGTCTTAGCAGTGTGTCAGGTTTTCGAACTCCCAAGCATCAGAACATGCTTTATCTAATGCATGTTTCATGTCGTTTGATTCCCAAAACCCGAAACCCGAATGAAGCCTTTGTGTCGGATTTTGAGACTTAGAAGCATCTCAACATCTCATGCGTCATGCTTCATGTTTTCCAAAACCCGAAACCTGAATTAAACCAAACCCTTTGTATCAGGTTTTCAGAGGCTCCAAGCATGATGACATGTCATTAATGTCTAGTTGTCTGGTAGTTGGCACACGCATCAAGTGATGTGTAATTAATGTTAGGGTTTTATAAATAGGTGGTTTTCCACGTCATTTGTTACCTGGTATGTTTTTGTTGTGTTGGATTTTGTGCATGCTTCTTCCACCTCCAAACCTGATTGAGCTTCCCGGTTGATTTCACCATCCATTCTTGATCATTTTTTGATCTAGTTGAAGGTATTCTTCTCTTCTTTATATTTTGGAGCTTTTGGGGTTATTTATGAGGTATTTTGTTTGGGGTTTTCATTTCTTTTTCTTCTTCTTTACTTGTTTTAGGGTTTTAGGTTGTTTTTCTTGTTTCTTGTCTTTTTCATGAGGGATCTCATTTGGAATTTCCCCCTTAGGTTATTTACTTGTTGTAAGTTGTGGATTTCAAGGTTCTAAAATTCCTAAGTGATCATGAGATGGGGATTTTTCATGTTCTGACAGGTCAGAAACCTTGATATATTGATTTCAGGTTTTGCAGGGTGCTCGACATCATCTAGTTTCCACCTTGTTTTAGGTTTTCCTTGTTACTCGACATATATCTTTCTTCTCCTCATGTCGGGTCTTATTAGGTGCTCAACATCCTCCAATTTCTGCAGTGTGTCATGTATTTCTACCTACTCGACATCACCTCACTTTCGCCTTGTGTTAGGTTTTCGTATATGCACCAAATGCCCTAACTTCCGATATACACCCACCAGTGTTTCGGGTTTCTCAAGGTGTTTGACATAATCCAAACTTCACCAATGTTTCAGGTTTCTGTTGGTGTTTGACACGGCCTAATTTCTGACATACAACCTAGTATGTCAGGTTTTTGAAGGTTTTTGTAAGTTTCAAAACTTGAATGGTGTGGCGGGTATGTGCACTTGTCCAACAAGCTTTCACACCGACTACTCTTCTAGAAGTCATCAAGGCATTTCCAAGACTCCTCATGTCAGACCCTGGCCCATCTAAGGATAAGTCGGATAAGTCAAGAAAGATGAAATATAAGTACCAAAAGATGGAATCTTCTTCTTATGTAAGCTGCAATTATGACATCTCGAGACACAGAGCTTGGCTATATAGATATGGAAGACTTCTGGAAAAGAATTTTGAATTCTTCTTAGAATTCATGGATGAATTCAATAGTTGGTAGTGGTCTCCCTCTTGCAGCAGGATTTCCAATATCATCTCAATGCCCTAAATTCATCCTGTCCTGTGCTTCCCACTATGAATCAGCCTCTCGCTCAATAAGAAATCAAGCAAGGGAGACTATAGTGAAATTGGATGGAGATTACTTTGATCAACTCCTAAATTTTCCCAACTTTACGGAATATGTCGATTTAAACTTTAAATCGTCACAAAAAGCTCAGGATAAAGATCATGAATATTGCATATGACACAATATTCCCGACAACAATGATAGACTAACACTTGAAGAAATTTAGATGTTAGATATGGCTGATATCCCATAAGGCACCATGGACAATTCAAGTGTTCTGAACCTAGGTATGAATGGTCGATGGAGACCAACTTAGATTCCCAACCATTGATTGATATGTTGTTAAAAAGGCTTCTATCATTAAAAGAGTTACTCAGACTCTTATCCACAAGAAGGCATGGCTCATTTCTTGGGGAATGAGTTATAAGGAAAAGAGATTTTCAAAAATAGCTACTTTAGAAGCGGGACCCTCCAAGGGAGAGAAGGAAAAGGATAAAATCCCTACCAACAGGAAAATAAAGTTTAAGTTTGTCAGAAAAGGAGAAAAGCAAGGGGCCGAATCATCTGCTACTCCTACACAAATAGTTGAGATATTGGATTCACCTCCTCCACCAAAACAAGGAGAAATTATTTCAGAAATTGAGGTTGGTCAACCTCTTGTTTCTCCTTTTGTTGATTGCTCATCGAAGTAAGTATTTCTCTTGCTTCTCAAGCTTTGACTTTAGATTCTTTACCTCCTCTCTCCCAATCTTCCTCATCTCATATTTCTATGCCACTCTCATCAATCATGGCCAGCATTTTCTCTGACCTCTCACCTCTCTCTGTTAGACCTGCGATGGCCATAGATATGCCTCCTCCTTCCACACCTTCATTCCCTAAATATATTCCCACAGTCACTACACTTGCACTCATTACCACTCCACAAGTAAATCTTCCTCCACCTACAGATACAACCATAACACCTCCGATTGGGGAAACTTCTTCCACTGTACCTCAATGGTTAATTGATAAGACCCCAAGGAAGAGGAAGGTGGTAGTTCCCCTACCAACCTTCAATTTCAATTCACTCAAGGCTTTTCCTGCCAAATCTACCAAGAAACCCAAAATGGTTTCAAGGGTTTCAATGGATGCCCAGGGCATAAGTTTACAAAGATTTCCACTCCCGCAGCTGACAACAAACTAAGGAGGATATAACGGTGACTGATTATCAAATTACAAGGGTTGATCTAGGGAAAAGTAACAATAGAAGGAGCACAACATGATGCGCAGGATGCCATGAACATGCTTTGCCAGAATCTGAAGGAAACAAAGGTAAGCAGGGATGAGCTTAAGGAGAAATTTGAACAGTTGATGGAAGTATTACTCAATTTTTCAAATCCTTCTCAGTCAACACCATCATCTTCTACCCCTACTCCTATCAGGTTTGATTTCTCATCGTTACCTATGATTGAAAAGATCAATGATAAGGGGAGAATGGTTAAAGAATGGATAAAGAGGATACTCCTACAAGGAAGAGAGGTCACCGATGACATAGTGGAGGTTTACAAATCCTTGAAGGAAATAAAGAAGAATGGTGACAAAATGGATGATGAATTTTCACAGGAGGTTAGGAACCTTTAATTAACTTTAGAATCTCTCAATGCATTAAAACAGGTTCCATCTTGGATCTTAACGGAAGAAGGAATCATTCCACGGGGATAAGAATTTCTAGCTAGCCAAAGCTATTAGGTTCGAGGGTAAAGATTCCCTTTGAAGCTTGCAGAAAATTGAGGGAATCTAGAGATCAATTGGTTGATGCCACCAATGATATAGAAGATTAGATATCCAGGATCTTCGCCAATGTGTTGGATGAAAGCTCAAATATTCTACCTACTGAAAATCTCTATAAGAAAATTCAAGAATTAATTTAGCATGAACCAACTTCCATCTTCAATCTGGAAACCATTGATAAGTTCATAAGGATCGAGAATGTTTTGGAATCACTAAGGAAACTCAATAAGAAATTGAAGAAACTTCCTAGTAACGCAAGTGACACTCAAGAAACTTGCAAGGTCCTAAGTGATTATTCTAGTGCACTAGATGAAGATGAGATGTAGAGCATAATCTGGAAGTTCCAAGAATTTCCAAAGCGTAGGATTTGCTAGAAGAAGACAAGGATGACGAAGTAAAATAAGCATAATGTTTCATGCTATTTCTACCAAGAAATTTTCATGTCTTTTTCATTTTCATTGCATCACATAGGAAGAAAAATTTGACTTGTTCTCCTACGTGAGAGTCAAGCAAAATAGGACTCTCATTAAAAGACTATTTTCTAGGATTTATCTTATTTTCTCTCTGCTCTCTCTATTATAAATAAGGGATGCTTGTGCATTCCAAAGGGAGAGACTTTTTTAATATTAAGATCTATTGTGAAGAAGAAGAAAAAAATTGTATTTTCTTTTTAATCATTGAAGAATAGAAACAGGTGTTATTTTACAAACTTTGTGTTGTGGGATTCATCTATCTTGAGAGATTGTTCTTACATCCAAAATCTTGAGCTATTCTTTGTTTAGTATTCTTAATCATTTTAATCATTTCAAAATATTACACTCATTATCTAAAACTCGTATAAGTATTTCGTGATCTATGTTTGCTTGAAAGAAAATATGTTCCTCTCATTCCCTTCCCACTTTGTTTCATCTATAATATTTTCCCTTCTAATTCTTTCTAATCTAAAGTTGTAACATCTCCATTTCATGTTGATATGGATTTCAGGATTGTATCCCAACCCCAATGGTTAGAATAGTGTGGATATTGTATATATTATTTCTATTGTGTTTTAGATTAGTAATAAATAGGTAGACTCACCTGTCTTTAAGGAGGGATTTGATCCTTGCACTGTGGTTGAACCTCATATTTTTCCTAAAAAAATATCCAACCAATAGTTTTGGTGACTCCACTAGGGAATACAGATTGATAAGACTAAGATTATCCTATTGGTGTCTAGTGACTCTGTATTTGCCTTATTTTTAGAAGATCCATTTTCCAGTTCAAGTTGGCCAGAAATATCTTCACTCGGTCAAGTGAGCCAGGGGTGAAATTGATCCATTCTTTGATATGCTTCAACAACACAATTTTAGACTTTCCCCCAATAGTGTTGCATCTATCCGAGCAAGAAGTTCTTCACCTATCCAAAGAACTTGGGTTCCTCAAGAACAAGAAGCTTCTACAACCTGTTGGGCATTATTTTTGTCTGATACTCAGATTCCTGTATGCACTTCATTCAGAAGGATGGCTGCACAACCTGTGCCTTGGGGTGTAGATATTGGTCCTCTTTCCCTAACTCCACCATTGCATGATCTACCTCATGGATCTCGTAAGAATATTCCTAATTTCAACAAAGTGATGGGTTGCGGGGGTGTAGCATGTGGCATGTGGCATCCTTGGGGTTTCTCATGAAGATGTCTCTGTCTGACTCTTTGTTGAGACATTGCATGGTGTAGTAGTAGAATGGTTCTACCATCTTCTAAATACATGCATTACCAACTGTGCTACCATGAGATCCGTATTTGAAGCAAGGTTCAAACTAGATGAAGATTCTCGTGCCTTGTTAGCACATCTTACACATATGAAGAAGGAGTCTTATGAACCCATGCAGGACTTCATAGCCAAATTCAACAAGATGATTCGTAAGATTATAGATCTAGCCATTCCCACTCTTGAAAATCAAAAGTGTTTCTTCATCAATGCTTAGCCCCCTGATGTGAGCTTCTTATTAAGGTCTATTATTCCCGATTTGGCCACTACTCAAGCTATAGCCACTGAAATAGAAGATGATCTTATTCTAGCTGGAAAGATCATAAGAGATTCATCTAAGCCTAAAAATTAGAGTTCTTCTCAGAGTACTACTAATCCTATGATTCAGAGGATGGCCAATAACTTGATCACTTTGAAGAAGAAAATGTCTCAACAAGTGACCAACGTTCCTTATTGGGATATTCCTAGATGGAATTTCAACAATACCAATGGTGCCCCCACAAGAGATAGGAATCGGTTGATTGCTGCTCCCACCAAGCTAGCCATTGAAGCTCCTCCTGCAACACAATAGTGGAGGATGGTAAAGAACATGAAGATCAAGATTCTCATAAATATTTTGAAGCTTCAGGATATGCTGATGAGTCTTTTGACGATTCAGCTAGTGACTCCAGCATTAGGTACTTGGAATACGAGGAAGATGAATGTGAGCATAATGGTTAGTCATTTGCAGTCTTCACTCGATCTCAATCCCAGAACCCCAGAAATCTGGTTGAAGGCTCTAAGGAGAAAAGTAAAGAAGCTCCCGTGGTTATGGCTAAAAGATGCTCTCCTATCTCAGTGACAAACTGAAAAGGAGACAACTAAAAAGGTAACTTCACCTTCTAACTCTCTTTCTCCTACCCCTAAGGCCAATACCTTGACTTAGACCAGAGTAACCAGATCCTCGAGCCCAAAGATCATTCCTTCATATACCACTTTTGACATTATCGATCATGCAAAGAAGACTAAAATCCAAATGTCAGAAGTTGAATACCTTCAGTCAAATCCTGAGCAATTTGAGAAACTTTCCAAATTCATTAGAAACAAGGTTGTTATCCCTTTATCTTCAAAAGGCATTTTTCCTAGCCCCACTCAGCCTTTACCTCAGAGTAATATGACCTCTGCTTTGCTCTTTGGGAAAACTTGAACCGTTTTATTTGTCCTTACTTATAAACAGATTTTAAACTCAGCAATTACATAATTGACTCAGGAGCCTCTAATAACATAATGCCCATAAAAGTATCCCATGCCCTTGGAGTTACCTTGACTAAATCTTATGGGCAATATTACTCTATGGAAACTAAACAAGTCCCCTTGATTGGCCAAATCAAGGATGCACAATTTTCATTTGTTGTATTTCCTAAAAAGATAGTAAAAATGACTATCATGGTTGTTGATATCCCAACTATGCTTATGGTATTCTCTTAAGAAGAGGTTTTTGCAAATATTTTGGAGGAGAAATCAATATGGACTAGACCAAAGCTAAAATTCTAGTAAATGGAGTTCCTCGTGTCCTCCACCTCGAAGCACAAGCAAAGTACCTGGTTACTAAATCAGATGACCCCAAGGCTCAAATTCTCTTCAAAGATGCAAACTTGGGAAATTATTTCATGAAATCGAGAGTGCCTTCAGAGAAGTCAAGGAGGAAGATCCTAATATTGTCTTGACCCTCAAGTTTGACAGAAGTTGTTCAACTACTGGATCAGGCATTGGTGTGGTTCTTATATCTCCATATTTTGAGATCTTTCCCTTCACCTTAAAACTATAGTTTGACAATACTAATAACACAGCTAAATACGAAGCTTTATTATTAGGATTACAAATGGCAAGGCAAAACTAAACCTGAAATCTCAAAGTGCGGGAGATCTTTGAGTTGATTGTGAATCAAGTTAAGGGGATCTACTAGGTGAAAAATGATCACCTACGACATTACAGAACAAGGTATGGGACAACAGATAGAATGCTTTGATGTTTTTTCCATTAAGGTAGTTTTCAAAGATCACAACGATAAAGGTGATTCTTTAGCCATGTATTCATCTCTTCTCCTTCCTCACCCAAATTTCAAAGCAGGATACGTATACCATTGAAATTGTGTATTGTTCGAGTGTTCCCAATAATGTAGCACATTGGCAAGTGTTCAATGATGATCAAACGGTATTTTCTTTTCTTGAGAAAGTGGTAATTTTAGTGACTTTTGTTTTGAAGTAACATAATAATATTTCCATGAGTAAATCTTGAATTCATATCAAGAGATTAATGGTGAATTCATCCAGCTTAAAGGCAATAAGATTTTGAAGGGATTAGTTTCTCTGGAAGGTCTATTTGACAAGTATGACCATTTCATTCAGGATAAAAGGCAAGCTGAAGGTGCTTCCTCATCAAAGGTAGATCAAGTTAATCTGGGCTCTTCTGACCAACCATGGATGGTAAACATCGGGAAATTTTGTTCTCCAGGAGGAGAAATAAATATTCACTTCACTCCTGAAGAGATATATGGATGTCCTAGCCTAGTCATATGTGGACTTGAAGTCTTTCAATCCCAAGGATGTGAAACATAGCATCCCTTTGAAGACTGAGGTTAAACCCTACGGGAAGAAGCAAAGGCATTACAACCCAAAGATCTCAGGGACTATCCTTGCAGAAATTCAAAATATGTTAGACGCAAGGATTATCTTTTCAATCCATCATTCCACCTGGGTTACTAACATTTTCCCCATTAGAAAGAAGAATGGTGAGATCCAGATTTGGGTTCACTTCTAGAACCTTAATCAGTATTCATTAAAAGACGATTACCCATTGTCTATCATGGACCAAGTATTTGAATCACTCACTCAATCAAAAAATTTATCCATGCTTGATGGATTCTCGTGGTATAATCAGTCGAAGTAGCCGTGAGGATCAACATAAAATAGCATTCACCACCCCATGGGGACCTTTGCTTACAGGAGGATGCCTTTTGGTTTCATTAACACCGAAGCCACATTTCAAAGAGCTATGGACTTAGCTTTCATAGATTTGATGGGAAAGGTCATAGTTGTATATTTGGATGATTTGATGGTCTTCTTGTTTCACCTGATTCTTAGATTGTTTCTTTGAAGCATTAACGAAAGAGATAGGGTAATGAGCATAGGATGAATACATGTTCAAATGTTGGTTGATGGATTGTTGCACGCATATGACTTCCACGAATCCATAGCTGATCGTGAGAGCTTCCTTTTGGCTAAGAGGAACTACCTGTAATGCAAAGCAAGACCACCAAAAGGAATTAAACAATATGGGCAGTGAACTTCCTAGTGTATGCTAGATCTGGGAAGTGTGATACTTCCTATATGGTTGTCAATCCACTATTTTAAAAAAATTAATGTTGTAAATGTGAGTAAATCCTATTGTTATTTAAAATGATTTATGTATCTCACTTAAAATGCAATATGAAATAGATCTAATCTAACAGGATAAGCTAGAATAGAATCCAAAGGTCAAATGATTGGTTCTGGATTCTGCAGGTTTGACAGAGGTCACGGATAGATCATAGGTGAATGAGGGTAAGATGAAATTTGGTGGGTAGGTCTTTGTTCTAGGATATATGGGAAAATACGAGAGACCAAGTGTCGATCATGGGTGACCGACGGTGGTTAGGTGTAATCAGTGCTTGATTCTGTGAGATCTAGAAATATCATAGAACAAGTTGTGGTCTCCTTTTTGATTGCATAAAGGACTTTAGTGGGTCGAGATGAGGAATTGGGTGACTAGAGTAGGCTTTGGCGAGGTTTTAATGGGTATATGGAGGTGAAAACATTGGATAAAGTCAATAGGGGGAAAAGTAAACAATAGATGATAAAATGAAATAAACTAAGAAAGTATGATGTTATACTTACTTGGATTATGTTCTGAATGCCTGTGTGTGAGGGATGGAGGTGCTGATGATGGGTTTGAAGGTTGCAAATGATCACCAACTAAATGAAAATCTTTTGCATGGGCTCTATGTACACTCCTCTTTGCTTGGATAGATTAGATCATGGCTGGGATGGTTGTGCAAGGGAAGATGTTCAATCTCCTTCCTTGCATGCAAGTTTTCACTAGAATTTCCTTTCTGAAGATGCGTTATCTCTCTTAGATGTGTTCTTGTTAGTCAACCTTTCTCCCAATGTTTCCCAACCTTGAGAATAAGGTGTTTTAGGGGTTAAAAGGTTAACCGACGGTGGTCTAGCTTAACCGCGACGATTAGGGGTAGACGGCATCGGTCAAGGTAGGATTTCCTAGGTTTAACAAACTAGGAGATCCTCCCGATTTCCTTGGGTCTTGTGTTGTTATCCCATGGATTATCTTGGGAGCTTCTCTGTGAGCATGCGGGAATGTGGTTAAAGGGAATGTATGCATTGATTTTTAGGATTTGGGTAAGTCTTAGTTAGTTATGACAACTTGCTAAGAATAGGTCTTAGGTTAAGTTGGCTTGATGAGGTGTCTAAGTGAAGTCTATGTGTGGATATTATTTAAATAATATATTTAAATAATAAATATAGTGAGGATATTGAATTAATTTAATTAGATTAATTAAATTAATATTAGTGGGGTGCACGGGTCATGGCTAGGTAAATGTAATAAAGGGTGCTTATTTGTCGAGGACGAAAGGGAGTGTGACCTAATTTTAGTGTCTACACTTTGCCCCTTTTTGTTGTGTAGTTTGTATTGGTAAGCGATGCTAACAAAAATAATATGTGGTTGCCCCATGTGTGGGTGAATGTTATCCCCCTCAAACCAGGAACTGATGAAGCGAGAGAGCTAAAGTGGTGAGTGGTTTGATAAAAGGAAAATGTGCGTAAAAGGTAAGTGGGTATAGGGGAAAATGGTGAAAGGTCTACTCGAGAAATATAGGTAATGGGAAAGGTCAAAGGTAGCAACAGTCAAATACACACACAAGTCTAAATTTCAGCACGCTCTTGGGTTGAAGAGTAGGCAAAATCTACATCGTCTAAGGTTGATAGGTTTATCCAAACAAGGTTGAAGTGAATCTGGTATCCAAGGTATAGGATATGGTTAGGAAACACAATGTAGGTTAGGTGCAAGAACATTTAGGTATGTTTTGGTACACCAAAGGTAGGGTTAGGATAAACGGTCATAGTAATAGGCTAGGTAAGGTCATTAGGTCAACAACACAAGTAACAGTGCCGCAAGGTATAGTGAACAAATGAGGTGAAAGGTCACTAGCGATGGTCTAGGTCTAAATATCTAGGTCACAACATGGGTAAGGCCAAGGTAGGGGTAAAAGAATAAGAAGGTCCCAAAGGAAGATAAATGGAGGTAGGTGAGGAGGTCTAGAAAGGTAAGGTAATGGGTTGGGTAAAGCTTGGATGGGGTAAAGGAGCAAGGTAAAGGGTGGGGTAAAATGGAAAAGTAAGGGCAATGTGTAGATGAGGGTGACCAATGGTGGTCATGGATAACCGACATCGAGAGGAAAATTGACAATGATGAGCTAGGGCACACGACCGATGCGGTCCAGGGTAACCAACATCGGTTAGGTCGGGTGCTTTATATGAACAAAATATCCACATTTTTAGTTTTCATTTGTTATGTGTGAAGTGGAGAAATGACAAAAAGAGAGAGAATAATATCCAGAGGAAACGAGACAGTGGTGAAAGTCAAGTTTGACGAGGGTTGGGTTGGTGAGTAGTGGGTCCACGGGATCGGGGTGAGAAAGTTGATTGGTCCATGGTGATGGCATAGGAGGGAGAGGATCGGGCGGATGACTAGCACAAGTAACCAAACATTCCACCAAGATGGAGGAAGTATGACGAGGTAAGTGCCTAACTCTAGATTGGTGATTAGATAGATTAGAGATTTTGGTATGTGGGATTTGTAGGGTTTTGTGGGTTTTGGTTTGGTGTGGGTGGGTAAAAATAAAATGTGGGTATGGGGGAATAACAGGAAAAAAGAGTGGGGAAGGGTAGTAAATTGTATAGGTGGGGTGGGTAGGGGTCTTGGGTTAGTATAGGTCATTGTAGGTGGGGTAAAAGGGGTAGGTGCAAGAATTTTTAAAAAGGGGGTTTGGGAAGTCACGGAATTTTCCACGATAATGATCGGTGTCGGTCAAGCTTGGCCAAAGGCATCGGTTGGGTAGAAGTAGGATCAGTCACCAAAAAGGTGACCAATGTCGGTTAATTGGTAACCATGGTCGGTAAAGATGAATTGGTAGCGGTCACCAAACAGGACTGATGTCAGTTTAAAGGTGACCGAATTCGGTTAGAATAAACCAATACCACGATCGGGGGTTTAGGCACAAGGGTGAAAAATTGATGTAGGTTAGGTGGTTGAGATGGGTAGGGTAAAAATAGGGTGGAGGGTAATGATAATTGGTGAATATGGTCATGGTAAATAGGGATTAATGTCGTGCTTGGATTGGATGCAAGGGAGAGTGTAGTTACACATGCGGGATAGGGTTCCACCTCTACTGGTGACATTGCATGGCTTAGCAACCCCTTTGCACCGCAAAGCACATGGAGGTAGTGGGCTTGAGTGGGATTTGGTGTTATTGACCTATTGTTCAAGAGCCCAGCTTGATGGTCACACTCATCAATAGATGGGACTCTGCAACCAACACGTTCCACCTTTCGATGGGTGAGATGACTATCACCCTGGAGGACGTGTTCTAGATTTTGCGGTTACCCATATTAGGTGCCCAGGTTTACTCTATCTCCTCCAAGGCCTTAGAAGATCTGATCACAAAAGTTTTTGGTGAGGGGGTAGCAGATCCGAGATGCCATAATGTTAGTTTGAGTTGTAGCGAGATTTACCTATCTTGTCCGGATGAGATGAGGCTAGTGTTTCTTTTGATCAAGGCGGTTTGCTACTCTGCACTACCGGATGCAAAGGGTGGATGCTTTCCCTCGATCATTGATGGGGGTGCTCCATGATATGATGGTAGAGGAGACCTAGTTTTCTGGGTGCCAGATTCCCGGGTATAGCTATACTGAGAGTTGTGCGCATATGGGAAGTTGCGCAAGTTTAGCCTATGTTGTACATTTATACTACATTGTTCGATTATGAGTACATATTCTATTTTTGACCTATAGGGATGCCCCAAGCATATGCATTCCCAGTGAGATCAATGTGGGTGGGATATAGGATATGGGTGTCGATGATAGGAGAGCAGAGATCTAATAGGATGACATATGATGTGGCCCATTTTTGGTAGTTATTGGAGGGGTTATCCGGAGTGGACATTATCTGGAGGCCATATGTGGGATTCCCCTCATATAGGCACATGCATGAGGAGCTAGCTAAGCTCTAGCTAGAGAGGTGGATACAGGGTCGCATGTTGGGGAGGATGAGATGATCCTGTAGACAAGGTCCAACGGTAGTTTAGGCTTGTATAGGATATTCCTCCGTCCTTCCCATAGTATTAGAGAGATGATGTGGAGAGGCCTCTACCTCTACCACAGCTGACAGTGCCTACAAGGGAGGAGGAGGAGCCAATAGATCGGTAGATAGATGACGCTAGATGTATAGACAGTATAGAAAGTGGTGGGCATCTCGGTTATGAGCCATACCACCTAGGCCGAGGCGATTAGACTTAGCTACCATCACAAGACAGAGAGATGCCCTACGGGGGGTAGCGAAATTGATTACCCATATAGGTATATTGCAAACATAGCTCGAGGGGTCAAAGGAAGAGGTATCTCGAGCTATGAGTACAGTGGCCAATCTGCAGGCCCGGATCGTGGAGGGAGGGGATGGAGTAGATGGAGGAGATGGAGATAGAGATGGTCGGTGGAAGCCTTACCGGCTTAGGTGGTAGGCTTACGGTGGGCTAGTTGGCCATAGCCAGAGGCAGATTGGGCCCTTACAGCCCAAATATAGGCACAAGGGCAAGGGGCACCACCAAAAGCATAGGGAGTTGGTCCTAGTTCATAGGGGGCACCACCATAGGGCCTGAGACCTATGGGACCACCACAAACTGTACATGTATCCAGGTTATAGGATTCCCTAGGTGAGGTGAGATATTATCAAGATCAGCTCATGGCGGTGGGATAGACTTCCTATCTTACGGAGAGTATAGTGCACAGTAGGCATCCAGTGAGAGGATGATATCCTGCACACATAGTGTGGAGAGCACGAGAAGGTCGGTGAGCTCGAGGCCTTATCGGGAGAGGCCACCAATACACAATGAATAGAATTAGGTGATGTGCCAAAGGGACGCAGGGAGGCGAGGGTGCATGTGAAACAGAGATGGAGGAAATCTGGCAAGATTCCTGAGATGCATTCATCTGATTTTTTATGTATACTAGTGATTTTTTGATATATATGTGTAGACACCAAATTTGTGTCTTACGACCCCATGTGCCCCGCATCTCATTTCGCAACCTAACCTCATCACCTAAACCTTACACAATTATTTATTAATTACCTTATAATTAATAAATCCACATCGCCATACCTACCACCTCATCATGACCTA
Organism: Taxus wallichiana var. yunnanensis; assembly: GCA_018340775.1. Taxonomy (NCBI): domain Eukaryota; kingdom Viridiplantae; phylum Streptophyta; class Pinopsida; order Cupressales; family Taxaceae; genus Taxus; species Taxus wallichiana. The sequence continues at coordinate 616,645,333 of CM031239.1, read as the reverse complement.
GTCCAAACCCTAAACTAACCTAATTAAGACCTATAACTTGGTCTACATCCACACCCATAACTAATTACTCCTCACCCACACCTAAAACCAACCTCATAATGACTTGTCCAAGCTCGCAACTAATCCCTCTCGGAGAAAAGGAGGGAAAGCTAGCTATTTTACTAAAAATAGCCCACTTTGACCTTACCGATACCGGTTCCTACTCGACCGCCATCGGTTACGTAACCGCCGTCGATTACGTTCCTCGTAAATGATTGCTCCCAACAAAAAACAAAGTGTTGGATATTCATTTGATCAAAACGAGAAGTCGTTGGAAGGATCTGGATTTTTACTTGGCCGAGCAGAGACAAGTGAAGGAAAGAGAGAAGTTTGCAGAGAAGGACATCAAGCCCAAGATCGCAAATCAATAACCAGAGCCTAGTGACACTCATCCAAGCATCGGGGAAAGGAGATAGCTCATCTTGGATTGTCGATCATCCTACTTGAACCCCGTCTTTCGTCATCACAGTCCCAAACCTGCATTTTCCATCGGGAACCAAGATACCACAATGGGCCCACCTTCGAAAGGAAGTCTCATATTTCACGGCCCAAGGCGGTCCCCCTCATTTATTGTCTAATTAAAATCTAGTGGTCTTTTATTCTTACTTGCAGTAGTCCTTCCAAGACAAAAAGGAGTTCTTCGTAGTCGATCCGATCTTTCTCTACTGATGCGTGCACACCATCTCAACATTCAACAGGTATTCCTCCTAGCCCTAACCCTTATCTGTTTCTCAAAGGAATGAAAGGATAGAAGCAACTCTATTCCAAAAGCTGAAACATTCTGTGTGAAACATTTTGGCACGCCCGGTGGGACCCATTTCGGGTTTCTTTCTTTCTTGCTTGCTTTCATATAGGGAGCATACTTGCTGTTTTCTTCTTCTAAAAATTTCACATGATATTTTGTTATATTTGGTAAAAGAATTTTTCTTGCTTTCCCAGCTTTTGCATTAGTAAAAGTCATCTTCTTTGCTTCATCGAATAACATTTTCAATTTGGGTTTAAAACACGTGCATCCCATTTTTGCGTGTTGTTTTCAATTCTAGTGAACGTAGATTAAGTAACAATTCATACACGTGGGGGTGATTTCCACGGTATTGACAAGAAATTAATCTTACTTTCACTACACAACACATACTGAATCACTTCACAATTAACACAACAACTCAAAACATCCCCCCTTTTCCGCAGTATTCCTCTGCCCAATTGAGGTAACCTTATAAGCCAAAACAAACTTGACATTTCCCCTAAGTCTTTTGTTTAGGATTGACAGATTCTGCATCTAAAGGCATAAGCCCAAATTGATTAAAATTAACCCTAGGGTTAGTTTGTTAATTTGTTTGTGCATTCTTGCTTGTTTTCAGTTTTGTTTCTCTGTCATACATGGTTGTCTGTGATCACTACAGAACAGTTTGGTAGGCATACTAAGCACTGTTAACACCAAATCAGCAACTTCCTACTACTTCTTACACCAGTCCTATTCTACCAACATCGGTTAGCTTACCGACGCCAACTACAGCCTGACCGACATCGGTTACCTGACCGATATCGGTTACTTTCTTTCACAGTTCTTAAAACCAGTAGCCTACCAATTCCAACATTTTGTTGTGCTTTGCTTCATTCGATAGATTACATCTTGTTTTTGTACCCTTGTCCATGGTTGTTATCACTCAGAAACAAGCTACAGCCATGGTTTCACATGCCTGCTCCGTGCCTTTGCCTGAATCACCTCCTGCCCATACTGTGGGAAATCCTACGGACACCAGCGAGGTTCCCAAAATCCCTGTAGGAGATAAAGAATTTGTGAAATTTTTGGACGCTAATCCTAGCGCTATACAATACTATTTGTCTCATGCCCCTGACCGTACACCCGATGGTCAACTCCTTGTTGGCATGCCTATTAGTATAGCTGCTCATTTAGCTCCTTCTCCGCCTGATAACTCCGCTTTGCCTTCTGCATCCTTAGCCCCATTTCCCAATTCAACGGCTTCAGGGGTTCATACGGCACAGATTAGCTTTCCTTTGGTTAATCTTGGGCCCAACATATCATTACCGCATTGCTCTCACCTCATCTCTCTTGCAGACTGCTCCTTTTATGACTTGCTCTCTGCCACCTATCCACACGAGCTTTCCTTCTCAAGTTCCGCCCACCTTTTCATTTCCACACACGTATCTGGTAACCTCAACGTCTTATATAGGACATCCCTATTCAGCTGCCTCAACATATCCGTCCTCTATACCTTATCAACATTTAACCCCACCATTGTCTAGTGGTGGCCCTTGGCCCAATCTGCCTCCGTTTACCGCAACCGCACCATCATCTCATCCAACTACTGATTTAATCAAACAAATGATGGACAAAATGAAAAATCTGGAGGCTTCTGTTTCAGGAAGTCGTAGCACCCTGACATACAAGCAAGTTTTTCGGAGCCTATCCACCCTTCCATTCCCTTCATTCATATCCTCCTCAATGGGAATTACCAAAAATTACTCGTTTTAATAGTAAGGAGGATCCTCAACAACACTTGTGCTCATTTAGACATGCCTGCTATCTAATTGCTCATGACGATGCCTTACTACTCCGCACCTTTCCCATGTCCTTATCAGGACCCACCTTGGAGTGGTACAGTGCTTTAACCCAAAGACTCAATCTTCTCTTTTAACCAACTAGCACAATCTTTCTTGGATCATTTCTCCTTTAACATTGCCAAGAAAGTATCTATCACCGACCTCTATGCCATCCAAAAATTTGAAGACGAATCTATCACAGATTTCGTTGGACGATGGTGGGGCCTTATCAACCAACTTACGTATGCCTTGCCTCAGTGTAACTTATCGAACTTTTTACGTGGGCTGCGCTAAGCACATTTATCCTACCCTCCAAATTCAAACTTTCCGCACATTTGACGAAGCCTTTACTATGGCTCGAAAAGTAGAGATTCGAGCCTTAGAGGAAGAGAAATTGCGGTTGCATAAGCAACAAAACCCCAATTTCGAACTCAAGATTCCACCAACAAACCTAACACCACCAATCCTCACCCATCGATTGCTTTGAAATTAAAAGATCTGTGCACGCAGTGATGATCAAATCCCAACCACCGTCTAATACCCCGCCAAAAACCACCTATAAGTATAAAGCTGAGCCCATCAATTACACTCCCTTGGGAGAAACTTATGGTGTGATATTGGAAAAATTTCTTAAAGCAGGAGCCATTACCTTACCTCCTGTTAAACCTCACTCCGAGTTTGATTCCACTTGCGCCATACCTTCTTGGTACAAAGAAAATGACTTCTGTAACTTCCACCACGTGAAGGGACACAGTCATGAAAACTGCAAGATGTTGAAAAACATAGTGCAGGAAATGGTTGATGCAGGGGATATAGCCCTCGATAATCCTAATGCCCCTGCTAACTGAAATTTTAAAATTTTCAACAAACCATTCCCGAATCAATCTCCTAACAGTAACATAAACCAAGATATCTTAGCCGAGGAGAGTGTTCATGAGATCCATGCAGTCTTCGACTCCCAGCCAAAAGCCTCTATCGAAAAAATTCTGAATCAAGCCTCTTCACTAACGCAGGAACCCGAACCCCCTTCATCACCATCAAGACAAGATGAAATCCTTTCCGTTCCTTTACCCATTAAGGAATTAACCACCCAGAGTTCTCTTCTCACAAATGAGCCTTCTTACACCACATCCTTGCAAGACTGTGAGTGGATGTTATCTAACTTATCTATTTCCCAAACGTCTCCTTCTACCATTCTTGCTGTACAAGAGGAAGGCTCACCAATTCTTTTGTCATCCTTAGACGAGAAACCTCTTGCACCGACATCACCACATTCTTTAAACATGACGGATCCTCTCAAACACGCCCTCCTACCTATTAGTTCTTCATCGCCTAAATCTTTTCAGCGACCGGTTGACCTCTTAACGCCCATTGATACAGTGCCTCATTTACCCTTGTATCACACCCACAAGTGGACCGTAATCACAACTCACATTTCTTCCATACAAAATTTCCTATTCACACATGAGGATTGTCATCCCTCAGAAGATAGACGAGTCCTATGGGAATGTTTGAGTACCCCATATTCTACTCAAATGCAGATGACCGATCCAGACGCCTCTACCATATACCCGAAGTGTTTACAGAAGCTTAAAATGCCTATGTCCTCATCTTCACCCCCCTCATCTCTACCAAATACCTCATCCACCTCTATTAGCCTAACCAAATCTTCCCCTATGCTTGGGACCTCACCAATACCCAGTCTAACACACCCACCTAAGTGGCTAGATTTATCTAAAAATAAAGCCATCCATCCACTTAGGAGACAGACTCAATCTCCTCAACCTATGTCTCTATCACAACTAAAACCATCGTCGTCACACCTACCTTCCATATTGGGACCTCATCCCTCCACCTTGCATCAATATATCATACCTCCTGTGTTTTCTTTAAAACGACCTATGCCTTCTACACCCATACAGAGATCCAAGGGTATATCAACACCGTCACCCCGCGTATCCTGTCCACCTATCAACCCTAAACAAATTCCATCATCAAAATATTTGTTTGTTGTCACTCCTATTTCTCCGTGGTTGTTTTCTGATACCACATCATCTGTGGCCTCATCATCTAACCAGCTAAACATAGCTTCTGCACCAAAGAAGCCACGTTTAGTTAAAACCCATTATCAAAACCCCTTGGCTAAACCACCACCCATACAAATCAACCATACCCCATCATTACCAAAATCTACCCAGTCAATAGCCTCATCTTCCTCTGACTTTGACCCACTCAAAGGGTCTTACGCCAAAATCCTTGCTATGTTGGTGGAGAAGGAAACCATTTCCCTACCCCCACTTAGACCTTATGATCCATCTAAACCTTGACCTATAGGTTATGATGAGTCTAAAATTTGCGCTTACCACCGCACACTAGGACATGACGTAGAGGGATGCAAAGCGTTGAAAGCCATACTTTGTCAGTCACCTCTCTCAGATAGAAAAGTTAAGAAAGACAACTTACGAAGGGAGAGACATTTAGCTTCAATTCCCTCTCCTATACCACCTGTCCCCACCTCACCAAAATCTATCATTATTACAACTCCACCTCTCGAAGACCATGACTTATCCATACCGTCTTCCTCTTCTCATATTCACGAGATCAATATGATTAGTGTTGCTACTTGAGGGCAGAAAAACAATGGGAAAGCGAAAGAAAGCACACCTGCGGCCTCTCTTTCTTCGTCCACCATCCCGATCACACCAACACCTAAAGTGGTTATTCATGGACCCGCCTACCCCGTCTCTAATGGATTTTCCCACCAAACCATGATCAAACAGCTTCACCAATCACCTGTAAAAATGACACTGTATGATCTCATTCAGACTTCTGAATCTCATCAACAAGCTCTCGTTGAAATCCTTCAAGGGATAAAGGTCTTACCTAATGAAACCTTTCCTGTTACCTCCATTCTCACACCCAATCACGTTGCTTCACTCACCAAACAACTTATCTCCCAAACCACTTCTGTCTCTCTGCATGCAAGCCGCTGCTTTATCAGTTTCTCCGAAGATGAAATTATCGACTTTGGTGCTGAAGATCCTGACCCTACTCTTTTCATCTCAGCTTATGTCCGAGACATTCGGGTGCATCGTGTTATGATTGACGGGGGCGCTAGTCTAAACATCATCTCTTCAAAAGCCTTTCGACAAATGAATATCCCTTTTAGTTGCATGTGTGCCAACCCCATCATGTTGCGGTCATTCAATGATGCTATTACTTCTACCTTAGGTACCGTGATCCTTAACAGTCATGGGGCCACACACTTTACCCAAACTCTTCTATGTCCTTGAGGGAGAGTTCCAATACAATATGTTGTTAGGCCGCCCTTGGATCCGGGCTATGGGATGCATTCCCTCCACCTTACATAGATGCATAAAATTTGAGTACGACGAGAAGTCCTACACAAAAAAAAGTTGATCCTCCCTCTTCAAAACCTACAATATGTTATATCACCTCAATGATGTGCTTGTACCAGTCAAGAAACCCATTCATCCAACCCAACCATCCACTTCAACCACACCTATACCATCCACTTCAACCACACCTACACCTTCAACCAATGAAACCGCCGTCACAAATACCACTTCCTTTCCTGCAGATAACATCCCAACCTCCGACCCCTTAGTAGATATTTTTCAACGCCTTACGTTGAGGGAGTATCACCTATATAATGTTAGCTCCTTCCATACCCCGCAGGAGTACGGACAGTTACATGCGCATCCTACCTACGACCATCGCATGGGGGAGGTAATCTCTTATGGACCACCTAATTGCCACACCAACCTAACATATGGGGGTGTCGACACATCCTCCGTTACCCCTGAACCTCCTCTTGGGGTGGTTCCCTTCCAATCCAATTTTCAATACCTGAAAAATCATCGTTTCGCCCTCACCTTCTTGACTCGTTGTGCTTGGAAAGGCTTTGGTTTTGGTCTTTATGAACAAGGCCGACATACAATCATTCCCGTGACTACACGCAAACACAATGATCGTAGTGGTCTCGGATTTCCTGAAACACTTACACCGGAGAAACCTCGTGTCAGTTGTATCCTGGAAGATGACGATGTCACCCCTACCAAACCATCATCACCCATTTTGCCATCATCACCCACAGAGTCGATAGACCCTGAATCTATCCCTCCTAACTTTTTTTTTCATAAATGCTATCTTCCTAGGTCCTCTCACTTATCAACGCGATAATGAGGACCCATCTTCTCTTCCCCTTCTATATCCAGACATGATCGAAGAGGATTCACCTTCAATTAATGTTGTTGAGTGCCAGGATGACGACTCCATCCTCACTTACCTTGGTGCGGATGACTCCTATATTCAACGCGCCTTACCATCTGAAACTCAAACCATGCTGAATGAGTCGACTATAGAAATCAACATCCACACAGAGGAGGATCCTCACATTGTGAATATCGTACAATCCCTTAACACATCGAACAAGCCGCCTTTACTACCTTTCTCTGTACCCACAACCAAGATTTCGCTTGGTCCTACGCTGACATGCTAGGAATTGATCCTGACATTGCTGTCCATAACATTACCCTAAAACCCGATTCCAAACCAGTCAAACAGAAACTGAGAAAAATGCATCCACACATTGCCCTCTTGGTCAAAGAAGAGCTTCAACGACTTCTTTTTGTTTCCTTCATCTTTCTTGTTGACTATCCTCAATGGATTTCTAACATCATACCTATCACTAAAGTGATGGGGGACTTCGAATATGCATGGATTTCTGAGACCTTAACCTCGCTTGCCCCAAGGATGACTTCCCCCTCCCAAGTATTGACCAACTTGTTGATCTCACTGCGGGCCATGAGATGCTTTCTCTCATGGATGGCTTTTCGGGATACAATCAAATTTTGGTAGCCCCGCCGATCAACATAAAACTCAAGCGCCTTCATCACTCCTTGGGAACCTTACATTGTCGTCGTGTCATGCCATTTGGCCTTAAGAATGCTTGTGCGACCTATCAACATGTTATGACTTACATTTTTCATGACATTATGCACACTATTCTTGAAGATTATGTCGATGATCTTCTTGGCAAATCTAAACATCACAAAGGTGAACATCTCGATGTTTTAACCATTATTTTTGATCGCTTTGTTACAATATTCTATCTCGACTTCAACCAAAGAAATGTGTCTTTGGTGTTCTTTTTGGGAAGACTTCTTGTTTTTATCGTCTCTTTGCATGGCATCGAGGTCGATCCATCTAAAGTCAAAGCTATCCTGAAATGCCCCCACCCAAAACCTCAAACAATTCCGTACTTTGCAAGGTAAACTTCAATCTATCCGGCGTTTCATTTCACAACTCTCGGATCGATGTCAACCTTTCCATCACCTTCTTAAAAAGGAAATTGCCTTTCAATGGAGTGAGGAATGTCACCAAGCCTTTGAGGCTGTTAAATCCTATCTCTTGCAGCCACCCGTGCTTATCCCACCTCAGGACAATCACCCTTTCTACCTTTACCTTTCCACCACCGACCACGCCGTAGGGGCCATGCTTGCACATCGTGACTCCAAGTATCGAGAACAAGCCGTTTATTATATAAGTTGTACTCTGGTGGATTATGAGACTAGGTATACACATGTAGAAAAATTGTGCCTAGCCCTATCATTTGTAGCCACCAAACTCCGACACTACCTCTCCGAATCATAAAACTTTTGTCATCACCAACACAGGACCCCATTCATTATATGTACGCCAAACCACATCTAAACCAACGCATCGCCCAATGGATTATGCTCCTTGCTGACCTCGACCTTGAATTTATACACCGAAAGTCAATCAAAGGACAAACTATTGCGGACCAACTCATGCGAGGCCCCTTTACAGGGAACAATTTACCAATTTTAATTTCCCGAGGAAATCATCGCCACTCTTTCACTCGGGAGGAGTCCTATCTAATGACCCTGTTCTTCGATGGATCCAAATTCCAGCGCGGTGGAGGAGCCGACGTTGTTCTCATTTCTCTTGATGCGGAGCCTATGCCTCTTTCATTCTAACTCGATTTCCCTACACTAATAATACAAATGGAATACGAGGCCCTTGTTTTGGGTCTCCAGGTTACGTTACACTTAGGTGTCAAATCTATTAATATTTTCGGTGACTCTCAATTAGTAGTCAATCAAGTTATGGGCATCTACCAATGTAAAAATGAGGAACTTCAAAAGTACAAACATTACGTGGATTCACTTTTGACCTCATTTACTCATTATTCTATCCAAACCATTCCCTACTCCACTAACAAATTTGTGGATACTATGGCTTGCTTAGCCTCGCAAATTCCTGCCTCACCAACTGACTCTGACATATTCGTCTTGGTCCAACAACTCTTTGCCCCATCTTACTCAGCCCCAATTGTTTGTATGATAAATAATGTGTCTACTAATTCGCAGGATACCTGGTACCACCAATTTCATGACTACCTTACAACCTCTGTCCTCCCACCTGACCTTACTAGTAACAGAAACGTGCTTTTCTTAAAAATGTTTCTCATTATGTTGTCATAGGGGACTCCTTTATAAAATTGGCTTTGATGGCATCCTCCTTCGATGTCTAACCGAAGCGAGGTCACCTATACCATCCAACAAGTCCATGATGGTATTTGTGGTGGACATTTTAGTGGCCTTGCCATGGCTAAATGAATCCTTCGCCTAGGTTATTATTGGCCTACTCTTAATAACGACTGCTACAAATATGTTAAACGTTGTGTTATGTGTCAACAACATTCCAACCTTCAACATACTCCTAGCCATCCGCTACAGGTCGCATGAGATCTTTGGCCTTTCTCACAATGGGGTTTAGACCTTATTGGTGAGATTCACCCACCCTCTTCGTAACGTCCGCCGTTGGATAATCACAAAAACTGAATATTACACTAAATGGGTGGAAGCCATTCCACTCATTTCAACCAAAAAGGAAAAATCATCAAATTCGTTAACCATCACATTATCTCGTCATTTTGGTGTCCCTCATCGCCCGATAATAGATAATGGTAAATCTTTCAAAAATAAGTTGTTACAAGACCTTTGTGACAACTTTGGTATCAAACTTAGTTTCTCATCACCTTACTATCCACGTGCCAATGGTCAAGTGAATCTTCTAATAAAACCCTAACCAAAATCCTCATGAAAGTTGTTAATGATTACGGAAGAAATTGGCATGATCATATCCCCTTTGTCCTTTGGGCTTATCGTAATAGCATTCATACCTCCACTAATGCCACACCATTTTCTTTGGTATATGGTACCGAGGTCATCTTGCCTCTCGAAATACAAATACCCTCCTCATAATATCTCTTTAGGATATTCTCACCAACGATGATTTCCGCCAAGAGTGGTTAGCCCAATTAGAGATTCTTGACGAGCGTCGTCTTACGGCTCTTGACCACCTTCAAATCTATCAAAAATGCATCAAGCATGCTTATGATAAGTGACTTCATGAGTGTACCTTTAAGATTGGTGATCTTGTCCTCAAAGAGAATCAACATGTAACCAAACTAGAAAAGAGCAAACGTGGAAAATTTGATCCTAATTGGATTGGGCCTTACATTATCACTCACACTCATGGATCAGGCACTTATCATTTAGCTTCACTTAATGGTAAACATGAGCCTGAGCCCCTTAATGCCTTGCATCTTCGACCATTCTACTGTTGAATTCAGTGTTATATCACTTCTTATCTACCTTGCGCTCATCCCTTGAGCTCATTTACCACCGCATACACTTTGTTTCCTACATCTCAAAATCAAATCAAGCTCACATGGTTTGATTATCACCTCCCCTTAAAGATGCCTTCCCCTTTTTAGTCTAGTCCATGACTTCAAAGTATCAAAATGACACATTCTTAATTGAACACTTATGGGATTTTCTTGATTCAAACTTCCTACAAAACTAGATGCTTTATGCCCAACGGACATCTAGACCTCTAAATTATACATAGACTGCTCCCTCGAAGGACATCTATATGCCAAACTATTTCTGCTATTATATATAGACTGCTCCCCCAAAGGATAGCTATACACAAACGCCGCATCTGCTACTATAAATAGACTGCTCCCTTGAAGGACAGCTATACTATACACAGTCCATCCTTTATCAGAAGCTTCTCGCATTGATCAACTTTGTGAAGACCTCAAGAGTAACAAAATACATATCCCTTGTAGACTTCCCGCATCGATCAGTCTATATTCAACAAAATAAAAGCCGCATTCAAAAGTACTTTTGAGTCATGGACTTGTCTATTTAGGTTTGGTCCTCTTTAAATCGTAAATAATCACCTTTTAACAAGATCTCGAGCACCCTCACCCATATCTACCACCTCACCTCACCATTTATCAAAGTAACAAAACTCAAGGGATGTGATGTATATCCGATATGTTGTGATTATACAACTCTTTTCACCTATCGACTTCTCACCTATGCAAGGTACCTAGGGATTCAAGCTCATCCTATGTTAATATGTGGTTTGTTTGGCTCTTCTCAACTACGGGACACTTTTGCCTCTTTTTCTCGACTCTAGGATTGTGTGTTGACCTTAATCAGGATACAATTCCCTACTACTTGGATAAGCTAACTTTCACTTTACCGATACCTACATCAACATCGCCAACATCAACAACATTACCCTACCAACATCAAATTTTCACCAACCAACAAATTGCCTAACTACAACCAAATTGTCTCAAATTCCTCCTCTCCCTGGTTCTAAGGGAGAACTACATCGGTCTGAGGCCCTTCCTTTCTTTGTGCAATGGGCTATGTAGGCAGCACTTAGGAGACATGGGGTCTCCCAAGGTTAGCTCGACCATCCCCTACCATACCCTATCATGTGTTGTAAATATAAATATTTTTGTGTATTTCTATTTTGACAACATTCATCTTTATCCTTTTTCAAAACAAACAAAAATAACATTCAAAACACAACCATTCTTATTATTATCGTCACTCAAAACAACATATTTAGTTTTATTTTAGATGTTAAACAAATACATCTTCTCTATCATCGACTCACAGGTCGGCATCCTTATTTATTCTTATATTCCTATGAAATTCACTTAGACCCTTGCGCCTCCTCCCGAATCAGGTGGTGATCGTGATCGTCGATGCCCCTCACTTGGCCTCTCCATCCTCAAAGGTGCCACTGCTATTGGTTCCTCCCACTGATCCACCAACATCTCCTGTAACATACGAATACGTCCTCTCGCGTGGAGGAATCTTGCCTCCAGTCTCTCCACTCATAACTGTGAAACCTCTAACAATCCCGTTGTCTCATTCACCTGTGTTTGAAGCTGGTGAACCAAATCCTATGCAGACAATCTCTCTTGGCTGTAATCACAGGCTATGTCGGGTGCTCACGTGTACCTCGCAGCTTCTGCTACCCACCATACTCTATAGGCCTCTGCGCTCCTCGCATCCATTACCCTACGATCGGCTGATATCTCTTCTGGCCCTTCTGGAGGTGTCGGCCGGGGAGGTGAGAATGCTTCCTCGGCATCGATCCTCATGTATGGTCTATATGTCATAGGTACATCCTAAACGAACCCAAATTGTCATTGCCGCACGCGATCTAGAGGAATCCTCTCGTACTCACCGACTCCGTGCCTGCGATCCACCTCAATCGCTCTACACCCCTTAACTCCTCAGCTATGTTCCCTGTCACCATATAGTTCCCATAAGGCCTCCAAAAAATATCTGCAATCGTCACCATCTCCCATACCTGCCTATAATACTTGATATCATCTATCATGGCCTAGGACCTTTCCTCTTGTTCTGCGGACCCATCGTCAAAAGCCCAACCTCTGCACTCCTGTCTCTCCCGACTCGAGGGGTCAACCTATCGGGCACACACAAACAATGTGCTCATAGGCCCAACAATGTAATAAGTACGAACAATCCAGTGTCGTCCTGTGTTTTCACTTGCAGGCCCATAAACCCCTGTATAACTCTGCCAGATATGTGGGTGCCCATGCGAAAGTCACACTCATTTCTATCATTTCCCAAATAACACTCATCAATGCTTTTGGAAATCTTCCACCCTCCGCCCTCGGTAATGCATAATACCCTACCGCTATCATTAATACCACTGCTAACCTTGTTTCCTCAGGGTGTGTTGCATACATTGTACCATAAGTGAATGTCAAACCTTGTTGTGTCAAATCTCGTGCAGCTGAACCAAATACTATTGTTATCGCTACCCGCCCCGCGCTAGGCAACGCCTGATACATTGTTCTTCCTATCATTGGGAGCCTCAAAATCCTAAACACATCTTCCAACGTCACTGTCATCTCCCCTGTTGGTAGATAAAAGGTATTCTTTTCTGGATTCCATCTCTCAATCAACGCCTGCAACATAGCATGGTTACGTGCGATTCGTGAATAATAGCGATTCCACTTAACCCCAAACGATTTATCAATTCCCATTCAGCTGGTGTTACATCCGCTCGGATTCGTGACAACAACGCTGGCACAGTATCATTCATCCTTAACCCTGCTTCCACCTGCATACATCAAAACAACACATAATTATTCAATAAAACAAATCTCCATGGGTTTTTTCTCAAATTCTGGAAACTCCTACAAACTGAATCGATACCGGTTATCTCTAAACAATACCGGTCCATCGTCAAAAATATACACCCTGCTTAAAAACATACACCTATGATAATTATTTTGCCCGTTTACTCCTATTTATACCTAAAAACATACGTGAACACCCCGCTTACCTACCCCATAGCAGTCACCCCTATCCCAAACCCTTTGCCTATCACCTTTTCTTTCTCATCTTTACCCACTTACTCTCTCTCATCCTATTCAAAAACATACAGAATCAAATTACAACCAAGCGCTTTACCTCTCGGGATGCGGCACTTGGGGTGGAACTTGTCTTCCCCCTCGTCCTCGCCTGCTGATGCTTCTCCTCGTTCAGCCTTGTTCACCACCCTCTTCGAATATAACTTCTCTTTCTGCCTTCCGAATCTCAGCCCACACTCACTTCACATGTCTCTTTCCTTCTTATCACTCAAATTCTTTCATACAATTACTCGTATCGGTCATCAAACAGTAATCGCATTCGCATATTTAACTTGTTGCATGACTCTAAAAATAAGAATGCTAAAAATAAGAACTTAAGTTGCCAAACAAGCAGTTCTATTTTTAGGAAAAATAATTTTGGCATAACCAATATCGGTTACATAACCACTATCGGTCATATAGATACCGACATCGGTTACATAACCGATATTGGTCATGTGCCCTGTTTTGCTTAAACCTAGGCCGTTTCTTCGTTTTTGCAAAAATTTTGTGGCGCCCATCTCTTTTTCCTACATCACAACACCATTACCAATATTTTCATCCAAATCACCTCTATATATTATCGCTATTTCATCAACATCATCTATCTACAATAAAACAAACCATCGACAACACATAAAACATTACATATACACCATGTGGGTCAAAATCATCATATATATATATATATATATATATATATCAAAGGTTTCAAATATACAACTTGCCCTGCATAGGGGCCTCTGTGATCTCAAGATAATACAAAGCCGGCACGCAGGCTGCAATAACTATCAAAATATCAACTCGGCTCGCAGGCCGGTCTCTCATATCAAAAATATACTCGGCTCACAGACCGGTATCAACTATACAACCCGTACTCGGCTCGCAGGCCGGTATATACAACAAGATGAATAAATGAATGAAAGAATCATATGTGGGCACACAGGCCTCTCTATACATAACCGGTTCGCAGACCGGTGCCTCTATCTAATATCCAAAAACACAAACTATCTCCTCTGCACGGATACCTCAGCTCTCTCCACCGCCCTCGGCCTGTCTCCCTGCTGGTCCCTGTGCTGCCTCTCGCCTCCTCCCTGTAACGGACCCACCGGCTATGGCTGCACCCCCCTGGGATCTCTGGCTCCGTGAGGTCTCGGCTCTGTGCCGCAATGGGCGATAGTCAGCCCACTACCATCAAGGATGTCCTGATAATACCGAGCCTCTGCTCTCGCCTCCATATAACGGGCCCGTGCCACCATGGCTGCTGGGGCTGGTCCCCCGACTCCTAATAATAATGGCCCCTGTCCTACCGGGTACACCCCCGTGCTGTGGGCTGTGTCGGTGCCGGGTGGTGCTGTGCTGGTGTGTGCAGCCGTGGTGGTGCATGTTCTGTGCACTGCACTGTGGTTGTGCATGTACGTACTGCACTCGTGCACTCGCACTGTGCCTGGGCTAACTACCCCTGTAATACCCCGATCTGTGCATGTGCAGCAGCAAGCTGCCCCTGTAACAACTACACCTGTCCCAAGAGTCGGTCCCTCTCTGCTATAACAGCCGCTAAATCTGGTTGTGTGGGCTGTGCTCTCCTCGCTGCTCTCTCCCCTGCCCACCATACCAAAAATGACCCTGTGCAGCCGGCGTCGTCCACGGTATCATCCGGCCTCTCTGCTACCCAATCTGGGTCCACGGGCTGTGGTGTAGGTAGTGGGGCCTCTACATCCTCCCTCCGGTACTGAGGGAAGGGAGGTGGCTCATCCTGTCGTAGCCCCAACTGCCGTCATACCCTCTCTAGGGGTATCTGCTCATGCTCTCCCGGCCTCCGTCCAGCTATCCAGAAAGTATACTGGATCCAACGCATCTGTGATCGGGCTCCTCCTTGGGGCTGATGACCTCTGTAAGGCCTCCATACAATATCCAATGCGGTCAGGCCCTCTAGCATATGATGGTAGTAAGCTACATCCTGTCATGCAAGCACCGCTCGTGGCTAGCCCATGACCCCCAACCACCTCTAAAAACCATATCTGTATATCACCTGTGGCCCTGGCTGCTGGGGCAGCCCTACTGGTCGAATACATATGATGTGCTCATATGCCCAGCAGTGTAACAAAAATGTGGAACAAATCCCGAATCACCTCATCCGGCGATATCCCCACAACTCTCTGTATAGCTGCACTGTATATCTTGGTGCCCAAGCATAGCACGTATGCTCCTCCACCATCTCGTGTAGCACCCCCATCAACACACGTGGAAAGCGGCCTCCCTCTGAGTCCGGGAGGGTGAAGCATGTGATGCCTATCATCATCAACACGGCAAGCCGTGTCTCATGTCTGTGGGCACGATACATGTCCCCATAAGCAATACTCACGCTGTGGTAGGTCAATAGTGCGGCTGCATCCCCAAATACCTGAAGAATGCTGTCCATAGCAGTCTCTGCATCTACCTGGAATACTGCCTCTCCTACGATTGGCAGTCTCAGGATGCGATATACATCCTCCAAGGTAATAGTCATCTCTCCAGTCGGGAGATGGAAAACATTAGTCACCGGATCCCATCTCTCGATGAGGGCAACCATAAGACTGTGATCCCTATCTATAGCCCTATATCGCTGGACTCCGCCGAGTCCCACCTCGTGCATAATGGCCCACTGTGCTGCAGACATGTGTGGCCACATCCGTCTCAATAGCGGGGGCATCCTATCCCGCATAGTCAGCTGCTGACGTGCCTGCACAAATCACCCACTTCATTAGACCTACCCTTTCAAACAACAACTACTTTAACCTTCTATACCCCCTTTTACCCACCCGACCACACCCCGACTCTATAACACACACCTACACCCACCTATTTTACCATAAAACCTTTACGATATCCCCTTGCCTTATCTCGCACCCTACCAATCACTCAGCTCTACTCTCGCCATTTACCTATGCCCCTACCAATTTAACACCTCCCCATTCATGCCCAACACCTAATCTATCCTAACCGCACCAACCACACAACCGCCCCATTTTTCCCCCCACCCACCAATCACCCTTCCTATTAACCTCTACCCCTTCCCTCTTCACCCCCAAAAACACAAAGCCCAACAATAAACACAAAACCCAAACCACTAATAACAAAACACCCAAACAATAACAAAACACCCAAACAACAACCCAAACAACAACCAAAAACCCAAAACAACAACAAAACCAAACCAACAAAATAAATAATCCTAACTAAGGACCGGTACCGGTCACCCATGACCGCCACCGGTCCTCTCTCCAGCATTTCTCCACCGACGCCGGTCGACATACGACCGACACCGGTCAACCACAAACCAACCTTGCCCGAAAACTTCGTGACCGATGCCGGTCGCTTAGTGACCGGCATCGGTCACTGTAAAATCACGGAGCCGAACCCGACGCGGCCCCCCAAACCCATTTTTGGCCTATTACTCCCCTTTTACCCATTAAAAACCCTAAAAACCTACCCACCCTACCGTTTTAGCCTAACTAACCTACCTACCCTCTCCATTTTCCAAACAACTTCCATTTATTCATTCTTTTATTAAAAACATGGATTCCTACCCAAAACCCAAATCTAGCTTAAAAACATTAAATTCACATAATGAGAGGTTTCGAACCTACCGGTATGACTACACGTCGTCGTGGTGGGATAGGTGGTGGTGGTCCAGCTGGTCCAGCACCTCCTGCTCCTCCTGGCTGTGCCATGGCTATAAATCCCCTCTGCTGGGTCCTCCACCAATCAAATGCTACCTCCTACTCACTAGGGCCTACCAACCACTCACTTCTCCACTCAAATAGTGCCACCTCAGCTGAAAAATTCAACAATTTCACTAATACACCTCAGACAACTAAAATTGGTTTTCAAATTGACAATAGGACAATGACAAGCCGTATTTTTATTTTTATAGGTTTTTCGACCTATAACCGATATCGGTTATATAATGCCCTAAAGAACCGGTATCGGTCATATAACCGATACCGGTCATAGAGAATCGATATCGGTTTAATCCCACCTTTCCCCAATTTCTGCCCTTATTTACTAATCGCCCTTTCTCACCACATCGCCTATATCCGCCTTATTTGAAACCCTTTGTTGACTTCTTTGGCCCACTTCATGGCCGACCAATAATTTGGCCCGACCCAAGGTCGTACCCAACCATTTAGCCCGACCCAAGGTCATACCCAACCATTTGGCCCGACCTTAGGCCGTAACCAACCATTTGGCCCGACCCCAAGGCCACACCAACCAATCTGGCCCGACCCAAGGCCGCAATGGACCATTTGGCCCGACCCAAGGCCGTAACCAACCATTTGGCCTGACCCAAGGCCGTAACCAACCATTTGGCCCGACCCAAGGCCGTAACCAACCAATCTGGCCCGACCCAAGGCCACACCCAACCATTTGGCCCGTCCCCAAGGCCACACCCAACCATTTGGCCCGACCCAAGGCCGTAACCAACCATTTGGCCCAACCCAAGGCCGCAACCAACCATTTGGCCCGACCCAAGGCCGCAACCAACCATTTGGCCCGACCCAAGGCCGTAACCAACCATTTGGCCCGACCCAAGGCCGCAACCAACCAATTGGCCCGACCCAAGGCTATAACCAACCATTTGGCCCGACCCAAGGCCGCAACCAACCAATCAGGCCCGACCCATGGCCCTCACTAATCAATCGGCCCGACCCAAGGCCGCACCACTCAAATACCTCACCCAAAACCAACAAATTACAATTTTATCCACCCATCATGTAGCTTTTTGTTCAATCGAGCTCACCATGTTCGTGTTTTAGCATGATTAGGGTACTTGACTTGATCAGTCGACCAACTTTGCCTAGACCTAGACCGTGACGTTTATCTCAACCAAACCAACCATTTGGTACTGCCGAACATGCCTAAACGTTCCTTTACCTTACCCGTTATATCCCCTGGAGCTACTTCCTATGCCTTGGATACCACGATTATATCACCCTTGTTTGGATAATCTATCGACCTTTGCCTATGAATTGCTTGTTTGCTCTTCAAAATCATGTACCCTGGTCACACTACTACATTTCAACATGCGTCTGCTTCCTTGGACCTACCCCACCATCTTACCATCATCTAAACACCATTTACCCTTTATCAACCCTATCCTTGATTTCATGCTACCTCAATCTGTGATAGATTTGAGGGGGATTACCTATACCCTTAACAGGGGTAACCACTTCTTATTATTGTCCGTGCAGCTTTAACAAGACAAGCTACATGACAACAAGGGGCTAATGTAGACACCAAATTTGTGTCTTACGACCCCCTGTGCCCCGCATCTCATTTCGCAACCTAACCTCATCACCTAAACCTTACACAATTATTTATTAATTACCTTATAATTAATAAATCCACATCGCCATACCCGCCACCTCATTTCGCCACCTCATCATGACCCAGTCAAACCCTAAACTAACCTAATTAAGACCTATAACTTGGTCTACATCCACACCCATAACTAATTACTCCTCACCCGCACCTAAAACCAACCTCATAATGACTTGACCAAGCCCGCAACTAATCCCTCGGGAGAAAAGGAGGGAAAGTTGACTATTTTACTAAAAATAGCCCACTTTGACCTTACCGATACCAGTTCCTACTCGATCGCTTGCCGATTCGTAACCACCATCGGTTCCTGTAAATGACCACTCCTAACCAAAAACAAAGTGTTGGATATTCATTTGATCAAAATGAGAAGTCGTTGGAAGGATCTGGATTTTTACTTGGCCGAGCGAGAGACAAGTGAAGGAAAGAGAGAAGTTTGCGAGAGAAGGACATCAAGCCCAAGACTGCAACTGAATAACCAGAGCCCAGTGACACTCATCCAAGCATCAGGAGAGGAGATATCTCATCTTGGATTGTCAAATCATCCTACTTGAACTTTGTCTTCATCATCACAGGTCCCGAACCTACATTTTCCAACAGAACCAAAGTAAGTCTTATACGTTCTTTTAATAATATTTCTTGGATTTCAATCATAGTAATTACAAGTCTACCCCGGATCCACTACCCGGTAACACTCTCCACCTAACTTACATTCCTCTACCCCTACTTTGCCCCAAGAATAGCCCCCATACTCTCTCGTCTTCTCCATCACCTCATTACCTATCCCGGTCATTTTACCGACCTTATAAACACCATAGCTATCATATAGCCATCTTATAGCCAACCTTCACCGAACCCCTTAAATCACTACCCCTACCAATATCGGTTATCATCAACCGATCACCGGTGACACCGACCGTCATCACATCGTGATTCAAAACCAAGACCAGCCCTTTCTCTATTGTTCTAACGAGGTAAACAAATTGTAATTGGACAATAGCTTATTTTTTATAATTTGTGTTAATTCATATCAGCAGGGAACTCGACCACCTTCGAAAGGAAGTCTCATATTTCCTAGCCCCAAGGCAGCCCCCTCATTTATTGTCTAATTAAAATCTGGTGGTCTTGTATTCTTACTTGCAGGTAGTCCTTCCAAGACAAAAAGGAGTTCTTCGCATTCGATCTGATCTTTCTCTACGGTACGTGCACACCATCACAACATTCAATAGGTATTCCTCCTAGCCCTAACCCTTATCTGTTTCTCAAAGGAATGAAAGGATAGAAGCAACTCTATTCCAAAAGCTGAAACATTTTGTGCGAAACAATATGCTAGCTGCGTGTCGAAGATAGTTGTATTTTTATCCCATACCGACTGCATGTAGAAGACAAAGTGAGGATGTATGATTTATTTTGTATATTTTTAGCATACACCGGCATGTGTGCCGAAGAGATTTTCTATGTGATTCATTCATTCTTTTTGTATATATGAGATTGGCCTGCATGCTGATGACATTTTGTATTATATATTGGCTTGCATGCCGACATTTTTGAGATGATAGACATGATGAGGTAGACATGTATATTGAGATACACATTTATTGATTTATATGATGAGATACATGGTATTTTGTGATGTGTTGATGTGTGTATGAGACATTGTTGTATGGCTTGTGTTAGATGAGATATGGATTCATTACTTTGCTGTGGATGGAAATTAGGTGAGTTAGGCATGGTGGAGTTAGGTTGGTTTAGGCATGGATCGAGTCAGGTTATAGGCAAGGTTAAGTCAAGTTGGTTAGCGATGGATCAAGTCAGGCTATAGGCATGGTTGTGTCAGGTTATAAGCATGGTTGAGTTAGGTTATAGGCATGGTTGAGTCAGGTTATAGGCATGGATCAAGTCAGGTTATAGGCTTGGTTGAGTCAGGTTGGTTGATGAATTGTTTTACGGTATAAAATGGCCAAGCTAACCTCCAAGAGCCCCCTTCCTCGGAGTGATGCCTACATATTCCCAGTGAAAAGGGACCTCAAACCGATGTAGTTCTCCCATGAGCTAGGGAAGAATATGAAAATGATTTGGTATGTTTTTGGGGATGTTGTGGGTTTAGGTTTAATAGGTGTAGGTAGATTATAGGTAAAATGATGTAGGTGAAGGAGATTATGGTGAAAGGGGAGGATTACCTAAAAGGTAAGCATCAAGGACCAAGTCCTGTATAAGGTAATCAAAATATAAACAAAGATGGTTAAAAGATAAGAGGGGGCAATAAAGCCACCTGATTGGGTAGGATCATACCGAGTAGATCATACCTTGGAGGGGGTGATGAACATAAGACCCAAAAGGCATTGCATGATTAACTATTCTACGATGAAGGTAGTCACAGGATCACCAAATGTCTAAATTCCAAGATGTCCCTTGAGGAAATTGAGGAAATGAGAGTGGAAATGGTAAGGAGGGTGAAAGGTAGTTAATTTTATATGTTTTGAGTGACAGGGCTTTTGGGCAAGGGGTCCTAGGTCACAATGGGCAAGTCCATGACTATAAAGTTTTTTTGTTTTGATAGACCAATGTGGGAAGTCTATATGGAATAAATAATATGGTACTCCTTGAGGTATTTGTGAAGTTGATCGATGCGGAAGCTTCGATTTCTCTCTTTTTTTTAAAGCGTCACATAGCTATCCTTTGAGGGAGCAGTCTATTTATAGCAGCAATTTTGTCGAGAGGAAGATGTCCTTTTGAGGGAGTCATCTTTTATTAGAAGTTTGACTCAAGGATTTTGGTCCCATGTGAGGTCTTTGAAATCATGGACAAGACCAAGGTGGAGGATAGGACTCTTGTTCAAAAGGCAAGGTGGAACAACCATGGGATCTCATCTAAAGGTAGATGAAAAGTATCCATGAGAATCATGCTATGTGCAGTGTTGTGGTACACATATTCAAGAAGAGATAACAAGTGACAGGTACTCACATGATTCTTGTTTAATCATTGGGGAGGTGTATGGAGTGGGTAGCGCTCAAGGGACGAGCCTGTAAAGAGACAAAGGGTGAGGTAGGATGATGATTCAACAATAGAATGGTCAAAGATGTAATGCATTAAGGGGCTCAGGTTCGGGTTTACCATCAAGTGAGGATAAACAATAGGCACCTAATCCATAGGTATTAGTTATGATGTATGGTCCAAGCCAATTAGGAGAAAAATCACCCCGTTTAATTTTTTATCTTTAATTACGTGTTGATTTTCTTTCGAGACAATGTCACCGACTTGGAAGGTTCATTCATGAACATGTTTGTCATAAGCACGCTTTGATATGTCATTGGTAAACTTGAATGTGATCCAGTGTTAAAACAACGTTCATCTAATAACTCTATTTTTGCTAAGTGGTCTTGACGAAAATCATCATCATAAGCATGTCATGGAGAGAAATGTGGATTGAGGGATTTGGACTTCGAGAGGCGAACAGCCACCATGCGATTTATAGACCGAGATAAAATGGTGTGGCCGCAGTGGAAGTGTGAATACTAGTACAGATATGCCCACAGGGGCAAAAGGAATGTGTGTATGCCAATCCATCCTAGTATCATCAACCACTTTCGTGAGAATTTTATCGAGTGTTTTGTTAGTGGATTTGGCTTGGTGATTGGTTTATGGGTAATAAGGTGATGAGAAACTAAGCTTAATGCCAAAGGTGTCACAAATTTTTGCAATGTTTTGTTTTTAAATTGTTTTCCATTGTTAGTGATGAGGCGATGAGGGAAACCAAAGTGGAAAATGATGTGATGGTTAATGAACTTGCATATTTTCTTGGCTTTCATGGACATGAGTGGTATGGCTTCCATCCATTTTGTGTAGTATTCGGTGCAGCTTATGATCCATTGATGGCGTTGGGAAGAATGGGGATTGATTTCTCTGACAAGATCCAAACCCCATTGAGAGAAGGGTCAAAGGTCACGAGTGACCTGTAAGGCATGACTGGGTGTATGATGAAGGTTGGAATGTTGTTGACATTTTAAACAATGTTTGACATAGTCACAATAATCATGGTTAAGGGTCATCCAAGAATAGCCTAGGTGAAGAATATGCTTAACAACAAAAGGCCACTAAAGTGACCTCCACATATGCCATCATGAACCTCCTTAATGGTATAAGGAATTTCCAAACTTTTGAGGCATCGTAAGAGAATACCATAAAAGCTGTGCTTATAGAGGAGTCCCTCCGAATGACAAAATGAGAGACCTTTTTAAGGAAGGTGTGTTGTCATTACGGGTGAGATCAGGAGGTAAGATGGAGAGAGAAAGGTAGTTAGAGTATTGTTTATACCAAATGTCACTCAGGTCAAGGGTGTTGGTTCTGATTGAGTAAAAATCGTGAGATAAATAAGAAGGTGAATGGAGGTGTTATATGGTGACAAAGATTTTAGAATTGGTAGGTGAAGTGGGTATTTGGGAAGCTAAGTAGGCCATGGTATCTACAAATTTGTTGGTTGAATGTGGGATGGTTTGAAGGGTGTAACAATCAAAGGTGGTCAAAAGTATGTCTACATGATGTTTATACTTTTGAAGTATCTCATTATGACATTGGTACATATCATTGACTTGGTTGATGACCAATTGTGAATCACCAAAGATGTGGATCTATTTGACATCTAGGACATATGCGGCTTGGAGACCTAGTATAAGCACTTCGTACTTGCAATATTGTTGGTGCATTCGAAGTCTAGTTTGAAAGACAAAGGCATGGGTTTTCCATCTAGAGGAATGAGGATAATACCAGCCCCTCCCCCATGCTGACATGTGGAACCATCAAAGAATAGTGTCATTTGGTAAGGGGGTTTGTCTAGGGAAAGAGTAGCAATTGACTCATCAGAAAGTCAAAATTATAGGGTTGATCCCCAGGAAATAGGCGCGTCACCAATTGGTCGGCAATAGCTTGGCCCTTGATGGACTTTTGATGAATGAATTCGAGGTCAAGATCAGCTAAAAGCATAATCCATCACATGGTACACTGATTTTGATAAGGTTTGGCGTACATGAAGTGTAAGGGATCGGTGTTGGTCACGACATAGGTTTTGTGGTTGAGTAGGTAATGGCGAGTTTGGTGGCAATGAAAACTAAGGCTAAGAAAAGTTTTTCTGGATGGTTGTATCGGGTTTCATAGTCTAAAATAGTATGGATTATATAATAAACCACCTGCTCCGTGTGTTGTTCATCATGATGAGCGAGCATGGCTCCCAAGGAATGATTAGTAACTAATATGTATAGGTAAAAGGTTGATTTTCTCGTAGGTGGAATGAGTACGGTGGTTGGAGAAGGTATTGTTTTAGGGCCTCAAAAGCTTTGTGACAGTCATCATCCCATTTAAAGGAGACATCCTTCCTAAGCAGATGATGAAATGGTTGACACCGATTAGATAATTGTGAAATGAAACAGCAAATGGATTGCAATTTACCTTGCAAGCTATGGAGTTGGTGAAGGTTAGTAGGTGGAGGAATTTCAAGGATAGCCTTGAATTTAGCAGGGTCAACTTCTATACCATGGAGGGAAACAATAAATCCCAAGAGCTTTCCTGAGATAACCGTGAAGATGCACTTTTTAGGCTGAAGGTGGATGTAATATTAATGAGGCAATCATGATGGTGTTGAGGATAGCGAGGTGCTCGGAGCGACATTTAGATTTGGCCAAGAGATGATCCAGGTAATCTTCTAATATGTGATGCATGATATCATGGAATATATAAGTCATAGCCCGCTGATATGTGGCACCAGCATTTTTAAGGGCAAAGGGCATGACTCGATAGCAGCAGAAGGTCCCCAAAGTGGTGATGAATGCAGTCTTGTGTTGATCTTCTAGGGCAAGCAAAATTTGGTTATAACCCGAGAAGCTATCCATGAGTGATAGCATCTCATGACCAGTGGTGAGGTCAACCAGTTGATCAATATGACGTAAAGGAAAGTCGTCTTCTAGGCAGGCTAGTTTGAGGTCATAGAAGTCCATGCAATGCAGGAGTCCCCCTATTGCTTTAGTAATAGGGAAAATGTTAGAAATCCAACGAGGATAATCAATGGGTAGGATGAAGGAAATGGAAAGAAGGCACTAAATTTATTCTTTGATGACAAGAGCAATACGAGGGTGCATTTTCCTCAGCTTTTGTTTGATATGTTTGGCATCGAGAATAGTTATGATATTGTGGACCACTATGGTGGGGTCAATACTGGGCATGTCTGCGTAAGACCAAGCGAAAGCATGGTTATGATCTCAGAGAAAATAAGTGATGGCTTCCTGTTCAGTAGCATCTAAAGATTGTCTAATCTTTAGGATGTGTAGGTCATCCTGAGTATGAATGTTGATCTCGATAGTCGATTCATTCAACATGGTTTGCGTCTCAAAGGGTAACGACCGATGAATATATGAGTCTTCTGCACCAAGGTAGGTGAGTATGGATTCATCATCCTGACATTGAATGATGTTAATTATAGGTGTGTCATCATCGATCATCTCAAGATACAGGAATGGAAGAGTGGAAGGGGCCTTGCCTTCGCGTTGATAAGTCAAAGGCCCCAAGGAAATGGTGTTTATAAAAAAAAAAGTTAGGAGGGATAGATTTAGGATCCATCAACTCTGTTGGTGAGGGTGGTGATGAAGATGGAGGTGGAGAAGGGCTAGGGTCCTTAATGAGTTCAATACGGGCCTGTTTGGTAGGAGGTTTGGGGAAGCCGATACCACTATGGTCGTTATTTTTATGGGTGGTACATGGAATAATGGTATGCTGGCCTTGCTCATAAAATCAAAAACCAAAACCCTTCCATGCACAATGATGTAGGAAGGTGTGGGTGAAATGGTGATTGGTAAGTGATTGGAAGTCAATGGAAAATGGGTGGGTTTGTGATGGCGGTAGTATCAAGTCCCCCATAGGTGAGACTAGTACGAAGATGAGGAGGACCATAAAGGAGGTGTTCTCCTATATGGTGATCATAGCGAGGGTGTTGGTGAAGGCTTCCATACTCCTGTGGAGTAAGGAATGTGTTGACACTATATAGGTGGTACTCCCCCAAAGTGAGGCATTGAAAAACACCTTCTAAGGGATTAGTGGTTGGTAAGTAGGTAGCTAGAATGAATAATGTGTCAAAGGTTGGTGTGGAGGTGGTGTTAATGGATTGGGAAGCTAATGGATCAGCCATGGAGGTTATAGCAGCGGTAGGAATGGAGGAGGTATGTGCGGTGAAAGTAGTGGCTATACTGGTAGGTGGAGGTGTAGGTGAAGTAGTATTGGTTGTGGAGGTAGACGACTTGACAGGTATGAGCACATCATTGGGTTGGTAAATCATGTTGCATGTTTTAAAAGGTGATGGGTCAGCTAGAATGGTATAAGTGTGTCCTTCGTGTTCAAACTTTACACAATGATACAAAGTGGAAGGAACGCAACCCGTGACATGGATCTAGGGTCTACCAAGCAACAAGTTATATTGGAATTCCCCCTCAAAAACATAAAACAATTTCCGAAGCGATACAGGGGTCCCACGTGAACATGGAGGATGACAAGATTTCTAGTGTGGAGGTGATAGCATCATTGAATGAACGCAACATGACCGGATGTTTATGCATGTAATTGTCAAGTATGTGCATTTGAGAAAATGCATGGGATGAAATGATGTTAAAGCTAGCACCTCCATCAATCATTACACAACAGTACTCATATGTCATCAATGTGGATGGAGATGAAGAGGGTCGGGTCTCTGGGTCATCATTTTGGTGATGCATGATCTCTTCCTTTGAGAAGCTAAGGGAGGCTACTTGGTGAACAAGATGGGGTGAAGATGAAGGTGTTAATTTGGTGAGAGAGGCTACATGATGGGGTGTGATAATGGAGGCTACGGGTGTAGGGTCATTGGAAAACCTCAATAGATTGAAGAACCTCCATGAGAGCTTGACGATGGGATTCGAGGTTTGGATGAGGTCATATAAGGAGATTTTGAGGGAGATTGATGTAATTTTTTTAGCATGGTGTGATTTGTGACGCCATTAGAAATGGGGTATGTGGGTCTCAGATAGTTATTTTAGGTATGGGTGCGAGATGGTATGTTGGGTATAGGATTGTTTGGTAGGTTAATCACCTTTTATTTAGCCGTATGTGCACATGTAGTGACGTGTATCATGTTGATTTGAGGGGAGTTGGAAAATGGAGAAGGTGTAGGGTGAGTGGTGTAACAACATAAAGGGTAAAAACCTACTGGAGGAGAAAATCCTTGTGAGGTGATCTGGGCACAATGACATTGGGGTGGTGGCATGGAAAGTTCTCTGATGTGAACCATGTTAATTTCAAATCTTGGGAGTGGCTTTAGGAGTTGTGAGGGTAGAGGTTGTGGTTGTTTAGTGGGCAGTGTGGGAATGGGTGTCAGGTGAAGCAAGATCCTCATCAAGAAGGTCATCATCATCAAATTTGGTTTCGGTGGACACAATTGGATAAGGACAATTTTCAAGGCCTTGTAGTTCTCCACATTGTGCCCTAAAGCACATGATGGTATGTGCAAATTTTTGTATTAGTAAACCCTTTGGGCTTGGGTTTGAGAGGGTCGTAAGGTCGAGTGGTGGTAATGTGATAACAGAGGTCTCAAGGAGGTTGGTTAAAATTTTGGCATAAGATCCTGCTAGTGGATCACAATGGGAAGTGAATGTGGGTTTGGGTGCAGGTGTGGTTGATTGTCAAGGAATTGTTTTTGGAAGATTAAGAATAGGTCAAGTTACGGTTTTAGGTGTCGGTGTGGTTTTAGGTATTGGTCATGTTTGTTTGGGTAGGGGTATAGTAGATGGATGGGTAGGAGGGTGTGTGGTTGTTTTGACTACCTTATCAGGGGTAGTGGGGTTTTGTTTTTGGGTTGCACCTTCTTGGGTAAAGGTGATGTGGGTGTACGAGGTATAAAAGGAAAAGCAGATGGAGGAAGATGGCGAGTTACCCACGAGGATAATGGGGTGTCTGTGTGTTGGTCCGAAAATGCACACGCGTGGGACAGATCTATGGATAGGCAGACGGGCCAATCTGTGCGGGGCTTAGCCCTCTTTGAGACAAAGAAAGCGAAACTCAAGTTTATTGCTACTTCTACTAGCAGAACCTATGCAAGTCTCACAGATTCTCGCCTTCGGGGTTGGGATCTCATCCCAAAGAGAGTGTTCTAGGCTGCGAAGAGAAAGGAATAAAAGAAGGAGAAGAGAAAGAATGCAGATCCGAAGGAAGAAAAGAAATGAGTTCCAAAGCGGAAGGGTCGAAGATCTATGCTTTGGGCTTGGTAGTAAATGAGAGCCAAACCTACTTGCATAAATAAACAAAGCAATACTGATAAACAAGTGACGGAAAAGTAGATATGAATTCAACAGAATAAACACATGCAGACCTAACATAAGAAAGATCTTAATGTATAACACAGCTTATTGAGCACAAAGTCTGAATAATTGTATTAATTGTTTTTATCTCACATACAAGAAAGCTCAAAGTCTTTCTCTCCTCACTTCTATTTCTATCTGAAAAATGTTCACCTCTAATACAACAAGTATTGGGGTATTTATAGAAGAAGGAGAGAAAAGAAGGCAAAAAGGAGCCAACAACCTATTTACAAAGATATTTAAAAAGTCAACAATTGACTTGGGCAAGTTTTTGGATGGCAACATCCCATGGTGCAACATGGATGAAGTCATCGTGTATGCCAACATGCTTTTTAAATATCTTACAAAAATGATCAACGGATCCCAAGAAGAAACCACTCTTTAGTGTAAAAGGCGCACTTTTCAGCATGTCGACAGCGACTTCTCAGCGCCTTTGGAAATGGGCGCACTTATCAGCATGTCGACAGGAACTTATCAGCGCCCTTTGGCGCATTCTTCAGCATGTCGACAGGAACTTATCAGCGCCCTTTGGCGCACCGTTTGGCATGTCAACATGAACTTCCTTGCGCCCTTTGGCGCACCATTTGTCGTGTCAACATGAACTTCTTTGCGCCTTGGCGCACCATTTGTCGTGTCAACATGAACTTCTTTGCGCCTTGGCGCACCATTTGGCATGTCAACATGAACTTCCTCTTGCGCTTGGCGCACCTTTTGGCATGTCAACATGAACTTCCTTGCGCCTTGGCGCACTCTTTAGCATGTCAACAGGAACTTATCAGCGCCCTTTGGCGCACTCTTCAGCATGTCGACAGCGAACTTATCAGCGCCCTTTCTGAAAAGACTGAAAAATGGCTAAGTCCTTAAAACTTGATTTTCGGAAGAGAACTTTGGACTTCTTTCGAACGTTGTCAAACTTCCTTGGGGCCAAAACAAAATTTTTGGGTATGGTTACCTGCAAATTTCCCTTGACAATTTTGCAGGATAACAACTGGCTCTTTCTGGGGACTATCTTTGAGTGAAACTCGGGGGTAGAGAATCCCAGTTCACATGTGCCTATCCATTGGGTACGGAGTCAAAAACAAGGGGGACCGGAGGGAGAACAAAGGAAACACACAACAAACTGAAAGCAAACACACGACAAAAGCAAACACACAACGAAAATAAACTGTACAAAGAAGAGAGCAAGCTCTACTTCCTGAAGATCTTGAGATGTTGCCCGCTATAGGGAAGTGGGAGTTCAGCTCCATCCAGATACGAGAGATAGAAACTATTCTCTCCATTGAGTTGCTTGATTTTGAAGGGCCCTCTCCATAGGGAATCAAATTTTCCGTGCATGCCCTTTGGTTCTCTTCGCTTGTCCCAAAGAAGGACGAGATCTCCCACTTGAAAACTTCTCTGCTTGGCTTTCTTATCAAAAAGCCTCTTTACTTGATTCTGATGTTCAGTGATCCTGTCGACCACTTTTACTCTCTTTTCTTCAAGTTCTGTCAGATACATGATCCTCTTTTCAAGAGAATTTTGAAAAGTCTCATCTTCAATTGCTCGTGCCAAGCGCAGAGCAGGTAGTTCAGCAGAAATGGGAAGCTCGACATCAGTGTCATATAACACTTGAAAAGGTGACATGCCGAGAGATCTCTTGGGAGTAATGCGGTCCGCCCACAAAGCCTCGTACAAAGACTTGTGCCAGGACCGCTGATTCTCATCAACTAGCTTCCGTATGATGGTCACTAGGTTCTTATTACTAGATTCTGCTTGGATGGTGCCCGAGACCTTGGGATCATAGTGCCTCTGTTTCTGACGAAAGGGTTTGGCACCTTCTTTCAATGGGATGTCGTGATGGACATCCTTTGGCTTGAAAGACTTTAGATCAGCATAGGACCATGCTAATACATCCGTGTATTTCTTCAGCAGCTTGACAAATTTCCGCTTTTCTTCCGGCGTGCAACATTTCCCGATGTTCACAAATTGCGGATGTGCCTCAGAACCTATATTGACTGGTTCTGTCTCTGGGGATGAGCAAGGATCGTCCCGCTTCTTCTTTCTCACAAAACGGTCATGCCTGTCAAACAGGCGTTCCAGAGAAACCAGGCCCTTCGGAATTTTATTTCCTTTGAGCTGACATATGCCGTCTTTCTCCTCTGATTCATGGTTTTGACTGTTGATTGATTCGCGGCATGTTGAGGTGGATCCTTCAAAATACAACTCATCAAAATTTTCTGATTTTTCTAGAAAGGCAATGAGGTGATTATCATCGTTGAATACCTGCCAATGCTGAGAGTTGTCTGGCACGCTCGGGCGGAAAACCACTTCAATGGTGTATTTGTTCGTTTTCAAACCCGGTGCGGAGCATGAGAGATGCTTTGAAACGCCAATGAATCACCCATATCATTTTGAGCTCTTGAATTGCCCCTATCGAAAAGGCATCAAATTCCTCAATGTCTGTCCCATACTTGCATTACGGTAGTGCCTCGAGCCTTTCATTTTTCACTTGGTAAATCCTTTTGACCTGATTTACAACTAGCTCGGCATCACCTTGTGCCTTTAGATTTTTTATCCCTTTTTCTTTTCATGGCTTGCATACCGAGTAAGAGAGACTTATACTCAGCAGATTGTTAGTATTGAAAACTGCAACTTGAAAGAAAGAGGAATTACCTCCTCCTCGGAGATATTAGCACGGCTCCGGCGCCACATCCACTAGTTGTACATGCCTTGCCATCAAATCGCAAGGTCCGGACCTTATTAAGGTCCTTTTCTTGAACGAAAACATCCTTTGTATCCACCTCGGTAGATAAGAAGTAGTTCCCAAACCCCGATGATTCAAAAAGGATTTGGGCTTTGGGGTCTTCGAGCTAGTAACCAAGTACTTCTTTTGCGATTCTGCTCCAAAGTTTGCATTACACCTTTGACTCGGAATTCTAGCTTTAGACCAGTCCATGTGAATTTCTCCACCAACTTCGCCGCAAAAGCTCCTTCCCAAAGAGAATTCCATAGGTGCCGGAATGTCGCCGACAAGGACGGTCATCTTTACTCTTTATCCTGAAGGCTGCAAACGCAAATTGCGCGTCTTTGATTTGGCCAATCAACGGCACTTGCTTGGTCTCCAATGAGTAACATCTGCCGAAAGGTTTGGTAAGAGTGAGGCCCAAAGCATGGGCGACTTTCGCCGGCATAACGTTGTCAGAAGCTCCGGAATCAATTATACAGTTGCTCAACTTATGGCCGTTGATTAGGAGAGAGAGATAGAAAGGTTCTATCTTGCCTGATGCGGATGTTGAAGCAACATTTATGTGGGATTCAGGGGGAGTGGAAAGGATTCCTTTAGGGGAAGCCTGATTAGATATAACAGCTTGACTTTGGATATACTTAGTCAATCTTACAAGCTGTTCGGGGTTTGACTGAAGATACTCAGCTTCAGACATCTGGATCTTGGTCTTTTTTGCATGATCTATTATATCGAATGCGGCCAAGGGTTGCGTTGGTAAAGGAATGAGTCCCTCACCTCGCGATGATGGAATAGGGTTACTGATCTTGATAGGAATATGAGGGGGCTGATTCGGAGGAGAGATTTTAAGGGAAAGACTTTTTTGCAAAAGACTTAACAGGGAATTGAGTAGGAAGGGGATTACCTCTTCTAACAATGGTTGGAGGCACGTTTGACACGACCTTCTCCTTCTGCACATGGGCAGCAACTTCTGCTTCTTTTCCTTGCGAGCGGGTGAAAACAGCATATGATTGTCCGCTTGCATAGCCTTGAGTACTCTCTTCTTCATCAGATTCATCCTCATCAAATTCCATGTATCCAATAGTGGAGTCGCCAGTCGGCTCACCGACATCTTGATCATCTTCGTCTTGAGGTGAAGATTCTTCATAGTACTGCTCTTCCTCTTCAATTTCGGCCAAAGCATTGACCGGAGGAGCTTCAAGCGCCAACCGTGGAGCAGTTGCAGGTAGACGCGGTCTTTGTGAAACATTGTTAGGAACAAAATTCCTCCGCGGGACATCCCGGTACGAGGAACTGGGAGAGGCCTGGGCCAGCTGCTTTTTTAATGCGAGCAGATCGTTCGCCATCTTTTGGAATGCTGGGTCAGACGAAGTAGCAGGCGAGGGGTCCGAAGATTTGGACTTTGATGATTCCTTTTTCAACTCGCCGATATTATCAAATTGTCTTCTATCCGGATGGCAGCAGCCTGAGCGAGAGGCAGAGTAGCTACTCGCTCTTGAAGGAGCAAGAAACTGACTTTTGAGCTCATGGCGTTCACGAAGAAACACTTCTGATTCTCCGGTGTTGGAAGCATGGCAGTAGGGACACGGTTGATTAATGCATTGAACCGGCGACAAAATCGCGCATGGTCTCATTGGCCTCTTTCTTCAGGTGGGTAATCCGCGATAGCAACGCAAATGCATCTTCTGAAGGCTTGTATCTGTCTTCAAAAGCTTCCCGCAAGGTAGCCCAACTGGTGATAGATCCGGCCGGCAAATGCTGAAACCATTCAGCTGCGGGCCCTTGTAGAGTTTCCAGAAAAAGGTGAACTGACACATCTTCATGAGTCACGTCCAAAATACTGCATGACATAATGAAAGCAGATATGTGGGAATCCGTGCTTTGATTTCCGCTCCCGTCAAATTTAGGGAAATTCTTTCGGTTTCCGTGAGGGAGCGCGTGAACTGGATGTGGCAGTGCGAGAGGACCCATAGCATTTCCCCATGGTACCGCCATTTGAAAGGCTGGAAAAAGCACACGAGCTGGGAGGGTGGTTCCACTGAGCAGCAAGGCACTACAAAGGGACGTAGATGCTCCTTGTACAAGACTTTTTCTTCGTGAAGGTGAGACACTCCTGGATGACCGGCTAACCGAGCTTAGCGCTGAAAAACATGCCGGTGTCACGCTGAAATTGTGCCTCTCCGCGAATCGAAAGTAGGATCAACTTCTCCACGGGCTCTCCTGCTGCGCGTAAAAGGTTCACTCGCCAGTGTACCTTCCAGATCTGCAATGTTATGGCGCAGATTTAAACTTTATTTTTGGGTGTACTTGCTGATTTTCTGGTTTTTCTGACAAAAACCAGCAGCAAATACTTTTCTGAATATTTAAAAACTATCCTCTTCGAAAAACCGATTGCGGTTAATGACAAATAATAACGAGGATAAGATGGCAGGGAAGATAGTAAGCTGATTTTCAGATCTGATCTTTACTTTTTCAAAGGGTTTTAAACTTTTTGGAAAATAGTCAAAAATCCAGATCTACGGAAAAATAATGATTTTGATAAAAACTCAGCGAACTAAAGATCTGTAACTAGGCCCGATCTATGACTCTCAGAAGGAAATTTTTCGATTTGAGCACTTTTGCAAATTTTTCGGATTTTTATAAAAAAATTCAGGTTTGCAAATGGGCAGCAATCTTTTGATTTTTCTGATTTTATATTATACCACCAGCATAGATCTGACAGATCTATCCGTTCCCCAAATGAGTCTGTTAGAAAATCCGATCCCCAGCGGAGTCGCCAAAAACTGTTGGTCCGAAAATCTGTCGCGTGGACAGATCTATGGATAGACGGGCCAACGGTGTGCAGGGCTTAGCCCCTCTTTGAGACAGCAAAGCGAAACTGGTTTATTGCTACTTCTACTAGCAGGAACCTATGCAAGTCTCACAGATTCTGCCTTCGGGGGTTGGGATCTCATCCCAGTAGAGTGTTCTAGGCTGCGAAGAGAAAGGAATAAAAGAAGGAGAAGAGAAAGAACAGATCCGAAGGAAGAAAAGAAATGAGTTCCAAAGCGGAAGGGTCAGAAGATCTATGCTTTGGGCTTGGTAGTAAACAGAGCCAAACCTACTTGCATAAATAAACAAAGCAATACTGATAAACAAGTGACGGAAAAGTAGATATGAATTCAACAGAATAAACACATGCAGACCTAACATAAGAAAGATCTTAATGTATAACACAGTTATTGAGCACAAAGTCTGAATAATTGTATTAATTGTTTTTATCTGTTACAAGAAAGCTCAAAGTCTTTCTCTCCTCACTTCTATTTCTATCTGAAAAATGTTCACCTATAATACAACAAGTATTGGGGTATTTATAGAAGAAGGAGAGAAAAGAAGGCAAAAAGGAGCCAACAACCTATTTACAAAGATATTTAAAAAGTCAACAATTGACTTGGGCAAGTTTTTGGATGGCAACATCCCATGGTGCAACATGGATGAAGTCATCGTGTATGCCAACATGCTTTTTAAATATCTTACAAAAATGATCAACGGATCCCAAGAAGAAACCACTCTTTAGTGTAAAAGGCGCACTTTTCAGCATGTCGACAGCGACTTCTCAGCGCCTTTGGAAATGGGCGCACTTAAAGATGTCGACAGAACTTATCAGCCGCCTTTGGCGCATTCTTCAAAGATGTCGACAGAACTTATCGCGCCTTTGGCGCACCGTTTGGCATGTCAACATGAACTTCCTTGCGCCCTTTGGCGCACCATTTGTCGTGTCAACATGAACTTCTTTGTGCCTTGGCGCACCATTTGTCGTGTCAACATGAACTTCTTTGCGCCTTGGCGCACCATTTGGCATGTCAACATGAACTTCCTTGCGCCTTGGCGCACCATTTGGCATGTCAACATGAACTTCCTTGCGCCTTGGCGCACTCTTCAGCATGTCAACAGGAACTTATCAGCGCCCTTTGGCGCACTCTTCAGCATGTCGACAGGAACTTATCGCCCCTTTCTGAAAAGACTGAAAAATGGCTAAGTCCTTAAAACTTGATTTTCGGAAGAGAATTTTGGACTTCTTTCGAACGTTGTCAAACTTCCTTGGGGCCAAAACAAAATTTTTGGGTATGGTTACCTGCAAATTTCCCTTGACAATTTTGCAGATAACACCGTGAAGGTAGATGGCACAGTCATGCTTCCGGTGTGAGGGACAATGATCAAGTGTAGTGGGTAGTGAATAAATAGGTGAGGATATTGGAGGTATTGATGATAAAGAGACTGCGGTGTGGGTGTAAGTCATGTTGTGTGCCCGGGTAGGTTAGAGGTTTGTGAGGAAAGAATGGGTTGTTGTGTTATTATTTTATGGATGGTCAAGGTTGCTTGACCTTGTTGAGAAAATGAGGTCTTGAGAAATATGGGACAAGTGCGGGTGTGATTGGTGCAATGGGGGTATGAGGTCGATGAGTTTCTTTCTTTGGTTTGGTTATCGAGTAGATGTAGTATTGACATTGGAGGATATAGCTAAATTCAATTTAATAGGTGGATGAGTGAGGTTGGCAATGGGGTGACCCCTAAAGTGGTAATAGGTTTAGTTGAGGCAAATGTTGTAGGTGTGGGTTTGGGTTTAGATGTAGGTTGGGTTACGGAAATGGTATGGTTTGAGTGCTAATAGGTATTGTGGAAGGGGTTGTGACAGAGGTGGTTGTATTTTGTTTGATTGGTCGAAATGTGTTTGGGTAGATAGTGGAGGTATCGGTGAGGGATTTCGCATCTCGTGTTGAGACGGGAGTAATAGGTGCCCCATAGTAAATCCCTATCCACATAATCTAAGTGATCAGCCAAACATGAGAATGGAACATCTATGGGTGGAGTTGGTCAGACCTAATGGAAATTCCCATAAAATGTGTCTTAGAGATGGCAAATTGGCTAGCTTCAACTTCGTGGGTAAGAGAACTAAAATTAGGTCTCATGAGATTCTAGGTAGCTGATGGAGAATGTTCACCAAGACACAAAGGTATATCAAATGGGTCGATGATAGGTGGAGGAGATGGTGGGAGCTTCTCTATAAGTGGAGGAACAGATGGGTGCACCTCTCGTGGGTAGAGGAGGTAATGGGTGCTCCGTTGTGTGCGGAGGAGATAATGGGAGCTCCTCTATGGGTGAAGGAGGTACTATAGGTAAAGGTTATCTAAGTGGTGAAACCAGGGGAGATGGGCTCAATGTTAGCGGAAGACCCTCTCATTGGTGATGAAGGAGATGAAAGGTGTTCCTCTATTGGTGAAGTAATAAAGGAGGTTAGTTCCAATACGGAAGGAGGATTTTGGGCTAGGATCTCCTTTATGGAAGGAATATGGGGTAATTGGGAGGTGACTCGGTACCTCATTAAAAATAGCTGAACCTCGTGGGTATGGGTATCACAACTTGATGTCTCACTAGTTTGATTGGATGAAGGGGCATGGTTGGGAAATGGTTTTTCAAGATTTGTAGATTTTGGTTGGGAGTGGCGTTGGGATTATCCATAATTAATTCACCTTTCTCGAGCATTTCTTGGACAATATTTTTAAAAGTGATGCAGTTATTGTCACTATGACCCTTTACTCGATGATAGTTATAGAAATCATGTTCTTTATACCATGTGGGCATGGGGTGAGCAGGGTCAAAACCAAAGGTGTGGTTTTATAAGTAGAAGGGTGATGGCCCCAGCTTTGATAGACGCAGAGTAGGGCTCCCCAATTGGGGTGTATTTCCGTTGTTCTCATCTGAATTGAAAAGTCTAGATAGGTGAGAGATTAGATGAGGGGGTAGCCTGATTTGATGGATGAGCCGGACCGGCTTTGAGTACCACTGCGTTAGTGGTGCCCTTAGATTTTGAATAATTGTTTTGTGGTTTGGAAGAAGAAGAGGTATCATTTAGATTGAATGCCAAATTCTTACTATGTAATTGGATTTTCTTCTCTTCGATGGCCCGAATCTCTAACTTTCATGCCATGGTGAATGCTTCATCAAATGTTCGTAAGTTTAAACCTACATGGTTGGTGAGATATGTCTAAAGCACAAGCCCATGTGAAGAGCTCGATGGTTTCTATTTGTGGTAGTTGAAAGGTGAGTTGATTGATTAGACTACACCAGCGAGTGATAAAATATATGATAGATTCATCCTCATATTGATGCGTGGAGTATAGGTCACCATGGTAACCTTCTTGATGATATTGATTGAGAACTGATCCAAGAAGGCTTGGGCTACCCGATTAAATGAAAATATAAAGTGTTTAGGTAACCCGCTATACCAATCTAATGCAGTCTAGTGAGGGACATTAGAAAGGTTTTCAAAAGCAAGGCATCGTCATGAGTGATTAGATAACACCCATGTTTGAACGACCACAAATGTTGCTATGGGTCTTCTTTTCTATTGAAACGATTGAATTTAGGCATTTTCCAATGCACAGGATATGAATGGATAGGAATGGATGGGTGAATAGGGTTGTTGCAAATCTTGTCATAGGTGGGAGTGTTGTGAGAGTTGGAAACCGATGCCTCCAATGTCTGCATCTTGTCCAACATCAATTTAATTAGGTCATTGGTGGGTTGTGATGATTGGATGCCTCCCATAGTGTGAGAGGGTTGGTTTTGGGCATATAACAAGGGTGGCACTCTAGTGTATGGGGCTACCATGTAGGGTGGTGGTGAAGAAGGTAGTGACACAAGGGGTACATACCTAGAATGTATAATGGATGAAATGGGAGGTTGTTAGTAGTATGTATATGGGGGTGGAAGGGTCATGGTAACCCTAGTGGCAATAGGGGCTAATGATTGTGTAATGTAGAAAGAACCATGTTCTGAAATGGGGTAGGGGTCACTAACACCGGAGGTGGTAATGTGGCTACGAGATATGTGTGATACATTAGGGCGAGACGAGGTTGTGTTTGGGGTAGTTGTCAAGGGCACAAAGTGGATATAACAAAGCCACAGAGGTAGAAGACGTAGCAGCATCATGCGGGTATATGACCTAACTATGAAAGGACCGGGGTAAGGTGGATGTGGGCAGCACAGAGCTAGATGGGGCCAATGTGGGAGTGGGTGTGAGATTCGGAGGGATAGATATGGGCATGTCATATATCAACTAACCCGAGGCATCTCGAGTGGATGAGTGGGAAAGGTAAAACTACAAGGCGGTAGGGTTTTGGTCAAGGATTCGTGAAAACTCCTCATCCCCAGAGTGATAGTAATAGGTTGGATGGGATCCATGGATGGTGACAAAATAGAAGGTGGTGAAAGACTAGGTGGGATTGATTGACAACCGTGTGAAATATGAGTGTGTTTGCTTGTCTTTGGGTTAGCACCATGTGAACCAGTACTGATCAAGTAGGGCTACTTCTCTGTAAATGACACAGGAACAAGGAATAGGTGAATCGCGAAAAAAAGTGGGTTAAGTAAAAATGGTGGCTGGAATGTGAAACAGATAACCAATGTCGGTTACAAAAACTAACGACGGTCAAGTGTAACCACCGCCGGTTACTATATAAAATGACAAAGTGAGTAAATAGTGAGGCGAAGGTAAAATCTGGCGAGTATGCCAAATCAATATGTTTGAAACACCAATGGGAATAATGATAGTGACAGGGGACCGTGAAAAGTGGAAGAAAGTGAAGTATAATTTCCTTTTGAGAAGGTTAGCAAAAGGAATTGGTACCAACGTTGGTCGGGTATAACGGTGGTGGTCGAGGTATCCGATGATGGTTACTATGAAACTAAAACAATGATGAAAGAAAGTGGTTGTGAATTAAAATCTGATGTATAATCGACCTGCATTCGAGAATGATGATGATATGGCCCAGCACACTCACATGAAGCTAGAATACACCAAATGTGATGAGGAGCATGCAAGGATGATCAAAAATAGAAAAAGTGATGAACATGATCTCTCACCTCAAAATACAAGCCAAGAAAAAAATAAGAAAATGTGATCCTAGGAGTGACTTTTCTATTATGTTTGTTTAGCTTATGCTATTTAGGGACTGACACATGAATTGTGAAATAGTGTTTTTGGTGAGGATGGATTCGCATAAAGAGTGAGATCTAAAAGGTGAGGTTTCTATGTTATGGTGGGGGTGGGCTTCACTCAAGTATGACTCGACAGAGCACCAAGTCGGATGCCCACTATGCCTTGATCGTGTGATCACCTATAGCTTCTTCGAGGTATGATGTTGTTTAATAATGTATGTATTTTGAATTTTTGTGAGGTTTGGTAAGACTCAGAGAAAGAGAAAAGGATAGAAGTGCTTTTCTACGATTCGTTTGTCAACCATCAACTGGGCATGACTTCCAGCGTATAGGTTGCCCTCAATTAATGTGAGCTAATGCAATAAATCAGAATGGAATGCACTTATTTTAAACCCAAATAAAAATGTGAAATTGGATGACACAATAAGATGAAGAGGAAGAGGGATGCTCTTTCACTACAATGCAAAAACATAAAGAAATGGTTATTTTTAATTACACCAAAACAAAAGTTTCCTGTAGAGCAAATAGAAAGAAGAGGTGGATTACCAAGGAAGAAAATTAGTGTGTACACTTTTCAAAAAGGAAACAAACACACAATTTTTTTCTAGGAATGAATGAAATGCAAGGAACCCCAAATGGGTCCCACCGAGTGTGCCAAAATGTTTCACCTGATTCTTAGATCATTTATTTGAAGCATTGATGAAACAGATAGGGTAACGGGCATAGGAGGAATACTTGTTCAAATGTTGGTTGATAGGTTGTTGTGCACATATGACTTCCAAATCCATAGCTAATTGAGAGAGATTTGTTTTGGATAGGAGGAACTACCTGTAATGCAAAGCAAGACCACTAGAAGGAATTAAACAATATGGGTAGTGAACTGCCTAGTGTATGCTAGATCTAGGAAGTGTGATACTTCCTAGATGGCTGTCAGTCCACTGTTTTAAACAATTTAATGTTGTAAACAAAGTAAATCCTATTGTTATTTAAAATGATTTAGGTATCTCACTTAAAACACAATACGAAATAGATCTAATCTAACAAGCTAAGCTAGAATAGAATCTAAAGGTCAAATGATTGGTTCTAGGTTCTGTAGGTTTGACAGAGGTCATAGATAGATCACAGGTGAATGAGGGTAAGATGAAATTTGGTGGGTAGGTCTCTGTTCTAGGCTATGTGGGCAAATACAAAGACCGATTTTGGTCAGGGGTGACCGATGGCGTTAGGTGTAACCGGTGCCGGTTACTGTGAGATCTGGAAATATCACAGAACAAGTTGTGGTCTCCTTTGTGATTGCACAAAGGAATTTGGTGGGTCGAGATGAGGAATTGGGTGACTGGAGTAGGTTTTGGTGAGGTTTTAATGGGTATATGGAGGTGAAAATGTTGGAGAAATTCAATAGGGGGCAAAGTAAACAATAGATGATAAAATGATGATAAAATGAAATAAACCAAGAAAGTATGATGTTATACTTACTTGGATTCCATTTCTGAATGCCTATGTGTGAGGGATGGAGGTGTTGATGATGGGTTTGAAGGTTACAAGTGATCACCAATTGAAGAAAAGCTTCTGTATGGGCTGCATGTACACTCCTCTTTACTT
Organism: Taxus wallichiana var. yunnanensis; assembly: GCA_018340775.1. Taxonomy (NCBI): domain Eukaryota; kingdom Viridiplantae; phylum Streptophyta; class Pinopsida; order Cupressales; family Taxaceae; genus Taxus; species Taxus wallichiana. The sequence goes on along the minus strand of CM031239.1, from coordinate 616,604,886 downwards.
GATAGATTAGATCATGGTTGGGATGGCAATGCATTCAATCTCCTTCCTTACATGCGAGTTTTCACCGGAATTTTCTCTCTCGAAGATGTGTTATCTCTCCGAGATGTGTTCTTTCTCGTCAACCTTTCTCTCAATGTTTTCCAACCTTGAGAATAAGGTAGTTTAGGTGTTAAAAGGGTAACCGATGGTGGTTCGCTTAACCGGACGACAGCTAGGGGTAACCGATGTCAATCAAGGTGGGATTTCCTAGGTTTACTTAACTAGGGAGATCCTCCCGATTTCCTTAGATCTTGTTTCATTATCCTGCGATTAGACTCGGGAGCTTCCTGTGAGCATGCGGGAATGTGGTTAGAGGGAATGTAGGCATTGATTTTTAGGATTTGGGTAAGTCTTAGTTAGTTATGACAACTTGCTAAGAATAGTTATTAGGTTGAGTTGGTTTGATGAGGTGTCTAAGTGAAGTGTATGTGTGGATATTATTTAAATAAGATATTTAAATAATAAATATAGTGAGGATAATGAATTAATTTAATTAGATTAATTAAATTAATATTAGTGGGGTGAAGGGGGTCATGGCTAGGTAAATGTAATAAAGGGTGTTTATTTGTCGAGGGACAAAAGGGGAATGTGACCTAATTTTAGTGTCTACACTTCTCTAAGAAGTGAAGTGATCATTACGATCATCTGGAGCAGGTACTCTTAAGGTGCAAGCATCATGGAAATTCATTAAATCCTAAAAATTCCATGTTTGGAGTAACAGAAGGAAAGTTTTTGGGTCATATCATGACTAAAGAAGGAACCAAGATCGACCCAGAGCGGGTGAAGGCCATCCAAATCCTTACTCTTCCTACAAGCAAAATTGGGGTGCATTCCTTTTCTGGAAAGTTCAATTTCCTAAAAGATTTGTACCTAATTTTGCCGATAAAACTAAGAATATCCTTTCACAATCTAGTATGCAAAGGACATTTCTCTTCCTTTTTCATGGCCTACAAGATCTTACGGGCTAGGTATTATTGGCCTACTCTCTTTCAAAATTTGGCAGAATGGGTGGCTAAGTGTGAAGATTGTCAACATTTAGTTGGTCATCCTAAGCTGGCAGCTCTCCCCTTGAATCTCGTGATAATTGAAGAACCTTTTTCCAATGGGTAATTGACTTCATTGGATTACTAAATCCTACCTCCAGTGCCAGTCATAATTATGTGCTCACTGCCACAGACTATTTCACCAAGTGGGTGGAAGCCGCGCCAATCAAACAAGCAACCTCCGAAGCTGTGTGTAATTTTCTCAAGGAGAATATAATTGTTAGATTCGGCATTCCTCACAAGATTGTTGTTGACAATGCTTCCAATTTCTCATCACATGAATTGACAGAATTTTTTTATGGATTTGGGATCACATTGGCTCATTCATCCGATTATTACCCCCAAGCAATGGTCAAGCTAAATCAAGCAATAAGAACCTAGTGACCATAATCAGAAAGATGGTTGATGAGAATCGAGAGGACATGGCACAAAGCATCAGTATGATGCATTATGGGTGGATCGATTAATCCTAGGTGAGCTATTAGAATGTCCCCATTCCAAGTGTTGTATGGAATTGATGTTGAGATTCCTATCTCTATAGAATTTCCAACCTTACAATTGGCTAAAGTAAATGAGGATGAAACTTTTCAAAGTTCCATTGAGAAAGGGATAATGTACCTAGCCAAGCTAGAATAAGAATGGAGCAAGGTGGTGGATCACATTACAGATCATCAAAGAAAATTCAAAAATATATTTGACAAACAATCAATGCAACTTGATTTCTAGATTGGAGATCTACTACTTCTCTGGGATAAGAGAAGGGAACAGAAAGGGATGCATGGAAAGTTTGATTCTTTATGGAAAGGTCCTTTCAAAATTCATCATCTGAATGGTGAAAATAGTTTTTGTCTATCATACCTTGATGGATATTTTCTCCCTCTACCTTTCAGTGGTCAACATCTAAGTTGTTTCATCAATAATGCAAGATGCTCTCTTGCACTGTATTATAATTTAATTTTTGTTATGTGTTTGCTTTGTTTCTTTCTTTCTTTATTTCTTTTTGGTTTTCTTCTCCCGAATCCATAGCCCAATGGATAGAGCCTTTTGATTCTAAGTTCTCTTCCTTTGATGTCTCAAAGAAAGTCCCCAACTGGAGCCAGTTGTTATCTTGTTTTAGTGATTCCAACTAAAAATAAGATAACCATAGAAAAATTTTGGACGTATCTCTTCAAATTCCCTTTGAAGGATATTTTCAGGTTTTCAAGTTTTCATTACATGAAAGCATGTTTCTTTCATGTTACATGTCTGATGTTCCCCAAACTCAAAACCCAATTGTCTTAGTAGTGTGTCAAGTTTTTGGAACTCTCAAGCATCAGAACATGCTTTATCCAATACATTTTCATGTCGTCTGATTTCGAAACCCTAATGAAGCCTTTGTGTCAAGATTTTAGGACTTAGAAGCATCTCAACATCTCATGCGTCATGCTTCATGTTTTCCAAAACCTGAAACCCGAATTAAACCAAATCCTTTGTATCGGGTTTTCGAGGCTCCAAGAATGATGACATGACATTAATGTCCAGTTCTCTAGTAGTTGGAACACACGTCAAGTGATGTGTAATTAATGTTAGGGTTTTATAAAAATGTGGTTTTCCACATCATTTGTTACCTGGTACATTTTTGTTGTGTTGGATTTTTGTGCATGCTTCTTCCACCTCTAGACCCAATTGAGCTTCTAAGTCAATTTCACCATCCATTCTTGATCATTTTTGATCTAGTTGAAGGTATTCTTCTCTTCTTTATATTTTGGAGATTTTGGGGTTATTTATGAGGTGTTTTGTTTGGGGTTTTCTTTTCTTTTTCTTCTTCTTTACTGTTTTAGGGTTTTAGGTTGTTTTTCTTGTTTCTTGTCTTTTTCATGAGGGCTCTCATTTGGAATTTACCCCTTAGGTTATTTACTTGTTGTAAGTTATGGATTTCAAGGTTCTAAAATTCCTAAGTGATCATGAGATGGGGATTTTTCATGTTCTGACAGGTCAGAAACCCGATATATTGATTTCAGGTTTTGCAGGGTGCTCGACATCATCCAGTTTCTGCCTTGTTTCAGGTTTTGCTAGTTGCTCGACATCTCACTTTCTCTACCTCGTGTCGGGTATTTTCAGGTGCTCGACATCCTCCAAGTTCCATAGTTTGTCGGGCATTTCTATCTACTCAACATCATCTCACTTTCACCTTGTGTCGGGTTTTCGTTGATGGGCCGCATGCCCTAACTTTTGACATACACCCCACCAGTGTTTTAGGTTTCTCAAGGTGTTCGACATCCTCCAAACTCCACCAATGTTTTGGGTTTCATTGGTGTTTGACATGGCCTAATTTCGACATACAACCCGATCTATTGAGTTTTGAAGGTGTTTTGTAAGTTTCAAAACCCGAATGGTGTGGCGGGTCTATGCACTTGTCCAACAAGCTTTCACACCCGATTGCTCTTCTAGAAGTCATCAAGGAATTTCCAAGACTCCTCATGTTGGACCTTGGCCCATCTAAGGATAAGTTGGATAAGTCAGAAAGATTAAATATAAGTACCAGAAGATGGAATCTTCTTCTTATGTAAGCTACAATTATGACATCCGAGACACGGGGCTCGGCAATATAGATATGGAAGACTTATGGAAAATAATTATGGATTCTTCTCAAAATTCATGGATAAATTCAATTTCCGACAGCGGTCTCCCTCTCGCAATAGGATTTCCAATATCAGCTCAATTCCTTGAATTCATCCTAGCTTGTGCTTCCCACTATAACTAAGACTCCCGCTCAGTAAGAAATCAAGCAAGGGAGTCTATAGTGAAATTGGACGGAGATTACTTTGATCAAATCCTAAAGTTTCCCAACTTTATGGAATATGTTGATTTAGACTTTAAATCAGCACAAAAGGCCTGGGACAAAGATCAGGAAGATTGCATCAAGCACGTAAATAAGAAGTTCTTGATCAAGGCTAAGCCAGCTATTTCTAGGTTTCCTAAGTCGGTCCCTAGAAGTGATTTTATTCTTGAAGTCAGTGATATCATCACCCTGTTGAGCTGGTTATTTGGACTCCCAGATTCAAAATAATTCCAAGGGTGGATGTACCAGTTCATGGTCATCATAAAGAAAAATGACCAAGGGATTGATTGGGGTAGCCTAATAAGTAATGAGATAGACTCCCAAATGAAAATGGTCTTGTCTACTGGTAAGTTCTATATGATGTCATATGTCACCTATGTGGCAAAGCAGGCATGAGAAACTATCTAGGGTTGGATGAAAAGGAAACCGAGCAATGGAACACATATATTGGTACTTCCCACAGCTGATAATAAAAGGGTCTGAAGACCAATTTAGAAGAGTGAATGATGCCTTCTTCTACGAAAACATTTGTAGATTGGATCCTGATCTGAGGAAGAGAAGGGTTTCCGATGAAGCATGGACCAAAGTGTCAAAATGGGGTTGCATCTTCTTACAATTCAAGAAGTTTACTTATCTTCAAGTGGTAAGGTTCTATAGTAATCCTTTCCATTTTCCCATGTTTTTTTATTATTGGAAAATAGTTTTTTGAAAGGGACTATACCCTTGTACAATAAGGCTCAGAAGCCAGAATAGAAAAAATAAGCACAAAGAAAAGGATCAACATCCTGATATAACAATAAGGACCAACTGTAGAACACAGTCTGCAAAGAAGAAACAACAACCAGCAACTCAACAACGAAATAAACAACTTCTGAACAGGTGAACAAACAAAAATGGTACAACAACACTCATGGAAAGAAAAAATGCAGTGATCCGGCCACAAAAATGATAACAATGTACTCCGGCTGAACACTAACGGAGAAATCATCCAGACGAATAGCTCTCCTTCAGGGTGAATTTTTTTCTTTTTGCTAACCGTGACCCAGCCTGCTGGAGTCTCCACTGTTGGAGGAGGAGACAAAGGAGGGGTATTCTCCTTAGTCGCATTTGTCCCAAATGGGACAGCCACAAACTTATTATTTTCTGTGTTACCCTCAACAACTTGAGCAATTTTCATGCTGCTAACAGTTTGATTTTCGGATAGAGGGGTTTCTAGGGCAGATTTGGATTCAGCCACTGTTTCCACTTTTGATTCAAGATCCCTTTTAGCATCAAAAATTAGGTGCTCTGGGAGTGCATCTTTCCACCAATTTCACTTTTCATGTTGACGTTTTTCCATCCCACAAGTAGTAGAGGTGTGTCCTAAGCCAAAACATCTTCTACATCGGAAAGGTAGACCTTCATAATCAAGAGTTTGTGACCAAGTTCTATTTTGCACTCTAAGATCTATAGTAGCAGGAAGATTTTTATCAGTGTCAAGTTCCACCAGGATCCGGGCATAGGTAGTATGGGTGTAATTAGTGGTTTGAGAATCTATAAAGAGTGTAATTCCCAAGGTGTTGCCAATGGTTGTCAGACAGTCATGACTCTAGAATTGGATAGGTAAGTGGGGTAGCCTGATCCAAACAGGTTTCCATGAGAAAGATTCTGTGTGCGGGTTAAAGGATGGGAACCAGGGTTTCATGACCAAATATTTAGATTGACAAGTCCAGAGTTTGGAAGCAATGTTTTCTTTATCAGCTATTGAAGAGAAAGTCACAATGAAAATTCCCTTAGCACATAGATGTAAGTCTATCTTACCAGTTAAAGTTGGAGTCCAATGCTTTGAGAGATTCATGCGTGAAGAGTAGGAAGGTCAGGGCCACACCCCCGAATATACAAATCAAAGCATGCTCTTTGTAGTAAATCTCAGATGAAATAACATCTTCCCCAAATGTAATACACGGGGTAATGTCTGCAGGTTTCATGGAGGATTCCTTTCCCTTTAGAATGTCTTTGAAGGAGGATCCACGTTTATTCTCTCTATCTAATGGTGGAATAACAGGTAAAGTACCCTGTTCCAGCCCACCACAAGAAGAGCCTTCCAAAGAAGGGCTGAGGGCCATTTCTGGCATATTCACAAGAGCATCCCTAGCTGGAGTTTGAAAATGATTTGTGAAGCCGCCCCTGAGCTCCCGCATTAGTGAAGGCAAGATCGATCCACGAACGGGTGAACCCATGTCGCTCCTCCTCCAACCCGTTCTACTAGTTGATCCTTGCGTGTTTCTGCTCCAAAGGTGCTCGACACTGCGTGGATCTAAGGCGTTTTTAATAAAACCTTCCGGAGTTTGCCGCTGCCATTAAAATCATCTTCTATTCCCCATTTAGGGTTCGTGGGGTCCATTAGTACATGCATATTTCAGACTAGAAAGGCGTGGGTAGAAACCATCGATATAGTACGTGGACATGAGTCTATTAGAATACTCCCATTTTCCCATGTTCATAGGTGACAAACTGATCCTTATGGAGTTAGTCAGAAAATTTTTGGATTTTCACAAATTCCAACAAATCGAGCACAAAGTTGTCGTCTCCTTCCCAATTTCCATTGGAAGGTATACATGTTCCATCGTGGTGAAGGCCAATAATGTGGTGTGCAAGCTTTAGGCTAAATTGAAGAAACATATGAAGATGAGGGAGGGATTCGATATCCGAGGAGTCCTCAAGTCATATGGAACCTTGTACCTGCATGTGCCCACTAAGGAAGATATCTAGGTTGATCTTCATGATGAAGTTTTCATCCAAGAAAATACAACAATAGACTCGACACTTGAAGAAATGTAGATGTTAGATATGGCTGATATCCCTAAAGGCACCACAGACAATGAAAGTGTTCTGGAACCTAGGTACAAAAAGTCAGATGGAGACCAACTTGGATTCCCAGCCACTGATTGGTATGTTACTAAAAAGGCTTATATCATTGAAAGATATTCTTAGACTCTTGTCTGCACTAAGGCATGGCTCATTTCCTGGGGAATGTGTTATAAGGAAAAGAGCTTTTCAAAAATAGCTACTTTAGAAGTGGACCCTCCAAGGGAGAAAAGGAAAAGGATAAAAGCCCTACCAAGAGGCAAATAAAGTTTAATTTTGTCAGAAAAGGAAAAAAGCAAGGGGTTGAATCATTTGCTACTCCTACACAAACAGTTGAGATATTGGATTCACCTCCTCCACCAGAAAAAGGAGAAATTATTTCAAAAATCAAGGTTGGTCAACCTCTTATTTCTCCTTTTGTTGATTTCTCGTCGGAAGTAAGTCTTTCTCTTGCTTCTCAAGCTTTGACTTTAGAGTCTTTACCTCCTCTCTCCCAATCTTCCTCATCTCATATTTCTACGCCACTCTCATCAGCCATGGCCAGCATTTTCTTTGACCTCTCACCTCTCTCTACTGGACCTATGATGGCCATAGATATGCCTCCTCCTTCCACACCTTCATTCCCTAAATCTATTCCCATAGTCACTACACTTGCACTCATTACCACTCCACAAGTAAATATTCCTCCACCTGCAGATACAACCATAACACCTCCGATTGGGGAAACTTATTCCACTATACCTCAATGGTTAATTGATCAGACCCCAAGGAAGAGGAAGGTGGTAGTTCCCCTACCAACCTTCGATTTCAGTTCACTCAAGGCTTCTCCTACCAAATCTTCCAAGAAACCCAAAATGGTTTCAAGGGTTTCAGTGGATGCCTTAGGGCATAAGTTTGCAGAGATTGTCACTCTCGTGGCCAACAAAACTAAGGAGGATATACTGGTTCTTGATTATCATATTATAAGGGTTGATCTGGGAAAAGTAACAACGAAGGAGCATAACAGGATGCACAAAATGCCATGAACGTGCTTTTCCAGAAGCTAAAGGAAACAAAGGTAAGAAGGGATGGGCTTAAGGAGAAAGTTGAATAGTTGACGGAAGTATTACTTAAGATTTAAAATCCTTCTCAGTCAACACCATCATCTTCTACCCCTACTCCTATCAGGTTTGATTTCTCATCGGTACCTATGATTGAAAAGATCAACAATAAGGGGAGAACGGTTGAAGAATGGATAAAGAGGCTACTCCTACAAGGAAGAGAGGTCATTGATGACACAATGGAAGTTTATAAATCCTTGGAGGAAATAAAGAAGGATGGTGACAAAATGGATGACGAATTTTCACAGGAGGTTGGGAACCTTGAATTAAATTTAGAAGCTCTCAATGCACTGAAACAGGTTCCATCCCGGATCTTAATGGAAGAAGGAATCATTCCACATGGGGATAATCATTTCCAACTAGCCAAAGCTATCAGATTCAGGGTAAATATTCTCATTGAAGCTTATAGAAAATTGAGGGAATCTAGAGATCAGTTGGTTGATGCCACCAATGACATAGAAGAGGAGCTATCTAGGATCTTCACCAAGGTGTTGGATGAAAGATCAAATATTCTACCTGCTGACGATCTCTATAAGAAAATTCAGGAATTAATTCAGCACGAACCAACTTCCATCTTCGATCTGGAAACCATCGATAAGTTCATAAGGATCAAGAATGTTTTGGAATCACTAAGGAAACTCAATAAGAAATTGAAGAAACTTCCTGGTAATGCAAGTGACACTCAGAAACTTGTGAGGTCCTAAGTGATTATTCTAGTGTGCCAGATGAAGACGAGATGCAGAGCATAATCCGGAAGTTCCAAGAATTTTGAGACAAGCAGGCTTCACTGGAAGAAGACAAGGATGATGAAGTAGAATAAGCATAATGTTCCATGTCATTTCTACTAAGAAATTGTCATGTCTTTTTCATTTTTGTTTCATCACATAGGAAGCAAATTTTGACTTGTTCTCCTGCGTGAGAGTCAAGCAAAATAGAACTTTTGTTAAAAGACTATTTTCTAGGATTTATCCTATTTTCTCTCTAATCTCTCTATTATAAATAAGGGATCTTGTGCATTCCAAAGGGAGATACTTTTGAATATTAAGAGCTATTGTGAGGAAGAAGAAACACTTTGTATTTTTTTAATCATTGAAGAATAGAAACAAGTGCTATTTTACAAACTTTGTGTTGTTGGATTTATCTATCTTGAGAGATTGTTCTTACGTCCAAAATCTTGAGCTATTATTTGTTTAGTATTCTTAATCATTTTAATCGTTTCAAAATATTACACTCATTATCTAAAACTCGTATAAGTATTTTGTGATCTGTGTTTTCTTGAAAGAAAATACGTTCCTCTCATTCCCTTCCCGCTTTGTTTTATCTATAATATTTTCCCTTATAATTCTTTCTAATATAATGTTGTAACTTCTCCATTTTGTGTTGATATGGATTTCGGGATTGTATCCCAACCCCAATGGTTAGAATAGTGTGGATATTGTATATATTATTTCTCTTGTGTTTTAGATTAGTAATAAACAGGAAGCCTCACCTATCTTTGAGGAGGGATTTGATCCCTTGCACTGTGGTTGAACCTCATATTTTGTCCTGAAAAAATATCCAACCAACAGCAGTTGTCAAATTTGATGTGATCTAACTACTTAATTTTTTTAATAAGTCACACCTCACCCTTAGCTTCTTTTTTTTATCCAATTTTCCCAATTTCAAGTTTTACAATTTTTGGATTTCTAGACTTGGAGATTGCCATGGAGGTTTTAGATTTATTTTTTATTTTCTATCAAAACTTAATAGTTTTAGTAAGGCTTAGATTCCAACTTACTAAAAATATAATCATGTATTTTTGGTGTCTAATTAAGATGAAATGTATTTCATTAGATTATGAAATTTTATCTGGTTTCTGCTCCAAATTTCAAGTGTTTTCGATCTCAAGAATTACAAGGATCTTAAAAGGAAAGTTTTTATCTGAAATATTAAAGGGGACGTTGTAAAAGAATGGGTTAAATGGAAATTATATTTATATCATCTTCAAGGAATTCATGAGTAGAGGCCACAACTAAATTTTCAGGGGAAATGGAGAAAAAATGAAGGAGATGTGAGTAAAAAGGTTATTTTGGCAATGGGGTTTCTAGAAAATTTGGCAGCATAACAACATACCATAAAAAATGGAGGGAAAGGAAATATGAAAAATGGATCAAAAAATGGCTAAAAGTTAGTTTATACTCACCTCTTAACATTAACCTAGCTAACTCACCTTTTAGCTCACTACTAACCATTATGTCTTAACCCTAGTTACTCCGACACATAAGGGTGAGTTAAAACTTTATAAATGGGTTTTAAGTGTCCTAATGTCCCTTACCACATTTATTAATGGAAAAATGGACATCAAGGGTTGAAAAATGTGACAAGGGATGAAGGATTCATGAAATGGGGACATATCAAGCAAGTTAGAGTGTTTGGAAATCAATCCTAGTGAACATATTTCAAGTCTTAAGCGACGAAAGAGGGAGAGATCATGTGGTGGCACATTATTATGCCCCCATGTCCCTTTTTCAAGGAGAAAAATGGACATCATGGTGTGAAATTGCACCAAGGTTCGAGTTCTCATGGGAAGGGGTCAAGTTCAAGTTGTCATTTGAAGACTTGTTTCTAACACTTGAAGCTGCGTTTTAAGTGACAAAAGTTTTCCTCCACATGGTGGCACATTCCTATGTCCCCCAAGTCCCTTTGTAAAGGGGAAAAAGGAACATAAATCCATCATACGTGCACCTAGGTTCCACCCATGATGAGGAAGGGGCCAAATAGACTTGTGAGCATATAACATCTTTCAAACACTCCAAGTGAGCATTTAACTAATGCAAACTTCAAAAGTGATACTCTAAGCATGTTGAAACATTATAGAGTCCCTCGTATCCCCATTTACTTTTTAAAAATTAGAAATGGACATCGGGGTCTCCAAGTAGGGATTTTTAGTGGAAAATATTCGTAATTTGGTGAATATTTCATTTTTGGAAAATTTGAAAAGGTGAATTTTTTTGGAGTAGGTCAATGTATTGTTCACCTAAAATTTCCAGTATAAATTTTTTTAGGGGTTGGCTTCACCTACCATTGAAAACTAATCCTATATAAACCTAGGTAATTTTCCTAGTAGTATACTAGTAACTTACTAAGGTACCATCTAAATTACTTGTAAATTACAAGTAGACAAAGTGTGGATCAGAGTCTCAAACTGTAGTTGTTGCAGACTTGCAACAGGAAAGTGTCACTGATGCATGACAAGGAATATTTTCATTTCTAGACAGGTGAAAATATAGTGTTGTTGATGCACGACAAGAGAAGGTGTTGACGTATGACAAGAGGGTTGTTGACACATGATAAGGGAGGGTTATAGATGGGTGAAAAATAAGTTTTGTTGACGAGCGATAAGGGGGTTGCAGACGGTTGAAAAAATGAAGCATTTTTTTGGTGTCGTGTGACAACAAGGTTTGTTGTCACATGACAACAAGCCTTAGATAGCAAAAACCCTATTGTCACACGACAACAAACCTTGTTGTCACATGACAAAAAAAATTGGTGACAACAAGGCTTGTTGTTGTAGGATAGTAAGGTTTGTTGTCATGCGACAACAAACCTTGTTGTCTCCCGACACCAAAAAATGTTGAGTGCTCCCCCTTAAGAAAATGACAGGAAAAATTTGACTCTAAAATCTCGAAAATTCACCATTTCAACGAAATTGATTTGAGGTATATTTGTCGGGATTTTCCACCTCCAATTTATTGGAGGCTTCTTAAAATGAACCTTGTCTCCAAGTGCGCCACGCTTATTTCTAAAAGCATGCCTTCACCAAACACTACTAAAAATAGCCACCGTTGAGAGTGTCTTCTTACCTCGAGAGCTTCCTAGGGAATCCATAGGAAAACCTATATGATTTTGAATCTAAAATTTCTTATGAGAACATTAACACCTTTTTCATGAGCCAATTCTTCCTAAATTTTGAAATTTACCCCATTTTTCACTTCTACTCAAGATTATGTGCCGGTGAAAGGAACTACCACCAAATTTAATGATGGTATGGGAACAAACATATTATGTGTGAGGAGTGCCTCAAATATTTCATAATGGTGTTTTAATCAGGTCTCAACTCTTCTCATAACTCCCGAAACATTCAATTGAATATCCACCGAGATTAGAGGTCTTCATCCGAACTATCGGAAAATATCTCAAAATATGCTCCTTAGAATTTCAAAAAAACCTTTTTCAATATGAAATTTTACTTCTTATATTTCTAAAGAGTATTTGATTACTTCCCAAATCATCCCGAGGCTCCTAAAACATTGAGAACAAGCCAACTAGCTTTTTCATTACTTTTGTTTCCTTACACCATGCTACAAGCAGCCCGGTGTTACATAACTTGTTCCTGAACCTGATTTTTCTTCATAAACTACCTTAGATGATTACATAGATCTGACAAAAACTTCCCGGATGCTTTATCTTTTTCTTATATGTTCCTAGGGTGCTCACCAGTGCAAAAATCCAAAAATATGCCTTTTTATCATCACAGGGAGTACTTATCTTCTCATGGATCTAGATACCTCCATGAATAAACTTGAATAGAATCTATTTCACATGAAACACACTTAAAAATCAAATTATAACATTCCTCCTATCCATTTCAAGGGTGACACAATGACTAAGTTAGGCGAATGACGGATATTGGCGGGAAGGATTTTCAAATGTGGCTTAGGTTCTCATAGCATTTTTTTTAGATTTTTAATACTATATATTGTTCATGAAAAACACATTTGTGATTAAGAGAAATGAAATCAATAGTGTAGGTAAATTTTATACAATTGTATGGGGACCAATTAGAGGGACAGACCAAGAGATAAAAGATAAACATAAAAACAAATGATGACCGAAGTATCCAAGGTAGGAATCCATGGCTAGAGAAACCAAAGCAAGGGTGATAAACCCAAGTGAGAGATTTAATAGATATAAACCCAAGTGATAGATAAGCCAAATTTGGTTGCTCGCTAACACCAATGTAAGTGCACCAATGTTAAAATTACCATCACATATTTATATGTGTCAAGTCAAATAAAGAATCAAACACACCCCACAAAATACTCTTAACCACTATAGTACATGTCAATAAATTAAAAAATTACATTTATACAATAAAATCACAAATAATCTATATAATATTCATCAAAATAAATTAAATCATTACATCCACAAAACATTATTGCATCTAAATCTCATCACTACTATAACCATCATCATCTTTAAATCTATCTATAAACTCATGCAGATCATCACATAAAATCATGAAAATACATTTACACATTCATATATCCAAAAAATCCAAAAAATATACATATAAGTCAAAGTACATATCAAAAATAATCATGCACTCTGGTCTATACTGAAAACTACATAGCAAAATTTACATCCAAAATCCCTAAACTTCCATCTCCACCCTTGGGCTCTCACTCAGTCCCCCGATACTCCCTAAAGTAGCAATGGGGCCTCAATGAGATGACGGGAATTAACTTACCACATACAAGCATATCATGGCACCTATGGGATTCACTCTTCCACTATACCATCATAATATTTTAACTCCACAGTCACCACCTAATAACGGGTCGACTCATTGTGCCCAGTGGCTCCATCTTTCCTCTGTGGTACAGTACCCCTACTCCCGATCTTGTTAGATCTAATACTCCCAGAGTGTACTCCTTGTCGATGCCAAAAATTCTCCCTCAAAAACACACATTGATGTTGGTACCGATCGCAATCCCACCATGTCTGCCCTAACTCCATCTCCAAGCCACCACCCACTCATCCCTCTCCCCGAGATTCCATACTAATCCCACGAACTCCTCCTCTAAGGTACTCAATCGAGTATCTCTCTCAAAACTCCATGTCTCAACCTCTACACCTCTACTCATGTTGCAACCATCAGCATCTTACCTACCCCTCAAACTCCTTTCCCATCTCCACATCCTCCTCTCACCACTCCCATCGTGCCCTCATGACCCTATCTCCTTGAGTTAACATCTATTCCTACTACCATGCCGCATACTTTAGTGTCACTCGACACCATCAATATCTATCAGTGTTACCTCCTCCTTGGCCATCTCTTAAATATCTCTCATGTGTGTTACCGGCATCTCGATATCCCCGTCAACTCTCCTATAAAAATAGGACTACAGTACACCTTGTACCATGAAAAACTATTACTATACTTTCCTAAACCGTACTACCTCATTTATCTCTGCATTTTTTCTGCATATCCACCTCACTTATTACATCATACGTAGCTAATATTCCTCTTTCAACCATGTAAGGAAGCATACATATGGACTCTATATAACATCATCAGCCTTCATGTTATCCAAGAACCCCACATAATAATCCAGACTTTGTGATACTACATCTCGGAAAGGTCATTACGTCATCTCATCAATGTGACACAATAAACATTGTCACACCACTTGGCCCATGGAAGAATTTATGGTTGAATCACTCTGATTCACTCATAAGCCCCACACCATAGCACCAAAGTCGCTTCCAACCTAAATCTCTTCCCGAGGACTTCTTATCATAAAATTATAGCACCCTCTCGAATGGTCGGCATGTGAATGGGGCATTTGGTGTAATTTGTGTAACATTGAGCTATCCTAAAGTGTTGGTGTAGACACCTAAAATATGCTTACACTTAGCATTTCCTCCCATTCAACCAATTGACGACACTTCATTAATCAACCCTTATTCACTCCACTCTCGGATGCCCATTTACGACACCTTCTTGGTCATATTCCTCCTATAATCAGCTTATTTGGCTAAAATCTCTCTTATTAGCTAAACATTCCTCCTTTCGACCATTCAAAACCTCCATAGTTCTCTCTAGGCCAATTCTATTGGCTTCGTAGGCTATCTATCGGTCATAATTGGTTATCCAAACCCTCCCAACTCTCAACGAGTCTCTAATCACTTATTGATCAAGTTTAACTAACCTAAACCCTAGTTAACTAGCCTAAACCAAGCTTATCTAAGCCTAAAGCATGTTTATCCTAATCTAATATAAAAGTGATTTTTGAGCTTTAGTCCCACACGCACCCAAATTCCAAACTCTTCTAAGTGATAAACTATAAATATAAGGGTCACCTCTCCCTCACAACTTTACACACCTTATTTACATAACAAAATCTCTCTCACATTTGGAGATATTGGCATTAGACCTCATTTGCATTAGACAGTGCTAATAGGAATTTGATATAGGCTATTCTCCATTGTTGAAGCACCTCCATCTTTCATCCATTCCAAATATATTTAGTAAGGGAAGATCTAAAGCTTGGCCATGTAGCCAACTTGGAGAGATCTCTTCACTATGTTTAGGGGTGAACAACACACAATTTGATTGCTTAGAATCTAACTAGGTTCACTTTCATTAAGATTTCATAGAGTAGAGAGTAGTATATATGCTAGGGTTTGAATGTTAGTTTCAACTTTGTAAGTGCATAGATAGTTTTTGTTTATCTCTAATCTTATGGTGCATGGTTGAGTTTAGTCAAGCTTGAGGTTCTTTAACCTCGTCCCATAACTTTGCAAAACCTTTCCACCGCATACATTTGGCACGCTGGTGGGACCACTTAGTCCATTCTCCATTAATGGAGTCATTTTGAATCTTTTATTTCAGTTTATTTATTTTTTTAGTTTCAATCTTTCTAGATTAGTTTCAAGCTTTCTAGATTAATTTTTCAAAGTTTTTTAGATTAGTTTCAAGTTTTTGATTTCACTAACCTTTCTTGTATTAATGGCTAAAATTAGGTTTCCTAACTAGTTAAGCTAGGTTTGTCTTGCTTTTGTGCTCTTTGCAGGATCAAGGGAGGTAAAGTGCTACCAAAATTGAACCAAATCGATAAAATTTTGATATTTTTGAGATTATTTTTTAAAAATCCCGTGTTTTTAGCCACCTACAAGAAAGGGAGTGCACATACCATTTTTTGAATGCAAGTAAACCTCTCGACTATCATTTTTTTAGAGGTGCATAAGCACCCAATTTTTGGCACACACCCAAACATTGTGCACACACCCAAACCTTAGCGCATCATTAGCAATCTTCCGGAGGCCATAACTTTTTCTCCCGAGCTCGAAATGACTCCATTTTTGTTGCGTTGGAAAGGTATTGAAGAGAAATACATAATGGAATCATAAAATTAGGATTTTTACTTACAAAAATTTATGGTTTACATTATTAGGTAAATAGTCATTTTCTAATGTATCTTAAAGTTTAAAAATTGTTTTCTTGACTATTCTAACACTTTGAAAGGTTTTGTGACACTAATCAGTTGGTTGCAGGGTTTTGTTTTGTTATTTCAACTTACATATCTTAATTCTTTTCATTTCTTATCTTGAATAACGCTTGTAAAGTGTGTATGCTCTCTCCTCACACCTTTTTGGCGATCTTGGAGATCAAAAACACTTGTTCAAACTTTATGTCATACTTTAAAAACACTTTTTCTATGATGCTAAAAAGTAAAATAGATTTCCATATGATTTGTCTTAGTGGAATTTTCACATTGTGTATGCTCTTCCTTCGCGCCTTTTTGGCGATCTTAGGAATCAAAAGCAAAGTGTATATTCTCTTTCTTAATTTTGAAAATGGAAAACTACTAAACTCGTTATCTACAAGACCTAACTCTTGCTAAAGAAAGGCATCGAAGAAAACACAAAAACTTATAATACGCGTGTTTTATGTAGGTTACCGAATGGTGTGCTACTTGAAACCACATTTAAGTTAAAAAGATAAAAAAACACACCACTCTTCATCACACTATATTGCAGGTTTCAGAAAAGGGTATGTCCATATCCGCTCAACTAGAACATAACCCTTTGGCATAATGCCTTAAGCTATAACAATGGGGGTGGTACCAGGAACCCTAAAGTAGTCCACTGTTGTGTAACCTCGTGGATGAAATAGGAAGCACCTCACTTACCCACTTAACTATTTTTCCTTGTGAATTAGCGTTACAAATTTGTATGTATCGCAACCCTGGAAAGAGTACATGATGAATGTAATTAGTGCCCATTGTACTTGAAGGGGTAAAAGCCAAGATACTCCCAAATTAGTCGGTGTGGCTTTTCGGTAAATTGTGCCCGCTCTTAGATGGCTTTATAGCATCTAGTTGAGAGATCTAATTAAGAAGGCCATTTTGTCTTGAGGCCCACTTTACGAGTCCTTTGTCACATCTTGGCCATCACGAAGTGATAACTTGTTAGGATTCAGAACCTTATTTTTCAAACAAGGCAAAGAATCCACTTATGTTGGATCTAAGTTCCTTTCATCACGGAAATTGAATGACGTTTCACTTAGCTTAGCTTCTTTCTCACCTTCGAGACGAGGTGAAGCTCTACCCAAGTAACACTTAGTTCATTTCCATCTTTTGATCTACATCGTTACATTCTTGTTGCCCATTTGGGGCAACAGAAGGCATCTTTCAGAGTGTTTTCATAGATAGTGTTCACCATTTTTTATCCATTTACCCTCATCCATGTGTTTACGGCTGAAATATTAAACATATAAAGTGCATGGATGCATCCTTATATATTTGATGGCCACTTGATCTTAATTTCAAGATCATCATCATAGTTAGGATTGATTCATCATTTGATATCCCTTTGACGTGTTACCTCGTTTGCATTGTCTTGACACAATTAAGATACTTATGTCACATTTTTTGTAAACGTGATCTAAGTGTCTGTATTGTGGTGTTACGCTACGCACATTTTAACACATCCTCAGTATACCTTGACTCAGTTTTTCTTCAAATATTTTCCAAAATATTGAAGAGTGTCACTTACTTTGTTTGTGTCATTTCGATACCACATTGGCACTAATATCTCACTTCTTCGTGAAGCTTGATTAATGTGTCCAATTGGTATGGTTATGTGGCTTACATTTTTAATCCTCACCCTTTAAAATTTTAGCCTTGTTGGTTGTTGAAATTGTCATGGTATCCTTTGATTGGGAGTCACATCTACCCTTTGTTAAAGTTTATGCCTTGTTCATTTCAAGCTTGACGTAAATATTGACATTGTGTTGATCATCTTTGCATCGAACTCACTTTATACACGCATTTTCATATGGTTTATTTCTTTGTTTATTGGCTTTGTGTTTCAAAATTGCATGATTTTTCCTTGTGATTATTCATTCAAAAAATGTATTTTCTAGGAAAATCCCTTTTTATCTCATCGATATTACATCATCACGATGTCTATTTTCCTTAGACCTTCTTCGGAAATCACACACGCATATCAATACTTATGAAATGTTTATCCGGTTGTCCTTATGTTACCCAAATCAACATGTCACTTCAATCCCTTTGAAGGAGTTCCATCGTACTATCTAGATCTAGACATTTTTGCTTAAAACAAGTGCTAAAAATGACCGACTATCACATGATTCCCCATACTTACAAAAATACGTAACCTAGGTTTAGCAATTCAAATCAAAATATTCCCATTATAACTAAACCTTGTTTGGCTCTTCGTCTTTAGAGAGCCCATATGAGTAACTCATTCCCCACCTTCATCTCATAGTCGGTGGTATGATTTGGATGCTTCATCCAAATTATTATTCGAGTTCCCCCACTCTTCTAATTCTAATCCAAACATTTCTTCTTCTTCTATTGATTCCAATCCAAATATTTCCTCCGACTTTTTGATGATTCATATCCAAACTACTATTCGATTCATCTAATTTTTCTCCTAAGTCATCTAATGCAACTCTTATGTCATGGTCCTCCCTATCTTCATAGGAACCTCTTCATCATACATTTAATATGACTCCTACGTCACGGTCCTCCCTTTCTTTGCAGGACCCCTTTTATCAGTTGCCTCAACGATATCTTCTTCCTTTGAAGATACGTACGACTCCAAATACCTCCAATCAAACATCTAATACAATTCTTGAATCGCAGTCCTCTCTTTCTTTGTAGGACCCTTGTTATTATTCATCCGATGTGATTCTTGAATCACAGGTCCTCCCCTTCTTCACAGGACCTTCTTCATCAATCACCCCCAATAATTCTTCCTTCTTTGAAGATTCGTGTGACTCAAATTCCTTCGATTCAAACATCTGAATCGACCCATGTGTCGCAATCTATAGACTTTGGACTTAATCCTACTAGTTTACAGATGATATATCATCATATAGGTAGGTCCACGCCACCTTCTTCTACTACTTTGAGACATCTAGCTACACATCTTCTCGTCCCCACATCATCTTCTTCTATCAATCATCATCAAACATATTCTAAGTCTTCCACACCAAGTGAACCTATTTCTTCCAATAAATCCTGGTGGTCGATCAAAAACTCATATTGATTGATCTCTTTCAGAATGAAGAAATAATCAAGGCATTTATAGGGGCATATGAAGATATTCCTTTAGCATATTATGAGAAAGGATTCTCTTTATACTTTGATGCATCTGTGTATTGTGAGGAAAAGGTTTATTCCTTTTATCAAGAAATGGAGGAAGAGCCTCAAATCATGTAACTTGATCCTCCTCTTATTCTTTCATCTGCACATTCTTCATTATGTGATGAAACTCCTTGGTCTTGCATTGATCCATGGCCTATCTTCTCATCACCCAATAACTCTTTGTCTATCATAATTCCTCAATCACAATCTCTTATGGGGTCAACGCCAAGTATACCTTCATCTTCATCTAGGTGTGGGTCACCTTTTAGTAGCCCTCCCTCTACCATTTGTGGGACATTTTCAAGTAGTCCACTATCTTCTATTCTTGGGCACGCCCAACTATCCCCTTGTCTTCTAAGTATGGATCACCCCGGGTAGTCCATCATCTTCTATTCTTGGGCCACATCCTAGTACCCCATCATCTTACATCTATGGGTAACGTCCTAGTATCCCTTCTTCTTCTATTCTTGGGCCACATCCTAGAAGCACTTTGTCTTCTATCCATGGCTCACCTCCCAAAGAGCCCATCTTCTTCAATTCTTGGACCATATCCTTTTCTTTCATCACATCATCCTTCTACCAATGACCAGGCAAGCCCACCATCATTTCTCTCATTCCTATCATCAATCATAAACGTTCACTTTCCTCTCCCACTTCTTGGGATTAGACAAGTCACGCATCAGCTTATAAGAAACCCAAACAGTTTCTTAATCAAGCTCAGATCAAAACTGCAAAGAGCTCTATAGCTCCCAACAAATCAAATGATCTTAAGGTTAAAAATCAAATGCAATTCAAGAACACACATCAATGTAACCATCAAGTATGGCGCAAAGTTCATAAACCTCTGGATGGGGAATTAAATCTCCCACATATAAAATCCATGTTTCAAGATAAATCATAGTCATTTGTTGAGTATGAGCTCACCTCGATCATCAAGATTGGGGATAACATGACTCTTGATAAACAAACACGCCTAGTCTCCCTTATCAAGGAAGTCACAAACATTGTTGTTGGATCTTATCATGCAAACTGACTTTGTTGGTCCCACCTTTCCAAAAACTATCAAAAATAAAAAACAATGCAAAAATACAAAAACATTGAGAAAACACAACAAAAATCAAAGGTACATTTTCTCAAACATTGCAATCAGGTATTGCATACACATGGATGTTTCTTTCTTCCCTTCCTTATTTTTATTCTGCAAGTCTTCCTACCATTTTCATCCCTTCGGTGATATTTTGGTTAGCCTATTCTCATGAATTCTATGACATTTATCTCTATGGTATTTGTTTGACCTTGGTAAATTAAAAATGACCGACCTCTTAGAGATCCTATCACATTCAACATCTAATAAACTTGTTGCGAAGAACTTTTGGACATATTTGTTAACACTAGCCAATGTCGCATCATATTCACTTCCACCTCCTTCCATCAAGGCATCTATGGTTCTTAACCCCTTGTCAAACCAGAGAAATAAAATAAGTTTTCAAAAAGAAAAAGAATCAAAACTAATCAAAAATCAAAAGCACAAAGCTACAAAGCAAAAGTAAATAGATATATAACTCTCTATTGGGGTATTTCCAATAATCTCTATCGAGTCTATGAACACCTAACTAGCGAGAGAGAAATGTTGTGATTAGAAACAAATGCATCTCTGTCATATGGGCCTTTGGTGCAGCAGCAAGTAATGTACGACTCTCCTTCCATCACCATAATCAATTCACGAATCACCTTTCAAACTAAATCATTCCTACACATTGGCTATTCTCTTCACTTACTATCTATCAACTCTTTCTTTCAAGAGGTAATTCATCTCCATGTGCACACACTTTGGATCTCTATGAGTAAAGCGGGATTAGTATGTTACCAAGTGTCATTTTTTTGACCTTGTTCAAACTCTTACCTTAGTCCATATCTCATCTCACAATTTTTGCCTTTGGCTAATCACTTCTTCATCACGAGGCTTCTAAGCTAAATTCATATCATTCACATCATTCTTCTACTTCATTCGAATATCCATGTGTATAAGATTACTTGTTTGCCATGTTTATAGACACATTTGTCACCTTTCACAAAAACAATCTTCTCCTTCCTTTCTATCATGTTCTTTTAGGCCAACTTACATTGGGGGCATCTTTGCTTCTTCCCAAAGACACTTCATTGGTTTACGTTCATCATCATGTTGAACCTATCCATAATGGCCTTGGGTCTCGCTTCTACACGTGAAGAGTTTTCCTTTGAATACTCCCACCTAAATGTTAGGACACTTTTGCATCTTCACCTTTCTCGTACGCATGTGGCCTTATGCCCTCAGTACATCCCATCTATCACTATAGGCATCCACACTTCCTCATCTTCCCGTACATAGTTTTAGAAAACTTTCAAAAGCATCAAAACATTCAAATATGTTAGCAAAATCATCAAAAACATTCAAATATGTTAGAAAAATCACAAAAACATTCAAATATGTTTCAAAAACTTTGAAAAATTGAAAATCATCCTACAAAATGTCACTCTTTGGTTCTCACTTGTTCATGTGCGCAACTCGCAGATCATCTTGATCTACTCCTAATCAATATTGATTGAAAATCGGTGTCGATTCCTATGAAATTGATACTTATCCTACAAATTAGTGGTAATCCTAAAGAATCGATACTAATCATCTATAAATTTCACACTTTCCAAGTTTGTGCTTCTTTTTTCACCAATGCCCTCAAAAATACAAATTATATCCTATACATAATGAACCTATGTTTTCCGACCCACTTTGGATTTTGTAGCCTCCTAGGAATATTTTCTTGCCTCTTCTTATAAGGCATATGCCTATAGGTTGATAACCCATTAGTTATCCTATCACTTGACTTCTCAGTCCACGCAAGCCCACCCTTATGGTAGTGTAATTCATGACCAATATTGGGACACCTTAAATCAAGCATATGTTAGGATAAAATATTATTATCCTATTTAATTATGCATTCCATAATTAATAAATTTATTAATTATTGTTTTATGGTTATATTTAATTATAACCATCCTTTTGTTTGTATTTGATTATTTCGGGAGCTGTTATATTGTTTTGAACAATATATTTGTTTTTATTTAATTGTTGCTTCCCGGATGTTATTGGAAGCTTGTGTATTTTGGAATTTGGTTGCACCAAAAACTTAAACTCCCGATTGTATTTAGTTGTGCAATATCTTTAAATATTACAGCCCATTCTATGTAAGTTTGGTTGATTTTGATTAATACAATCCACATGCTTCCATCCCTATTTACATTTGGTACCAAAGCGAATTGAAGCTCCTAGCAAGGTTGCAGAAGGTTGCAGAAGAAGGAGAATTCATGGAGAAGAAATTTGCAACAAAAGGAGAGCCAGTGTTGCCTCCTGTAGCTTCTCATAACCCCCTGCAAACCCACAACCTCTTGTTCAGTTCTAGGAATTTGGAACGCAAATTTTTTTTTCAGACCGGTCTTTAGGGTATAGAAATTTTCAAAAAAAAAAGATATTTATTAATTTTTTCCCCATTAGGGGTTTTGTCTCTAATATTAGAGAAACAATATAGTCCCTACTATTGTTAGCAGACCTATGCATTTGGAGGATTGTGCTTCTATTTTGTAGTGAGTTCTGTCCACGGGACTCCTTTCACAAAGCTCAACTTGTTTGAAGATCTGTGACGGGTTACATTGGGGCAAGCCAACCTCATTGCACATGTTATAGTCATTTGTTACATAGGTCAAGCTACGGTGAACACTATCTGCATCAAAGGAAAATACGCAGAGATCTACCAACCAACCTACGTCCTCCAGACTCCAACCCACGCGACCTGCAAACTATGGAAAGTAATATTAAAAAAATGTGGAGATCAACCATGAACCATACGTGACCTTCTCTCCTTGCCATGCACCTACACAAAAAAAAAAAAAAGGGAGGGAAGATCCATGCACAAGCGGCTCCGCACAAAAACAAAAAAATGGTGAAAATACAACAAAAAAACAAAAAAGCGAGGAGCATTTGTAGCAAACGGTCAATTGAAATAAAAATAAGAGTTGCAAATCCATTCTTTTGAAAGCAAGGAATAACCCTAATTTCCCTCCTCCAAATTCGAATCCACCGGAGCTCCACCTCGGCCACGTGGATTGACATGCAAATACAAGGCATTCAAAAGGTTAGTTCGAATTTACATATATTAAATTGAATTTCCTTCATGTTACATTACAAATGCTTAAGGAGCCAAGTTGGATAGAGGTAAAGTCTTAGAAGTGGGAGGTGCATGGTTCAAATCCCACCCCCAACTTATTTTTTTGAATTTGGCGTATTTTTGGTGGAACCACCAAATTTAGCAAAAAAATTGAATTTAGTTATAACTAACTAAATTTAGCGGAGAAATCGCCAATTTAGGTTTACAAAAATTCTCCCATTCAGCCTGGTTTTTCATTTCAGACATTTTTTACAAAGGAGACCCATCTAAAAATTGCATTTTCAGCTGGTTTTCTGCAATTCTTTGCATTTTGGGTCATATTGGGCTCAGGAGGCCACTAGGGCCCGCAAAACAAAAAAAAATACTTGCCATTCAAATTTTTCCAGATTTTTTAATGTAATTTGTATACTGCATTATATTGTACTAATTTTTAGGTTGCCATAGTCAACTACAAACTTTATAATTGCTCTGAATCTGGCAGATTTGTAATCAAAAATAGTATAAAATTGGTTCTGTAACACTCACGAGATCCTAGATCTCATTCACAGCGTTCGGTATATACGGTGCCTCTGGGAAGCACTTACGGGTAAAGCCATCGCGACTACTACTACACTTAATGCCTAATATAGCTAACATTGTCATCTGGGCATCGTCCCTATAAATCGACAGGGAGTAATAAGGTCACAATGCACACACTTTGAGCCATCCCATCCGTCTGTGAACGATTACAAGACATAAATCCAGACTGAGAAATTATCTGAGTATATAGTGAAGTTACGCGCATGTATGAGGATATTTCTTTGATTCGGTGTCAATAATCACACAAACCCCATCAATACTATCTTGGTACCACGTATTGAATTCTTTCACGTACGTTAACGCCTCTTTCACGTACCCGGGTATATAGAAAGGACAAGCTTCTTCCACGTACCGGTGGGTATATTGGAAGGGAACATATATAGAAAGGTTCGGTTTATCAGACTGACGGTATATAGATTGGGAGACCTAATACATGGAGTGATAAGAACCAAACCCTGTCAGTGATCTCTGCAAAATGGGCACCAATGCCCCCAAAATTTTTCTTCCAGATTCACAACTACTTAGAGGAAGCAATTATGCTACATGGAAGACAAAAATAAACACACAACTTGAGTTTGAAGAGATCTGGTGTGTTGTGAATGGTACTCTAACCGAGATCAACAACTGATACAACTCAACAATGTCAGTTTGATAAAGCAGATCAAAAGGCCAAACTCATCATCTTGTTTGGAGTGTCTGATGATGTGCAACCCCACATTCGAGATGCCAAAATAGTAAAATAAGCGTGGGATAAATTGAGCACAGTATATGAGGCCAAGAACAAGAATGTTATACTCAATTTGTAGAGTCAGTTACATACACTGAAGTTCAAGCAAAATGAAAAAATTGAAGCTTTCTTAAGAAGAGTTACAGAATTGAGGGCTTCACTTCTAGCCCTGGAGAACCAGGTCACAGATGATGCTCTCATTCCCATTTTTCTGAGAGCACTCCCCTCTTCTTACCACATTTTTGTCACAACACTAAACGTGTCAGATATGACAGTTGGTTTTGAAAAACTAGTAAACCTATTGCAACAAGAGGAAGTAATGTACAATAAGGATGATGAAGAGGAGTAGGCAATTTGTCTTCACATCAAAAGTGGAAAGGAAAAGGTAAAGAAAAACCTAATTCCTATCAAAATTCCCAACATCAGAATTAGTATCACGGGGACAATCAACAGAAGAAGAAATGTCCAATCTGCAAAAGAGGACATGACTTAAAAGATTGTTTGTATAACACTTATAAGAAAGGTTCATCAAGAAACTCTAGACCACAACAACAACAATCTTACAAGGGACATTCTAACAACTATCACGGGTAGAAAAATGGGAACTAGAAAAGAAGACCCCACCAGCAAGGTAATATTGCTTTGAGCAACAAGAACAGTCAAACAATGAAGACTTCTTGTTCACTTCTCAATCAAGTGAACCATCCACATCATCTAGTGATGTCTAGTATGTTGATTCGGGAGCCACTCGAAACATGACCGGCCATAGAGACTGGTTTATTTCAATGAGGGACATGCCATCGAAAAATCATGTTTCATTGGGAGATGATTCTTCATATATAGTTCAGGGGATTGGGAACATTTCTCTACCCCTTGGTTCATGCAAATGCAGACTATTAGATGTCCTATATGTCCCTGGGTTGACAAATAATCTTCTTTCAGTTAGTCAACTCCTAGATCACAACCTGAAAATTGACTTTGATAGTCAATCCGGCAAGAAAACGTGTTTGATTTGAGATAAATCAAGAGGCTCTAAAATAAGTACAAAAGCCTCCAATGTGGGATGCATGTTTCAACTTGATTTCATTCACAGAGAGACGAACAAGCACTTCTAGCTAAAAACTCCACCTCAACACAGTTGTGGCATCGAATATTTGGTCATGTAAGTTTCAAATATCTCGAAAAACTTTTCCGGTGTAATATGGTACATGGGCTACCATCTCTTCAAAAGGATACAGATAAGTGTCCTCACTGCCTAGCAAGAAAACAACATAGAGCTTCATTCCAGAGGAGTACATTTTGAGCTCATGGTAAACTTGACCTAGTTCATACCAATCTTTGTGGTCCAATGTAGCCAAGTCATTCTGGGTTCCAGTACTTCATACTTTGTGTTGACAACTATTCGAGGAAAATGTGGATTTTCTAGTCTTCGCAAGAAAAGTGAAGCGTTTGAAACCTTCAAAAAGTTCAAAGTAGTAGTTGAGAAAGAAACTGGTCATCACATCAGAACTCTCCACTTAGATCAAGGGGGGGAATTCACCAGTGATGAGTTCAGAGACTACTTAAAAACTCATGGGATTCATTGAAAAATGCCTCCTCCACACACATCGTGGAAAAATGGTGTTGTTGAGAGAAGAAATCATACTATCATGGAAATGGTGCGATGCATGATCGATGATTCCAGACTTGCAAAGACATTCTAGGTAGAAACAACAAAAATAACAGTATATTTGTTAAACAGAGTGCTCACAACTACTCTTGATGGAATAACACCACAAGAAGCATGGTAAAAAAGGAAACCATTTATTGCACACCTTAGAGTATTCAGGTGCAAAACAAGGATGCACATACCCAAACAGAATAGAAATAAATTAGACATGAAGTCACAGAAACTCGTCTGCATTGGGTACAGTGAAGAGACTCTTGGGTATAGATTGATGGATCCTAAGACCAGAAAAGTATACACCAGTAGAGATATTGAGTTTTTTTAGAAGAAGGAAGCAGAGACTCCTCCTCCGGACTCACAAGATGTAGATTTTTCACCTATTGTAAAAATTGAAGTTGATGTTCCCTCAAAAGATGATGAAAGTGATGATGGGGATGATGGTGTTGATCAGATAGAACCACGACCCATGGGAATAGTTCAGCGTATGCCTAAATGGTGTATAATTACATTATGAGATGCAAGAATGGATACTCCACCAAATACATCCACCCTTGGACCACGAACTCGCAAAGAAAGTAATATAAGAAGTTAACTTTACTTTAATGAGTAGAGTTATTGAATCGATGAGCCCTCAACAGTCCTAAGAAGCCCTACAGTCAAAAGCTTGGAAATATGCCATGGATTTTGAATATCAATCAGTGATGAAGAATAACACTTGGCAGCTTGTTGATCTTCCACCAGGGAAGAAACCCATTAGATGTAGATGGATATTTAAAAAAATTACAAAGCATATGGGACAATGGACAAATATAAAGTGAGACTTGTAGAAAGGGGTATGCAAAAAAAAGGCATTGACTATGAGGAGACATTTTCTCCCATAGCTAAGATCAAAATGATCGGATGATCTTTCCTCTAGCTACTCGGTTTGGATGGAAATTTCACCAAATGGACGTAAAAGTGCCTTCTGAATAGAGATTTACGAGAAAAGTCTACATGACTCAACCTGAGGGATATGTAGTACTTGGTCAAGAAGCAAAGGTATGCAGACTCAAGAAATCTTTGTATGGCCTCAAACAAGCACCTCAAGCATGGTACATCAAGATTGATGAGCATCTCATACAACATGGATTTGTTATAAATCCATACAATCCCAATCTCTACCTCAAAAAGCAAGGGGAGAGATGGTGATTGTTGTTTTCTATGTCGATGATCTAGTCATCACTGGAAGTTCAGTGAAGATGATCAATGCAACAAAGAAATATCTTAATCGATCATTCGACATGATTGATCTCGGGCTGATGCATTATTGTCTTGGATTGGAAGTATGATAGAAAGAGAATCATATTTTTGTTTCTCATATGAAATATACCAAGACAATGCTCGATAAGTTTAGGATGATGGATTGCACACCGATTGCTACACCCATGGATAACATATTGCAGCTTATCTTGTTCAAATCCATCTCTTGAGGTAAGTGCCACTCTCTATCGGAACCCGATTGGATTTACCATCCTTTCTCATCATCATCTATGTAGGTTTCATTAAACCATGTCATTTTTGAGTTTTAGATATTTATTTCATAGAGTAAAGTGGAATCCTAAAATCTACTAAAATAAGAAGATCAAATATGTTGATTTCAATGGGTTCATCATTGTTAAAATCAATAAGATTAGGCGGAGTATGATCCATAACCTCAAGATGACCACTATATCCTTGAAAGGAATCAACATGGTAGTTGAAGCATTAACTATTAATGAAAAATTACAACACCCCCCGAATGACTGAGTTGGGAGTGGGGAATTTGGTGTAATCTATATAACATGGGTTCATATCTCAATTTATAGGACTTGAAAACTTAAGATGGACCTCTAGAGAAGGTCAGCTTCCTCTACCTAATCCTACTTTGCTAAACTACTCCTAGAATGGAAAATACAACTAACTAATCCTAAAATGACCATACCAAGGGACTAGGGAGAGAAAAAGAGGGTTATAAAGGTGTGAAAAGGGAAAATCCTAAGCTAAGGGTGATAGCACTAGAAAGAGGGGGTGAGATCCTCTTCTTGAGGGAGAA
Source organism: Taxus wallichiana var. yunnanensis (assembly GCA_018340775.1). NCBI lineage: Eukaryota > Viridiplantae > Streptophyta > Pinopsida > Cupressales > Taxaceae > Taxus > Taxus wallichiana. Next base: position 616,576,347 of record CM031239.1, on the reverse strand, counting down.
TGGAAGGAAGGTGGAGTTGAGAGAGGTCGACAAGCGTGACACAAACCTGCACTCCCCACTCACCATGAAATCTCCATGAAGCACAACCTTATAAACCTGTAAGTGAAAGAAACATGCACAAAATGGAACAATAATAGTGGAGAGGCAAGAAGATACAATAAAACATGAGAAAGGGTTAAAAACACCACAAAACATGATTTTATTGCTCTATAATATGCACAGACCATTTACATTGATGCACAAAGGCATAATTACATTGTCAAGCCCAAGAGGAGGCTCACAACTCAAATGGAGTTGAGGGAAAATTTTGCAAGAGTTTCCCCATCTCCCATAATGTCTCTATAAAAATGAGGGGTTTAAGTCCATTATATAGGCAATTCTTCCACCAACCCTCATTAAATCCCTGACAGGTAGTTGAACAACCTCAACTACCGCCATTAAACTAGTGGTTGAACTATCTTTTTTCCCACCTACCACCTTCATCTACCCAGGACTCATGATCCATCCAATATGTGACCCATCTAACCTTATCATACCATCGCCCATGTGTCCAACCATTTGACCCATCTAACCATGTGTCGCTTGACTTTAACCATCTAACTATGTGAGTTGTACATTATTGTGGTCACCAACCAACACGGGTCACCATCTCTACATTGTGGGTCATCCAACAGAGGGGGCTGGACACCATCTACCCTATCCATACAATTCTAACCTAACCAACCTCATGGTCATTCAACTACTTGGCCGACTAACTTGCAATTCGACCAACTTCTATGTTGTGTAAATGTAGGGGTGTGACGATCGTCTAAAAAAAAATTTGTATGCATCCAACTATGTGCTGACCAACCCAAGCATCCAACCTAGCCAGCCAACCCCCAGTGTCTAACCCACCTTTTACCAACCCCCAAGTGTCCAACCCAGGTGACCAACCGTAATGTCCCCATTTTTGAAGACCCTTGGCCTATCATTCCTGTGGGCTATAGGGATTTTGCAAGGGGAAAAATATATTAAATAATTAGATAATATTGCCTAGAGAGTGATTTTAATCATTTGACATTATAAATTAATATTTATGGAGAAAGTAATATATTTAATTATTTAATTAAATTCCCAAAATGCAAATTAAAAAGGGGAATTAATTAAATAATATTTAGGTGGCTTTTAAATATTAAAATCACCCTTTTAAAAAGGGGACGCCACACCTAGGGAAAATAAACTACTTTTATTTAATAATTTCCCTCTCCTAGGGATTTCAAATTTTGTGCCTCCTTGCTTATAAAAGGAGTGCTAGGATCATTGTTAGACTTATGTTATGATGATATTTATTTTATGCTCCATGCTTGGAGTTGGGATGCATGCCCATTAAAGCTCTCTCTCTCTCTCTCTCTCTCTCTCTCTCTCTCTCTCTCTCTCTCTCTCTCTCTCTCTCTCTCTCTCTCTCTCTCTCTCTCTCTCTCTCTCTCTCTCTCTCTCTCTCTCTCTCTCTCTCTCTCTCTCTCTCTCTCTCTCTCTCTCTCTCTCTCTCTCTCTCTCTCTCTCTCTCTCTCTCTCTCTCTCTCTCTCTCTCTCTCTCTCTCTCTCTCTCTCTCTCTCTCTCTCTCTCTCTCTCTCTCTCTCTCTCTCTCTCTCTCTCTCTCTCTCTCTCTCTCTCTCTCTCTCTCTCTCTCTCTCTCTCTCTCTCTCTCTCTCTCTCTCTCTCTCTCTCTCTCTCTCTCTCTCTCTCTCTCTCTCTCTCTCTCTCTCTCTCTCTCTCTCTCTCTCTCTCTCTCTCTCTCTCTCTCTCTCTCTCTCTCTCTCTCTCTCTCTCTCTCTCTCTCTCTCTCGGGAAGTTAGTAAGTTGGTTTGATCAATTGAAGTATTCTCTCTTGTTCCATTTGTTGAGTTATCTTGTGTTGAAGTATGTTCTTTGTATGATTTATGCTTGCAAGCATTGGTGACTTGTTTGGATAAGTGGCACATTTATTTGAGGAGGATATTTGGATGTTATTGATGATTGTTGGGTGTTTTATGATCTGATTTTTAATGTAGTAAACTTATTCTAACCCTAGCAACTGGGTTGAGGATTTTGGGGGCTGTTTTGGAGGGTTTTCAGCTGTCACAAAATTCAGATCTTTAGTTCTTTGGAAAGATCTTAATTTATAGAACAATCTGCATTTTATTTGGTGAAGAAATATTGAGTTTTGAGTGAGATATCAATTTTAGAATATTTCAGCTATCTGCAGGCTTTTCTGGGTATGGTAAATTAATATTTATTTCAGATCTACGGTTTGGGGTTGATTTAATATTGCATTTGATTATATAAATTAGGAGGAATAAGGATAAATTGATTTCATAATTTTTGGAGGGTTTTTGTGCCCTAAAAGTGTTGGGCGACCTACTTTTTAGGTCAAAATTAGGGTTTCGGGTTGGCTGTGCGAAATCTAATTTTTGCATATTGTTCTTCATATTTTTGTGACCCAAAATCCAAAGTTTGAAGATTTTTACATGAACGGTTAAGTGGGAATTAATTTTTGAAGTTTGCAGTAGTTGGGGTTTGGAAATTAATTATTTACTCTGTGTGTGATCATATTTGTGTTAATTCCTAACTTTTCCTAGAAGGGGACATTACACCAACCTGCACGTCCAACCCAGCGTCGGCTTTCAAGGCAATATCTTGAGCTCCTAGATGAGTTTTGGGGTGAAATTTTATATGATTTCACATGAAAACAACCCATTAAATCTTATGGTGGTGGTTTCAAGATCAATTTTTACTTTATCACCTTGAAATGGCTCCTTATTTATCAGGATGGCTAGTTGTACACTAGAAGAATGAGTTACCTCGGGAAGTGCATGATGTTTCAAGATGTCTTGTTTTCTCCATCATATAGGGCATGGAAAATGAATTCCATAGGAATTTTTTTGGACTTATAATTCCTTACATGGCTCCTATAATATTTTTTGAATCTCATTGTTTCACCTGAGAATGTTTCCGTTCCTGGAATAGAGTTGCTTCTATCCTTTCATTCTCTTGAGAAACAGATAAGGGTTAGGGCTAGGAGGAATACCTGTTGAATGTTGAGAGGGTGTGCGCGCATGCAGTAGAGAGATCGATCGATTGCGAAGAACTCCTTTTTGTCTGGGAAGGACTACCTGTAAGTAAGAATACAAGACCACTAGATTTTAGTTAGACAATAAATGAGGGAACTGCCTTGGGCCCAAGAAATATTAGACTTCCTTTCGAAGGTGGTCAGTTCCCCTTTTAATACGAATTAACGCAAATGATAATAAAGAAGCTATTGCGAAATCATGATTTAGGTACCTCGTTACAAAGCAATAGAGACTAAACTACCAATAATAAAATGTCATGTTGTTTGTTTGGTCAATGGTCATTGATACGTTACTTTCGAGTTACGGTGGATAAACCAGATCGATCCGAGGTTGTTAGGAGACAAATAAGTGAGAGGAAGGTTTTGGGTATAAGTCACAGTGACCGATGCCGGCATTTGGATAACCGACATGCATGTTAGAGAACCGCTTAGGGGATAATCAACACCGTAGGGTCAAGATCTAGGTGCTTCGGATAGAGGTTGGCTATAAGGTGGCTATGGTGTTTTATAAGGCTGGAAAATGATTAGGGATATGCAATGGGGTGATGGATAAGAATCGAGAGAGGTGGGGGCCGTTCTTGGGGCAATGTAAGGGTAGAGGAATGACAGGTTAGATGCGGGGGCTACCGGGTAGTAGATCTATGAGTGAACTTGTAATTACTGTGATTCAAAAGTTCAAGAAATGTTATTTAAAAACGTACAAGACACTACTTACTAGTTCCTGATGAAGATACAGGTCCAAGGACTATGATGACGAAGGCAGGGTTCAGGTGGGATGATCCGACAATCAAAAGTGAGCTATCTTCTCTCCCAATGCTTGGATGAGTGTCACTGGCTCTGGTTACTCAGTTGCAGTCTTGGGCTCGATGTCCTTCTCTGCAAACTCTTCTCTTTTCTTCACTTGTCTCTGCTCTACCAAGTGAATTTCGATTTCTTCAAATGAATTCGGATCCTTGTTTTTGGTTGGGGGAGGTCATTTACAGGGAACCGATGGTGGTTATGTAACCGACAATGGTCGAGTAGGAACCGATGTCGGTTAAGTCAAAGTGGGCTATTTTTAGTAAAATAGCCAACTTTCCCTCCTTTTCTCCCGAGGGATTAGTTGTGGGCTTGGTCAAGTCATGATTAGGTTGGTTTTGGTGCGGGTGAGAAGTAATTAGTCATGGGTGTGGATGTAGACCAAGTTATAGGTCTTAATTAGGTTAGTTTAGGGTTAGGGCTAGGTCATGATGAGGTGGAAAAATGAGGTGGCAGGTTTGGAGATGTGGATTTATTAATTATAAGGTAATTAATAAATAATTGTGTAAGGTTTAAGTGGTGAGGTTAGGTTGCGAAATGAGATGCGGGGCATAGGGTGTCGTAAGACACAAATTTGGTGTCTACATTAGCCCCTTGTTGTTGTGTAGCTTGTCTTGTAAAGTTGCACTGACAATTAATAAGAAGTGATTGCCCCAGTTAAGGGTATAGGTAATCCCCCTCAAATCTATCACAGATTGAGGCGACGTGAAATCAGGGATAGGGTTGATAAAGGGTGAATGGTGTTGAGATGATGGTAAGATGGTGGGGTAAGTTCAAGGAAGCAGATGCACGTTGAAATGTAGTAGTGCGACCAGGGTACATGATTTGAAGAGCAAACAAGCAATTCATAGGCAAAGGTCGATAGTTTATCCAAACAAGGGTGATATAATCCTGGTATCCAAGGCATAGGAAGTAGCTCCAGGGGATATAACGGGTAAGGTACAGAATGTTTAGGCATGTTCGGTAGTACCAAATGGTTGGTTTGGTTGAGATAAACGTCACGGTCTCGGTCTAGGCAAAGTTGGTCGGCTGATCAATTCAAGTATCCTAATCATGCTAAAACACGAATAGGTGAGCTCGATTGAACAAAAAGCTACATGATGGGTGGATAGAATCATAATTTGCGGGCTTTGGGTCGAGGTACTTAATTGGTGCCTTGGTCGGGCCGTGGTTGGGCCGATTGGTTGGTTGTGGCCTGGCCTGGGTCAGCCAAGTGGTTGGTCAGCGCCTTGGGTTGGGCCAAGTGGTTTGTTGCGGGCCTTGGGTCGGGCCGAGTGGTTGGTTACGGCCTTAGGTCGGGCGGGCCAATGGTGGTTGCGGCCGCCTTAGGTCGGGCCGATTGGTTTGTTGCGGCCTTGGGTCGGGCCAAGTGATTGGTCAGCGCCTTGGGTCGGGCCGATTGGTGGTCGCGCCTTGGGTCAGGGCCAATTGGTTTGTTGGTCGCTTCAGCCTGGTCAGGCCAATTGGTTTGTTGTGGCCTTAGGTCAGCCGAGTGGTTGGTTGTAGAGGTGATGTTATCAATATAAATACGTGAAGATACTTATATTTTTAAGGAAAACACAACACATGATAGGTTATGGTAGGGGATGGTCGAAATAACCATAGGGAGACCCCATGTCTCCTAAGTATTGCCTACACATAGCCCATTGCACAAAGCAAGGAGGGGCCTCAGACCGATGTAGTTCTCCCTTAGGACCAGGGAGAGGTGAATTCAGGAAATTTGGTTGTGGTTAGGCAATTTGTTGGTTGGTAAAAATATTGATATTGGTAGGGTAATGTTGTTGGTGTTGGTAAGGGATTGACGTTGTTGGTGTAGGTATAGGTGAAGCGAAAGTTCGCTTACCCAAGTAGTAGGGAACCGTGTCCTGATTAAGGTCAACACATAATCCTAGATTCGAGTAAAAAGAGGCAAAAGTGTCCCGTAGTTGAGAAGAGCTAAACAAACCACATATTAACGTAGGATGAGCTTGAATCCCTAGGTACCTTGCATATGCGAGAAGTCGATAGGTGAAAAGAGTTGTATAATCACAATATATCGGATATACGTCACGTCCCTTGAGTTTTGTTGCTTTGACGAATGGTGAGGTGAGGTGGCTGGTAGAGCTGGGGCACAGAATTTGTTATAAGGTGATTATGCTGACAAAAGAGAACCAAACCTAAATAGACAAGTCCATGACTCAAAAGTGCTTTTGAATACTGCTTTTTATTTTTCTGGATATAGACTGATCGATGCAGGAAGTCTACATGGGATATGTATTTTGTTGTTCTTGAGGTCTTCACGAAGCTGATCAATGCGAGAAGCTTCTGATAAAGGCTGACTTTGTATAGCTGTCCTTCAAGGGAGCAGTCTATTTATAGTAGCAGATGCGGCTTTTGTGTATAGCTGTCCTTCGGGGAGCAGTCTATTTATAATAGATGTGGCTTTACACATAGCTGTCCTTCGAGGGAGCAGTCTATGTATAACTTAGAGGTCTAGATGTCCATTTGGCATGAAGCATCTAGTTTTGTAGGAAGTTTGACTCAAGAATATCCCATAAGTGTATAATTGAGAACATGTTATTTTGATACTTTTAAGTCATGGACCAGACTAAAAAGGGGAAGGCATCTTTAAGAGGAGGTGATGACCAAACCACGTGAGCTTGATTCTATTTTGAGATGCATGAAACAAAGTGTATGAGGTGGTAAATGAGCTCAAGGGACGAGCGCAAGGTAGATAAGAAGTGATATAACACTAAATTCAACAGTAGAATGGCCGAAGATGCAAGGCATTAAGGGGTTCAGGCTCAGGTTTACCATTGAGCGAAGCTAAATGGTAAGTGCCTGATCCGTAAGTATGAGTGATAATGTAAGGCCCAATCCAATTTGGAGCAAATTTTCCACGCTTGCTCTTTTCTAGTTTGGTTACATGTTGATTCTCTTTGAGGACAAGATCACCAACCTTAAAGGTACGCTCATGAAGTCGCTTATCATAAGCACGCTTGATGCACTTTTGATAGATTTGAAGGTGGTCAAGAGTTGTAAGACGACGCTCGTCAAGAAGCTCCAATTGGGCTAACCGCTCTTGGCGAAATCATCATTGGTGAGAATATCCTGAGAGATATTCTTAGGGAGGGTATTTGTATTTCGAGAGGCAAGACAGCCTCGGTACCATATACCAAAGAAAATGGGGTGGCATTAGTGGAGGTATGAATGCTGGTACGATAAGCCCAAAGGGCAAAGGGGATGTGATCAGGCCAATTTTTTCCAGAATCGTTAACGACTTTCATGAGAATTTTGGTCAGGGTTTTGTTAGAAGATTCAGCTTGACCATTTTCTTGTGGATAGTAAGGTGATGAGAAGCTAAGTTTGATACCAAAGTTGTCACAAAGGTCTTGTAATAACTTATTTTTGAAAGATTTTCCATTATCTGTTATCAGGCGATGAGGAACACCAAAACGATAGATAATGTGATGGTTAATGAATTCTACAATTTTTTCTTTTTTGGTTGAAATGAGTGGAATGGCCTCCACCCATTTAGTGTAATATTCGGTTGTTGTGATTATCCAATGGTGACGTTGCGAAGAGGGCGGGTGAATCTCACCAATAAGGTCTAAACCCCATTATGAGAAAGGCCAAAGATCTCGTGTGACCTGTAGCGGATGGCTAGGAGTATGTTGAAGGTTGGCATGTTGTTGACACATAACACAACACTTAACATATTCATAGCAGTCATTATTAAGAGTAGGCCAATAATAGCCTAGGCGAAGGATCCGTTTGGCCACGGCAAGGCCACTAAAATGTCCACCACAAATGTCGTCATGGACTTGTTGGATGGTATAGGTAACCTCCGCACCGGTTAGACATCGAAGGAGGATGCCATCAAAGCCACATTTATAGAGGAGTCCCCCATGATGACATAACAGAAACACTTTTAAGAAAAGCACGTTTTCCGCTACTAATAAGGTCGTGGGAGAATAGAGGTTGTAAGGTAGTCGTGAAATTGGTGATACCAAGTATCCTCGAATTAGCAGAGAGATACATTATTTATCATACAAACATCCGGGGATGAGTAAGATGGGGCAAAGAGTTGTTGACCAAGACAAATATGTCGAGTCGGTTGGGAGGCAGAATTTGCGAGGCTAAGCAAGCCATAGTATCCACAAATTTATTAGTAGAGCGGGGAATGGTTTGGATAGAATAATGAGTAAATAAGGTCAAAAGTGAATCCACGTAATGTTTGTACTTTTGAAGTTCCTCATTTTTACATTGGTAGATGCCCATAACTTGATTGACAACCAGTTGAGAGTCACCAAAATGTTAATAGATTTTACACCTAAGTGTAACGCAACCTGGAGACCCAAAACAAGGGCCTCGTATTCCGCTGTATTATTAGTGCAGGGGAAATCGAGCCGAATGAAAGAGGCATAGGTTCAACATCCAGAGGAATGAGAACAACGCCGGCCCCTCCGCCGCGCTGGCATTTGGATCCATCGAAGAAGAGGGTCATTGGATACGACTCATCACTGAGTGAAAGAGTGGCAATGAGTTCATCAGGGAAAGTAAAATTGGTAAATTGTTCCCTAGGTAAAGGGGCTTCCGCGAGTTGGTCTGCGATAGTTTGTCCTTTGATTGATTTCTGGTGTACAAACTCAAGGTCGAGGTCAGCGAGGAGCATAAGCCATCGGTGATGCGTTGGTTTAGATGAGGTTTGGCATACATATAATGGATGGGGTCCGCGTTGGTGATGACAAAAGTTTTGTGATTCAGGAGGTAGTGTCGAGTTTGGTGGCCACGAATGATAGGGCTAGGCACAACTTTTCTACATGTGTATACCTAGTCTCGTAATCCACCAGAGTACGACTTATGTAATAAATGGCTTGTTCTCGATGCTCGGAGTCACGATGTGCGAGCATGGCTCCTACAGCATGGTCGGTGGTGGAAAGGTAAAGGTAGAAAGGGTGATCGTCCTGAGGTGGGATAAGCACGGGTGGCTGCAAGAGATAGGCTTTAAGAGCCTCAAAGGCTTGGTGGCACTCTTCGCTCCATTGAAAGACAATGTCCTTTTTAAGGAGATGATGGAAAGGTTGACATCGATCCGAGAGTTGTGAGATGAAACGCCGGATAGATTGGAGTTTTCCCTGCAAACTACGCAATTGTTTGAGGTTAGTGGGTGGGGGCATTTCTAGGATAGCTTTGACTTTAGCTGGATCGACCTCGATGCCATGCAAAGAGACAATAAAACCAAGGAGTTTTCCCAAAAGGACACCAAAGACACATTTCTTTGGTTGAAGACGAACACAGTATTGTAATAGGTGATCAAAATAATGGTTAAAACATCGAGATGTTCACTGCGATGTTTAGATTTTCCAAGAAGATCATCGACATAATCCTCAAGGATAGTGTGCATAATGTCATGAAAAATGTAAGTCATAGCCCGCTGATAGGTCGCACCAGCATTCTTAAGGCCGAATGGCATGACACGATAGCAGAAGGTTCCCCAAGGAGTTATGAAGGTGGTTTTATGTTGATCGGCCGGGGCTACCAAAATTTGATTGTATCCCGAGAAGCCATCCATGAGAGAAAGCATCTCATGGCCCGCAGTGAGATCAACAAGTTGATCAATACTTGGTAGGGGGAAGTCATCCTTTGGGAAAGTGAGGTTAAGGTCCCGAAATCCGTACATATCCGAAGTCCCCCCGTTGCTTTAGTAATAGGTACGATGTTAGAAATCCATTGAGGATAGTCAATAGGTAAGATGAAGGAAACAGAAAGGAGTCATTGAAGCTCTTCTTTGACCAAGAGGGCAATGCGTGGATGCATTTTTCTCAGTTTCTGTTTAACTAGTTTGGAATCGGTTTCAGGGTAATGTTATGGACAAGCAATGTCAAGATCAATTCCTGGCATGTCAGCGTAGGACCAAGCGAAAGCTTGGTTGCGGGCATGGAGGAAGGTAGTGAAGGCATTTTGTTCTGATGCATTAAGAGATTGTCCGATCTTCACAATGTGAGGATCGTCCTCTGTGTGGATGTTGATTTCTATAGTCGACTCATTCAACATGGTTTGAGTTTCAGATGGTAAGGCGCGCTAAATATAAGAGTCATCCGCGCCCAGGTAAGTGAGGATGGAGTCGTCATCCCGCACTCAACAACATTAATCAAGGCGAGTCCTCTTCGATCATGTCCTGATACGTAAGGGGAAGAGAAGATGGGTCCTCATTATCACATTGATAAGTGAGAGGACCCAGGAAGATAGCGTTTATGAAGAAAAAAAAAATTAGGAGGGATGGATTCAGGTCTATCGACTCTGTGGGTGATGATGGCAAAATGGGTGATGATGGTTCTAAGGAGTGACTTCGTCCATCTTCCTGGATACAATGATATGAGGTGTTCTTTGGTGTAGTGTTTCAAAAATCCAAGACCACGATGATCTTTGTGTTTGCATGTAGTTACAGGAATGATCGTATGTCGGCCTTGTTCATAAAGACCGAAACCGAAGCCCTTCCAAGCACAACGCGTCAAGAAGGTGAGGGTGAAGCGACGATTAGTTAGATATTGAAAATCAGATTGGAAGGGAACCACACCAAGGGGAGGTTCAGGGGTAACGGAGGATGTATCGACACCCCCATATGTTAGGTTGGTGCGGCAATTAGGTGGTCCGTAGGAGATTACTTCCCCCACACGACGGTCGTAGGTAGGATGCACATGTAACTGTCCATACTCCTGTGGGGTATGGAAAGTGCTAACATTATATAGGTGATACTCCCCAACGTAAGGCATTGAAAAACATCTACTAAGGGATCTGAGGTCGGGATGTTGTCCGCGGGGAAGGAAGCGGTATTTGCGGCGGCGGTTTCATTGGTTGAAGGTGTAGGTGCGGTTGAGGTGGATGGTTGAGGTGTGGTCAAATAGATGGTTGGGTTGGATGAATGGGTGTCTTGACTGGTACAAGCACATCATTAGGGCGATATAACATATTGCAGGTTTTGAAGGGGGAGGGTCAGCTTTTACGGTGTAGGACTTCCCCTCATACTCAAATTTTATGCATCTATGTAAGGTGGAGGGAACGCATCCCATAGCCCGGATCCAAGGGCGGCCTAACAACATGTTGTATTAGAATTCTCCCTCAAGGACATAGAAGAGTTCAGGTAAAGTACGTGGCCCTACACGAATGTTAAGGATCACGGTGCCTAAGGTAGAAGTAATAACATCATTGAATGAACGCAACATGGTGGGGTTGGCACACATGCAACTAGAAGGGATATTCATTTGTTGGAAGGCTTTGGAAGAGATGATATTTAAGCTAAGACACCCCATCAATCATAACACGACGTACTCGGATGTCCTGGACGTAAGTTTGAGATGAAAAGAGTGGGGTCGAGATCTTCTCGCACCAAAGTCAACAATTTTATCTTCGAGAAACCGACAAAGCAGCTTGTGTTGTCACAGGGACGGAAGTGGTATTTTTTTTGGTGAGAGAAGCAACGTGATTGGGTGTTAAGATGGAGGCAATGGGAAAGGTTTCGTTAGGTAAGACCTCTATACCTCAAGGATTTCAATGAGAGCTTGTCGATGAGATTCAGAGGTTTGAATGAGATCATACAATGTCATTTTTATAGGTGATTGGTGAAGTTGTTTGATCATGGTATGGTGGGCCACTCCATCAGAGACAGGTAGGAAGGTCCACGAATAACCACTTTAGGTGGTGGTGCGATCGGATGGCGACGGAGAAAGAGAGGCCGCAGGTGTGCTTTCTTTAGCTTTCCCATTGGTTTTATGCCCTCGAGTAGCAATGTTAATCATGTTGATCTCGTGAACATGAGAGGAGGAAGATGGTAGGGATAAGTCATTGTCTTCGAGAGGTGGGGTGGCAATAATGATAGATTTTGGCGAGGCGGGGATAGGTGGTATAGGAGAAGGAATCGAAGCTAAAGGTTTCTCCCTTCGTAAGTTGTCTTTCTTAACCTTTCTATCCGAGAGAGGTGACTGACGAAGGATGGCTTTCAAAGCTTTGCATCCCTCTACATCATGTCCTGGTGTGCGATGGTAAGCACAGATTTTAGACTCATCATAACCTATAGGTCGAGGCTTAGATGGATCATAGGGTCTAAGTGGGGGTAGGGAAATGGTCGCATTCTCCACCAACATATCAAGGATTTTGGCGTAAGATCCTTTGAGCGGGTCAAAGTCAGAGGAAGATGAGGCTATTGACTGGGTGGGTTTTGGTAATGATTGGGTATGGTTGATTCGTATGGGTGGTGGTTTAGACAAGGGGTTTTTATAATTGGATTTAACTAAACATGGCTTTTTCGGTGCAGAAGTTATGTTTAGCTGGTCAGATGACGTGGTAGTAGAAAACAACCACGGAGAAAGAGGAGGACAAAAAACAAATCCTTTGATGATGGAGTTTGTTTAGGGTTGATAGGTGGACAGATACTTGGGGGGGTGATGTTGTATACACCCATGGATCTCTGTATGGGTGTAGAAGGTGTAGGTCGTTTTAAAGAAAACGCAGGAGGTATGATGTATTGAGGCAAGGTGGAGGGATGAGGTCCCAATATAGAAGGTAGGTGTGACGGCGATGGTTTTAGTTGTGACAGAGGCATAGATTGGAGTTGAGGAGATTGGGTCTGTCTCCTAGGTGGATTGACGGCTTTATTTTTGGATAAATCTAACCGTTTAGGTGGGTGTGTCAGGCTGGGTATTGGTGACGTCCCAAGCGTAGGGGAAGGTTTGGTTAGGTTAATAGAGGTGGATGAGGTATTTGGTAGAGATGAGGGGGGTGAAGATGAGGACATAGGCATTTTGAGCTTTTGTAAACACTTCGGGTATATGGTAGAGGTGTCTGGATCGGTCATCTGCATTTGAGTAGAGCATGGTGTACTCAAACGCTCCCATAGGACTCGTCTATCTTCTGAGGGGTGACAATCCTCACGTGTGAATAGGAACTTTTGTATGGAAGAGAGGTGGGTTGTGATTCTGGTCCACTGTGGGTGTGATACAGGGGGTAAATGAGGCACTGTATCAATGGGCGTTAAGAGGTCAACCGGTCACTGAAAAGATTTAGGCGATGAAGAACTAATAGGTAGGAGGGCATGTTTGAGAGGATCCGTCATGATTAAAGAATTTGGTGATGTTGGTTCGAGAGGTGTTTCTTCTAAGGATGACAGAAAAAGTGATGAGCCTTCCTCTTGTACAGCAAGAGTGGTAGAAGGAGATGTTTGGGAAATAGATAAGTTAGATAACATCCGCTCACAAATCTTGCAGGATGTGGTGTAAGAAGGCATCATCTATGAGAAGAGAACTCAGGCGGTTAATTCCTTTATGGGTAAAGGAATGGTAAGGTTATCGCTTTTGTCTTGATGGGGGTGGAGGGGGTTCGATCCTGTGTTAGTAAAGAGGTTTGATTCAGAATTTCTCGATAGAAGCTTTTGGTCGGGAGTCAAAAAACCGCATGGATTTCATGAACACTCTCCTCGCTAAGATATCTTGGTTTATGTTACTATTAGATGAGTGGTTTGGGAATGGTTTGTTGAAGATTTTCAAATTTCGGTTAGCAGGGGCATTAGGATTATCGAGGGTTATATCCCCTGCATCAACCATTTCCTACACTATGTTTTTCAACATCTTGCAGTTTTCGTGACTGTGTCCCTTCACGCGGTGGAAGTTACATAAGTCATTTTCTTTGTACCAAGAAGGTATAGCGCGGGTGGAATCAAACCCAGAGTGAGGTTTAATAGGAGGTAAGGTGATAGCTCCCGCTTTGAGCAATTTTTCCAAAATGACACCATAAGTTTCTCCCAAGGGAGTGTAATTGATGGGCTTGGCTTTATACTTATAGGTGGTTTTTGGCGGGGTATTAGATGGTGCTTGGGATTTGACCATCACCGCGTGTACAACTCCTTTTGATTTCGAAGCAGTCGATGCGTGAGAATTGGTGGTGTTGGGTTTGTTGGTGGAGTCTTGGGTTCGAAATTAGGGTTTTTGTTGCGCAACCGCAATTTCTCTTCCTCTAAGGCTCGAATCTCTAGTTTTCGAGCCATAGTAAAGGCCTCATCAAAGGTGCGGAAAGTTTGAATTTGGAGGGTAGGAGAAATGTGCTTAGCGCAGGCCCGCGTAAAGAGTTCGATAAGTTCGGCCTGAGGCAAGGCATAAGTAAGTTGGTTGATGAGGCCCCGCCATCGTCCAACGAAATCTGCGATAGATTCATCTTCAAATTGTTGAATGGCATAGAGGTTGGTGATAGATACTTTCTTGGCAATGTTAATGGAGAAATGATCCAAGAAAGATTGGGCTAATTGGTTAAAAGAGAAGATTGAGTGCTGGGTTAAAGCACTGTACCACTCCAAGGCGGGTCCTGATAAGGACATGGGAAAGGTGCGGAGTAGTAAGGCATCGTCATGAGCAATCAGATAGCAGGCATGTCTAAATGATCGCAAGTGTTGTTGAGGATCCTCCTTACTATTAAAACGAGTAAATTTTGGTAATTCCCATTGAGGAGGATATGAATGAAGGGGGACAGAAGGATGAATAGGCTCCTGACAAACTTGCTCATATGTCAGGGTGCTACGGCTTCCTGAAATAGAAGCCTCCAGATTTTGCATCTTGTCCATCATTTGTTTGATTAAATCAGTGGTTGGATGAGATGATGGTGCTTGTTGTCAAACGGAGGAGGATTGGGCCAAGGCCACCACTAGACAATGGTGGGGTTAAATGTTGATAAGGTATTGAGGATGAATATGTTGAGGCGACCGAATAGGGATGTCCTATATAAGATGTCAAGCCCTGGATAAGTGTGTGGAAATGAAAAGGTGGGCGGAGCTTGAGAAGGAAAGCTCGTGTGGATAGGTGGCAGAGAGCAAGTTATGAAAGGAGTAGTCTCATGAGAGAGACGAGGTAGGAGGAGCCGGGTAATGATATGTGGGGCCCAGTGTTAACCAAAGGAAAGCCAATCTGTGCCGTATGAACCCCTGAAGCCACTGAGTTGGGAGACGGGGCTAAGGATGAAGAAGGCAAGGTGGAGTTATCAGGTGGGGAAGGAGCTAAGTGAGCAGCTATACTAATAGGCATACCAACAAGGAGTTGACCATCGGTGTACGGTCAGGGGTATGAGACAAATAGTACTGTACAGTGCTAGGATTAGCATCCAAAAATTTTGCAAATTCCTTATCTCCTACAGGGATTTTGGGAACCTCACTGGTGTCCGTAGGATTCCCCATAGGATGTGAAGGGGGTGATTCAGAAAAGGCACGGAACAGGCATGTGAAACCATGGCTGCAGCTTGTTTCCGAGTGATAACAACCATGGACAAGAGTACATAGTAGGGATGTAATCTATCGTGAATAAATGCAAACAACAAAATGTTGGAATTGGTAGGTTTGCTGGTTTTTTGGAACTCATGAAAGACAGTAACCGATATCGGTCGTAACCGATGTCGGTCCAAAATGAACCGGCGCTCGTAAGTTAACCGATGTCGGTAGAATAGGACCGTGTAAGAAGCTATAAGAAGTTGCTGATTTGGGGTTAACGATGCTTAGTATACCTACCAAACTGTTCTGAAGTGATTACTGAAACAGTGTATGACAGAGAAACAAAACTAAAAACAAGCAAGATGCACAAGCAAATCAAGAGACTAACCCTAGGATTAGTTTTAATTATTGTGGGCTTATGCCTTAGACGCAAGATGATGTCAATCCTAAACAAAATACCTAAGGGAGATGTCAAGTTTGTTTTGGCTTATAAGGTTACCTCAATCAGGCGGAGGAATACCGCGGAAAAGGGGGATGTTTGAGCTGTTGTGTTGATTATGATGTGATTTGGTATGTGTTGTGTAGTGAAAGTAAGATTAATTTCTTGTCAATACCATGGATATCACCCCCATGTACGACCTGTTACTTAATCTATGTTCACTAGAATTGAAAACAACAAGCAAGAATGTGATGCACGTGTTTTAAAACCCAAATCGAAAATGATATTCGATGAAGCAAAGAAGATGACTTTCACTAATGCAAAGATGTGAAAGCAAGACAAATTCTTTTACCAAAATAACAAAATATCTTGTGAATATTTTAGAAGAAGAAAATAACAAGTGTGCTCCCTATATGAAAGCAAGCAAGAAAGAAAGAAACCCAAAATGGGTCCCACCGGGCGTGCCAAAATGTTTCACACATAATGTTTCCGTTCCTGGAATAGAGTTGCTTCTATCCTTTCATTCTCTTGAGAAACAGATAAGGGTTAGGGCTAGGAGGAATACCTGTTGAATGTTGAGAGGGTGTGCGCGTACCGTAGAGAGAGATCAGATCGATTGCGAAGAACTCCTTTTTGTCTAGGAAGGACTACCTGCAAGTAAGAATACAAGACCACCAGATTTTAGTTAGACAATAAATGAGGGAACTACCTTGGGCCCAGGAAATATTAGACTTCCTTTCAAGGTGGTCAGTTCCCCTTTTAATACGAATTAACACAAATGATAATAAAGAAGCTATTGTGAAATCACGATTTAGGTACCTCGTTACAAAGCAATAGAGACTAAACTACCAATAATAAAACGTCATGTTGTTTGTTTGGTCAATGGTCGTTGATACGTTCAGCTCGAGTTACAGGGATAAACCAGACTGGATCTGAGGTTGTTAGGAGACAAATAAGTGAGAGGAAGGTTTTGGGTATAAGTCACAGTGACCGATGCCGGTCACTGGATAACCGACCGCGGTTAGAGAACCGTTGCCGGTAGGGGATAACCGACACTGATAGGGTCAATGATCTAGGTGCTTCTGGATAGAGGTTGGCTATAAGGCGGCTATGGTGTTTTATAATGCTGGAAAATGATTAGGGATATAATGGGGTGATGGATAAGACTCGAGAGTGATAAAACCGTTCTTGGGGCAATGTAAGGGTAGAGGAATGACAGTTAGATGCAGGGGCTACCGGGTAGTAGATCTATGAGTGAACTTGTAATTACTATGATTCAAAAGTTCAAGAAATGTTATTTAAAGACATACAAGACACTACTTACTAGTTCCTGATGAAGATATAGGTCCAAGGATTGTGATGACGAAGGCAGGGCTCAGGTGGGATGATCCGACAATAAAAAGTGAGCTATCTTCTCTCCCAATGCTTGGATGAGTGTCACCGGCTCCAGGTTACTCATTGCAGCTTGGGATCGATGTCCTTCTCTCGCAAACTCTTCTCTTTTCTTCACTTGTCTCTACTCGCCAAGTGAATTTCTGATTTCTTCAATGAATTCCCGGATCCTTTGTTTTTGGTTGGGGAGGTCATTTACAGGGAACCGATGGCGGTTACGTAACCGACGGCGGTCGAGTAGGAACCGATGTTGGTTAAGTCAAAGTGGGCTATTTTTAGTAAAATAGCCAACTTTCCCTCCTTTTCTCCCGAGGGATTAGTTGTGGGCTTGGTCATTCATGATTAGGTTGGTTTTGGTGCAAGAAGTAATTAGTCATGGGTGTGGATGTAGACCAAGTTATAGGTCTTAATTAGGTAATTATAAGGTAATTAATATATGGATTTATTAATTATAAGGTAATTAATAAATAATTGTGTAGGTGAAGTGGTGAGGTTAGGTTGCGAAATGAGATGCGGGGCACGGGGTGTCGTAAGACACAAATTTGGTGTCTACACTCGGATCCTCTTAGGTGCACAAACTTAACACATTGGTAGGCATATGACATGATTGTACACATGCAATGAGTCCATGCTCAACCTATGAGTATATAATACAAGAGGAAATTAAATACCATGGCTTCAATTTAGATGATGAGAGGAGGAAAAGTGATAAAGATCTAAATGTAGTGTATAATGCATATCTATTTATGATCATAACCATGACACTTGATCCTAGTGGATTGTAGATTGTCGATAGAGTAACTAGGTGTCTTAGTGAAGTCAAGGGAATTAACACAAGTTTCGAAGCTTATATCATAAGGTATATTTTACCATGGTGTGGCTAATTAGAACTAAGATAAATAGGGTAGGTTCATTAACACAAAATAGGAGCTCATCGAGGATCATACAATCAAGAGGAAGGTGAATATATGAGGAGCGATCAGTGTAGAGATCATTAGAAATAGAAAAATTTTTGCATTGATGCATGATGCTCTCTTCCAAACCATGTAGGGAAGGTTTCTACCCCAAATTTAGTGGAAAAGGAATGTTCATAGAAAAAATTACCAACATAAGACTCTCACAATGTTGGGGTGAGGTACGAAAGAGTTACATGAATAATATTTGACTTAGAAGGAAAGAGAGCTCTCTGAGAAGGTCCCAATCTTCAAGGTTGAAATATGCGATAGTTTGAATTTAGGGAAGGTCGGTTTGAGAGGATTCTAAATTAGGGGGACTTATAGAAAGTTATAGATTTTAATTTTTAGCATATATTTCAATAGGATCATCCACGGTATAGATGTGTCCACAGGGCCAATGGCATAATCATTGTCGAGCCAAAAAGATAGGATCAACCATTTAGATTTAAAATGGTCAATGGAATACAAAGAATGTAGTGATGCCCAAAATAGGATCATTTATGTAGTAATGTATACATAGGGTCGATGGAATTTACTTAGACTATGGAATTAGGAAAAGATGTTTGTTTGTGAATTTTTTTCATGAAGAGAATGGATAGATGATATTGTAGGATTTATCTTGGGATGAGGAAGGGTAGGAGGGATTGATAAATTTAACAATACATTTTGTATTGTTCATATGAACTACACTCTTTTGGATACACCAGAGAGGGATATGAGGTGTTAAAAGTATTGGTAGCCAAATTTTCAATCGTATGGGACCAAAGGTTGGGTTTGTCATAATTTGAGTGATTGAGAAGTGGGTTAGTGTAGGTATTATGATGTTCATTATCTTATTGAACTACTTTATTAATCATGTTGTTGGGATTTTTTTTGTGCCTTTATGGCCTCATCTAACCTTTCTTGAGTGATGCCATCAAAGTCAAATTTGTTACCAAGGAGAAGGTATAAGAAAAGTACTAAAGGGTGTGAAAATTATCATAGGAATGGACCAAATTAACATGTCATTGACTAAAAGTTCGAGAAGGGTATATAGCCATGGTGAATGGTCGGGATAGACACCTTTATAACTCTTTCTTAGTACGAGAGGGGGATATAGGCTGATTTATGATTTGGTGACAAATTGATCAATTTTATAGATACTATTGGGAAAAGTTCCTTAAAAATAGTTTATCTAAATTTGTCATCACTGGCATTATTATTTCTAAGACACATGAGGACTTCAATGTTCTTAGGAGGATTTTTATTTAGAGAAGGATTTTCAAACTCCATCATGAGGTAATCTTGGTAGGAGAAAAGGAACTAACCTCGTATTAAAGATGAGGTTCAATTTCTCTAAGAAATAGTTGAAACTAACTTCCTTTAGGCATATTGTGCTTTGCCTAGTGGATAAGGTTTTATCACATTTGATAAAATATTGGGCAGATTCATTATCCATTTGTTTGCAATTAATGAAATTCAAAATGTTATTCTCAAGAAGATCATGGTATTGAAGTTCATTTACTAGAGTGGTCACTAAGATTTCCAACTCGACAATGGAGTTGGTTGGAATTTTATGGTACCAATGCATGACATCTTCTATAAGTGTCTAGCTAAGATTTTGGTGGCGATCTAAGAATTGGTTTAACCCAATATTTATAGATATTTTCAAAAGCCTTGATATGGAGAGTAGAGTTGGTAGAACCATCGTAAGTGATGGAAGGAATGATTCCTAAAATGTTCATGGAAGAAATATAGGGAGTAAGGGGATAATTTTGAATGGCTTGAAGGGTTTTGTTATGGATGGGAGGTTGTGAAATTAGAGCTCTATTAATTCCAATTGGGAGAGGAGGGGATAAATTTATTTTTCCATTCACATAGATACCATTTGAGGTTGACTATTAAGATGAGCTAGATTAGTTTAAATTTGTAAAATTGATTTGTAGTCGTAATCTATTGTTGACTTATGTAGTCGAATGAGTCACATGATAAGTTGGGTAGAATCAGTGTTTTAAGGACACTTGTGTGATTAGTTGTATCATACTTTTTCCATTTTTAGGAGGCTCAATGTGGTTGATATCTATATCTAACTTCCAAGAAATATAATCTTCAATGTGCATGTATAACATTTTGGGTGACTCTCCTACATATTCAAGAAATTGTTGCAATTTTTTTTGCATAAATAAGGTATAATCATATTCAAGGACATCTTCGTGTTCCCCTTCTATTGAAATTATAGACTATCTAGGATCGTATAATAGCTGACGTATAACTCACATATAAAAAAAAAAAAAGAGACAAGAATTTTGAGTACAAATATACCACACAAATTTTATTAATCTATATAAAGGTAGAGAATGAATAAAATACAATCAAAACATCTCACTTCAACTCCATTGGGCTCTTCTACATCCTTACACTCACAAACGCAGCCTATTTGTAGCATTTGAATGAGGGGAATTGGTTTTCATTTGGCAATGGGAACATGATTCAGATTACCAAATGAATAGTATGAACACATGGTCAAATGACCCATGTGTGGTGGGTGAGCAAACTTGACTTTCAAGTTTGAATTTCCCACATGACTTATTTTCTAAAATAGAAAATACAAAATCCTAGGAAATATTATTAGCCAATTTAGTGTACTTAAGTCCTAATGTAAATTTAGGAAACTACATCAACACCCCTCCTTAAGTGCAAGCTAGGAGGCTATAAAAACATGAGGCTTAACGTTTGATATGGGTCTCCCTCGATGAGGTACCTATATATATATATATATATATATATATGTTTTCAACGAATGTATGAAAGTGTTGATATATACCGTAAAGATGCCCAAGATAGTAGTACATCACATAAGAAGTAGTGCAATAATATGTTGAAATAAGATGGGTTGATCCACCACCGAAGAAACATGCATGCTTAGGATGACCCACTACTAAAGGTGTTGATACCTACCGCATGAGGATTCCCATGACAATAGTACAACATTAAAAACTTAACACACCAATATGCTAAAATAAGATGGGATAATCCACCAATGAAGAAGCATACATTGTGTAGGATGATCCATCTCTGAAGGTGTTGATACATAGTGTAAGTATGCCCATGACAATAGTACCACACAAAAAGTATCTCAACAATATGGATTGATCCTCACGAGGGGTTCATTAGCTAGGCAATATCCTAGCACGTTCATTCATATTGAGGTAATTAAAATTGATAAAATAAACTTCAATAAATCGATAGACATTAGGTGGTGAAAGGGTTTAATTTACTAGTATTTTAAATCGAGATGTTGGGATAGGTTAGAGAGGTGGGGTTATTTTTAAAATAAAACTAAAACATTTGAACCTTATTTTTAAAATTAAATACTGCAAAAGGAGTATGGGCATAAAGTTAAATTATAATCCCTTTTTGAATAAGGAAATCTCAATTAAGAGATTATTAACCAAAAAATATTAATATTGTAGAAAACTAGGATTAAGTATGATTTTCAACACAAATGATATTATTTCAATATATTAATTATTTGAAGAAATATTTATAAAACATTAAGGTGATTGGTAATAAGTCTTGAATGGCTTCAATATCTCTTTCTAGAGAAAAGGTGTATTAAGAAAATAATAATTGAGTGGGAAACATGATTTATTTTTTGTTTGATTTATTAGGGTAGAAATAAAAAGGGTAAATAAAATTATAATGGAAAATGGGTAATTAAGGTACATGGGAAAAATAGGGGGTATTTTCATTCTAATAATATAATAGGAAGGGGTATTATCAATTGAATAATTGGAGATAAAAACTAACATTAAGGGTATTCTTTAGTACCCTTTGAATGAACATGTTATACCATACTTTTACCAAGTGAACCCCCCATGTTGATCCTCCATTGAAGAAAAATGCACTAGATGGGATGATCCACCACTAAATAAATGTGCACTAGATGGGATGATCCACCAATTAAGGACTGCCAAAAGTAGATGTTGAAATGTTCCTCAATGATACCTAATAAGGCTATACTTAACATCCATAGAAGTCAAGATATAACAACACCCATTTGTAATGCCAAATGGTTTGAATGGATGAAGAAAATATTGTACTCACATTAGGTGATGATAATAGCACATTGAAGAAAGAGTTTCTCTGAATAGTTGGTGAGCTCTAAAAGACCGCAAGGTGGGTTGATCCACACTCAAAAAATGGATATGTAGAATGGGAGTAAACACTACTTGAAAAACTCAAGATATCTACACGAGTCGCACGGATCCACTCCTCAAACACTAAAGAGCCGACAATTGTTGGGGATTCCAAAATTTGCTTGCTATAGGAAATGGTCAAGTTGTGGAACTGTTAAAAATATAGAAGAGTGTCACCAAGAAATGTCGTCAAAATTAGACATATGACAATCATCAAATGGGTTCCACCAAATAATCTTCCCGATTAGATACTTATGTACATGTGAGGAATTACAACTCATTTGTGTGCTAAAATAAAGAAAGCACACCTAGAAAATGGAACGAGGTGCATAAAAAGTGGCTTTAGTTGTCTCAAAAATATGGCATAGGTAGAAGTGGTAGATTGAGCTAACCACTACCTACTAATGATAGCAAGAAAATCAAATCAAGTCAACAAATTCTTGCACGAGTGGCCCAAAATCCACTACTCAATCATTGAAGAAGACATGTTGACAATGTATTCACCAGAATAGCTCTATATAAGGATACTTTCAATTTATCTAATGTGTCAAAAGTACATGGAACTGATGAATTGTTTACACAAGTGGAATACAAGCCACTACTTGAACACCGGTAAAAGTGCAGAATGATTCATACCAAAAAAATGTATCTTTGAGTAAAAATGAGATGTGAGATATTCCTCAATAGATTCTCAACTACAACGCCATGTTAGGTACCCTATATAACCATGAAAAAAATCAAGCATTTTAGAGCCAATATATTGCAAAAAGGTGTAAAATGTAAAACATTATGCAATTTCATAAACAAATGGCTCAAGAAATAGAGTGTATGTAAAAGTTGTGGTAAAAATTATCCACTAAGATAAAAATTGCACCCCCAAGTGCAATTAAATTTTCCTCAAGTGAAATTAAAGTGTGCTTCATAAAAAGTGCAATGAAAAAAATAGATTCCAAAGAACGGAAACCCTATTCGCCTCGTTGCTCCCGCAACGACTCTCTAGATCTTTTCTCATGGTGGACTTGGTGGCAACCAGGTAAGATTTTGTAGCGGTTGCTTCTAATTTTTCTGTAATGCTCCCAACCCTTATCTTGTGGATAATCTGGATGTCACACCGGTTATTACAATTTCTCTTTCTGAGGTTGCCAAATCTATTTCTGCCCTTAAAGATTTGGCTCTTATTTGTTGATTCAATGGTTTCTAGCCGTGGTTGGAGGATCCACACACTTGGATCCACTCCAATTGGTCCATTGATTTTGAGATCAAGTTGTGTGTCAAGGGTTTTTCATTGTTCGCTTTTTTCTTCTCGAAGGATTATCAACGGGTTCTTAATGAAGGACCCTGGTTTTGGGGTCAGGTTGGCCTTTTTCTTACTTCGTGGTTTTTGGAGTTCGATCCTTCTTCTATGGTGGTGTCCAAAATTTCGGTTTGGGTTCATCTCCGAACCTTCCACTCCCTTTTTGGCACCCTTCAGTTTGTGTTGTTATTGGCAATAGTATTGGTAGGTTCATTAAGATGGATGATGAGCGGTCCAAGCAAGGTTTGTACACCTATGCACACATTTGTGTTGAGGTGGATCTAAGCAAAGGGCTTCCTGATAAAATGGAGTTGATTTTTGAAGATTTCAAGTGGGTGCAACTTTTGGACTATGAGAACATTGCCTTCCGTTGTCGTCTGTGTCATCAAACTGGGCACCTTCATGACATTTGTCCTTAGCAGTGCCCCATGGCACGAAACAAGAAATCTCCTTCAGCCAAGGTGAAAGGTTGGCAGTCTCTCACGCCTCAAGAAAGCAAGGAAAGCCCTCCTCTAGTTGATGCGAGAGGATGTACACGCGATGATTCCCGTCCCCAGGGGTTGGAAATGTTAAGAGGTCTCATGTTTTTGAATCCTCGGATTCTGATCCTGATCACGGTTGTTCTGACATGGAGGCTTCTCATCGAGCTTTGGCTCTCGGCCTAATCGTTGGGCCGTTGTCACCAAAGCTAAGGACAAGCGAGGGCATTTTGAGCCTCCAAAGACCGTCTCCTTGGACTTCTTGATTCTGACGCCTATTATTACTACTTTTCGTTTCTTGCTCCAATGATGTTTTTTTTACCTTTGTTGTTGCCCTTGTGGCGTTTTGTGGGACGCGATTTTTCCTGGTCACCCTTGCTAATGTAACTCTCTTTATTTTTATTTAATATAAAGGGCGCCCAATAGTAAAGTGTGCTTCATAAATAAATTGCCCCTCCACAATCGGTCATAAATACGTAGTTGATAAAAACATTCGAATGCTTGAAATAGAGAGAAAATGAAAATACAAAAAAGCGATTAGTTTTCGTATATAGTGAGAAGATTTCACCACCTTCAACATATATAAAAGTGTGCTCAAAGATCAATTTGCTAAGAGAAATTAGCGTGTAAAAACATATCGAATAAGTGCTTACAAAATACAATGGAGTTAATAAGAAACCTCTTATAAACACCCCCTTAAATAACAATAGTTGTCCCTTTAGTTTCAATAACACACACCCCCACAATAAACATAAATTTAATAACCACTTTAAAAGTACGTGTAAATAATTAAACAAACTTTTTTTTAAATGGTTTTCTTTTTCCTAAGAAGCAATGAAGAAAATAATTTAATTAAAAAAGGGCCCAAATGGCCACGTGGGTGGGCCTAAAAAAAAAAAAAAGCCCACGTGGGACTTGATGTAGGTGGGTGGCATGAGGCCAGGGGAAGGGCGGCCAATCCCAAGTTGAAAATTTAGAGGCATGTAAATTACGTGGGATGGGCGGCGCATTTCGCTCACGTGGGTGGATTAATGAAGTGGGAGGTGAGAGTCGTGATACTGATGGCTCTTCTTCCCTCGCTTTCATTTTGAGCGAGAGGGATTGGTTTTCATAACAAGGTTTAGTTGCAAAATAACACATGGTCAAATGACCCATGTGGGATGGGTGAGAAAACTCGACTTTTAAGTTTGTATTTTACATCTGACTAATTTTCTAGAATAAAAATATTAATAGTTAACTAAGTGTACTTAAGTTTTAATGTGAATTGTGGAATGACACCTACACCCCCTTAAGTGTAACCGGGAGGCTACAAAAACATGAGGCTTAACCTCGATATGGGTCTCGGCTTGGTGAGGTATCCATGTACAATGAATATAATGTTTGTCAATGAATGCATGCGAGTACTAATATATCTTGCAAGGATGCACCATATTTTGAAATATGATGGGTTGATCCACCATTGAAGAAGCATGCACTACGTAGGATGATCCAACGTTGAAGGTGCTAATACATACATGAAGGATGCCCAAGACATAATACAACACAAAATAAGTAGCACAACAATATGTTGAAATAAAATGGAACGATCCACCACTCAAGAAGCATGCACCGCATAGGTTGATCCACCGCCCGAAGGTGTTGATACATATTGCAAGTATGCCCAATATAATAGTACAACACAAAAGAAGTATCTTAACAATATGGGTTGATGCTCCATTGAAACAAAGTGCACTAGATGGGATAATAAAAGTGCACTAGATGGGATGATCCACCAATGAAGGACCGCCAAAAACTAGATGTTGAAATGTTTCCCAAGGATGCCCAAGAAGGCTACAATTAACAACCATAAAAGGCGGTTTAACAACACTTGCATGTAATGCCAAATGGGATGTTCCAATGAGAAAGACACATGTTCGAAAACTATTAGTGGTGAAAGAAACAAGGAAAAAATCGTGTTGCGCAGAGCTTGAAAACTACTTGATGATTGCTAACATGGTATTAACTACAACGGGATCCAAACGGATGTTGGGATTACATTGTGCGTCAATAATGCCCCACATCTAATGAGTGTGGTCCATTGATTCCTTGTATCAAACATAACCACCATCATTCTAATAGGTCAACGCATATCAACATAATTATCTTTAAAATGATTTTATAAAAACACGCTAAATTATATCTTTCTAGAATATTCTATAACATAACATTTTTACTAACAAACATGAATGCACAAACTTTAACAAGATATACCCTTTTATAAATTAAAATATTGCCAACAATAACATAGTCCATTATCAAATTACTTTTAAGATAGATAATCATGTGTATTTCAATATAAATTTTTATGGTCTACCAATAGGGACATATTGTTTGTTCTTGTGTCTATTTAAATGAAATATTACAAAACTTTCTTTATTTTGTCTTTTTCATCAAAATGAATTCTTCTCAATGTGTTTATAAATATTTAAGTTGCTAAAATAAAAAGGGTATTATTGTTACATGAAATATATATTTGAATTTGTCACCTTCCTTGATTTAAAAAAAAATGAAAGATACATCTTGTACCTTACATTTGTGACCTCATAAGTGTGAGGTGTAATATGTAACTTTCATTTTGGAAAAAATCAAGGAAGGTGACAAATTCAAGTCCACGTTTCATGTGACAATAATACACCCTTTCATTTTCACAAATTAAAACTAAAAATGTTTAAGAAGGTCACAAAGTCTTAAAAGTTTTTACTTTGTATTAGAGTTATAAAGTCTTTTCTTTCTTATGATTTAGGGAAAGTAAAGTGAACACATTCCACAATTTAACACTACTTCAATATTTTATATTTATTAGTGTGATAAGATTTCAAGTAAATACAACAATTAGGAATGAAAAACTCATATTCCTAATTCATCTTTTTATTTTGCATTCCTAAAATTTAGGGTGTGCATCTAATTCTTGTTTAACACAATGAGATGTTTGATTATGTACCATGTCATGTTTGGTTAGTAATTTCATATATTTAGATGTTCTTTTTATTTTATTATATATTACACTTTATTTTGTTACATTTTTGTATATTTTTATAATGTATAAAAATTGAAGATATATAGTTTCTAAAAAATATTCTTAAATATTTTGTAAAATATTATTTTCCACAAAATACTCTCCATTTGATAGATCATTTTTTTCTTTCACCTCGTTTCTTTTTTATAATTAGATAAGAAATAGGCTCACAATATACTAACACCTAGTTTAGAGAATATGATTTATTTGCGCATTTTCTTTTGAATGGAATGTATCCTTGTAATATCCTTTTCGTAGAAAGTGATTTTAGATTAACAATGTATTACAACTAACCATAGAGTGTAATCATATCTAATTCACATTTAATAAAATAAATTTAGATCCATTTTTGTAAAGAAATATTATGTTACACCATAGGAGTATATGAAGTTGACAAAAACAAGTTTTAAAGTGGTATTTGGTTTCTAGCAATCTAAAAGACAATTGATAGAAATGAATAATGCAACACATGTAACATTTAATGTTTCATCTATTCCATGAATAAGCCTTTACATAATCTATAGTGTCCCTCTAATGCGGTTTTACAAATGTTGGCACCTTTTAAGGCCAAACTAAACTCAAAATATTCTCATTCGGCTCAAAGGCCAATCCCGACCTCTCCTCTCTTAGTCCCTATCCGTCTGGTCGGTCTCAACAACCTTCCAACTTCTCGCATGCACTATCTAGGATAAATATTAAGTCCCCCTCCTTCCACACCCCTCCCAAAAGAAGAAAAAAAAAAAAAAAAACCCGTATAAACTATTTGGTAAATATTCGAAAACCAATTTTAAAATTATGGCAAATCACGGAAAATTTATTTCATGGAGTTGTCGAATATGGAAATGGTTGTTGTCGATTGACAACATTAAAAATGCTACAATCAAGAACATCTATTGGCGGTAGTGTAACAACAAAAATGTTGTTGGTTAGAAGTAATTTTGATGATGTCAACATGTAGCATATATGATGCTCGGCCATCAACACCAATAATGCTACCGATCGGTAACATGTAACATTTATGATGCCACCAACCTGTCGCTTCAAGAATGCTACCGATCGGTAGCATCAAGAATTTCACCGACCGATAGTATTATTGATGTTGTCGGGGGTGGTATTATTGATGTTGTCAACGGTAGTATTATTGATGTTGTCGGTAGCATTGGTGGAATTCTTGATGTTGCCGATCGGTAGCAATCTTGATGCTACCCATCGGTAGCATTCTTGAAACTATCGGTGAGTGGTATCATAAATGTTACCTACCATTGACATCAAAAATGTTGTTGGTCAATAGCATCAACAAAATTATCGAGTTGGTAGCATAAAAATGTTACCGACATGTAGCATTTTAATGCTACCAGCCGGTAGCATCCTTGATTCTATTGAAAGGTAGCACCAAGGATTCGAATCAATCACAATGTCAAAAGGAAAATCTCAACCCTATTATTTAGTGTAACTTATTTTTATTATTATATACCCTATAAATAAATCCAATTTAGAATCTAAATGGCATATTCCGTATTTCCACCATAATATGCTGATTTCCAGGTACAAGAAAGAAAATATAAATATGGAAGATAAATGTAATTAAAAAAATGAACATTAAATGATTTTTGTGTGGTCCTTATTTCCTCGGAGTCGTTATAAATGAACATCACAAGAGGGCTGTTCAGTGGAGATTCCATAGCCTTGATCATTAGATTCGTAAAAATCTCTCCTGAATATTACAATGGCTTCAGAAATCAGCCCCGATTCAGACATTGAAGCCAATGATAAAATAACGAGGAGAGTGGAACTTGTTGCAGGGAATTCAGTAATGACAAATTCTGATCATGACTATACCTCTGGTGTTTGGTTAACATGGAAAGATGTGTGGGTAACAGTGCCAAATCCAAGAGGAGGAAGCAAAATACTTGTGCAAGGTCTCACAGGCAGCGCTCAACCAGGTCAAATGGTTGCCATCATGGGACCTTCTGGATCTGGAAAGTCCACCCTACTCGATGCTCTCGCAGGTAATCAGTTGGGTTCCCCATCGACTGCTGTCCATGATTGTCCACTGTTCAACTTACATGGTTTGATTTTGAGCCATGAAGTTCAGGGACAACATATGCGTTGCTTTATATTTCTTTAAGAGCTATTCCAAATGTGTGCTACCCCTACTGTTATGTTTTTATTATTTTCTATTCTGGTTTCTTTGTTTGGGGATTGTTCTGTTATAATGTATGCAAGAAACATCCATCCAATACGCCCAAAAAATATGTCAAGTAACACCCATAATTTTCATCACATCTCCGTACCTAACCAGAGAGTTTTCCTTCCCAACTAACACCACTATCTATAGATAA
Source organism: Taxus wallichiana var. yunnanensis (assembly GCA_018340775.1). Lineage (NCBI taxonomy): Eukaryota > Viridiplantae > Streptophyta > Pinopsida > Cupressales > Taxaceae > Taxus > Taxus wallichiana. The sequence goes on along the minus strand of CM031239.1, from coordinate 616,547,101 downwards.
GAGTAAGTTCTCGCTGTTAATAGACAAAAACTTACATGTAATTTACAGATTGTGGTATTGTTCTTTCCGTTGATGTGATTTACAGATTGTGGTAGTGTTCTTGCTGTTAATGGACAAAAACTTACATGTGATTTACAAGAATCTAAATATAAATTTGTGGTATCCTATTTGAACACCACAGAGAGAAAGAGCTCCACTGCTTTCCTGCCATGTTCTGTTTCTTGTTAACGATACATGCCCCTGTTGTTGTTGGCCCACTCAATTTGTTCTTTATTTTGGAATTATTTCAAAAAAATAATGTGGAGAAGCAGAACTTGTATGATAAGTTACTAAATCCAATAGTACGGATCCAGATTTTTAGTCAGCTCAGATATGTCCACATAGGCCTGCTTTTTTAAACAATTTGTTTCAAATTTAAAAAGGGATAAAAAGAGATGATCATAATGTAATATTAAATAAATTTACGTTTCGATAAATAAATTTTCATATATTTATAAAATTATGATCATATATAATTTGTATATTACTTGATTTTAAAAAATGAATTTTAGATTTTTGGATCTTTTTAACCTTTTTTAATTGATTTTTCAAGAGTTAGTGATTATGGTTTTGGAAGCTTTTGGGGTTGGTTCACTTGGCCTCCGAGTGGTTCAAGTTGTCGGTTCAAATTTCGTGATTTACCCGTAGCATGAGTTGAGGGTTTACCATGCTACTGTTTTTTAAATGAGGTTAATTGGTAGCGCTTGTTGTGTTAGAGCTTCACCCTCAAAGCTCTGGTCACTCCCGTGATTTACCCGTAACATAATTTGAGGGCTTGACGTATGCTACTACAAATGAGGTTGATTGGTGGCGCTTGCCTTGTGTTAGAGCCTCAAAGCTCTGGGTTCATAGCACTCGCCTTATATTAGAGTCTCACTTCTCAAGGCTCCTGGACTTATCCAAAAATAAATAAAAATGATTTTTCGGAATATTAATAAAATATGAAAAGGCCCAAAACCTATATGCTAGTTGTGGTTTTCTCGGATATTTAATTAAAAAGTAACAATGTGCGAGGCGAACCTATACTATTGTGTTCAATTAACTTTATGAAATAGAACAATTTGCGGGACAAAACCTATACCATTTTCTAGTTATGGTTTTCTAGGATACCATTGTGTTCAATTAACTTTATATGAAACAAAGTTTTTGAGAAAGGTAACATAAGTTATATTTTCTTTTGTACATTCTTGATAATTCAAATTTGTTTGAGAGGGACATAATCTTCATGATGTTGTGTGGAGTTTAGGCGAGATTGGGAGGTGCCACCAGACAAGCTGGAGACATCTTAGTAAATGGCCGAAGGCAGGCCCTTTCTTATGGTACATCGGTGTGTATACATCTTTTACTCAAAAAATACATGTTTTTCTGTCTGGGAGTTATCAAGCTTTTGTTGATATGGAAAAGAATCCCTTAAGTTGAGAATGTCTCTCGAGAAGAAGAGTCTCATTAGAAAAATGACTTTGGGCTAAGGCAGGGCGAAGTAGGTTTCTAATAACACTGTGTAATACAGGCTTATGTGACTCAAGATGACATATTGATGGCAACACTGACAGTGGGGGAGGCTATGTTTTACTCGCTCAACTACAGTTGCCAAATAGCATGTCTACTGCAGATAAGAGAGAAAGAGCTGAGATTACCATTAAACAGATGGGTCTTGATGATTCAGTGAATACAAGGATAGGCGGATGGAGGATGAAAGGATTAAGTGGGGGCCAGAAAAGGAGAGTTAGCATTGCCATAGAAATCCTCACGCGACCAAAGCTTCTATTCTTGGATGAACCAACCAAAGGGCACCTGGACAGTATAAATCCTATCGACAAATGCATGTCTCTTCTATTTTTTATAAGAATGATTTTCATGGTGATTGTGCACCACCAAATACTGCACTTATCATGTGATGAAAAGGATAGCAACCTTGGCAAGAGAGGATGCAAGAACTATCAGAGCCTCCATACATCAACCAAGCAAAGTGAAGTGTTTGAGTTATTTCATAACTTGTACCTTCTTCTTTGGAGGAAGAACTGCCTACTTTGGTGAAGCCTCCCAAACAAGCCGGTATTTAATGACTTTTCGGTTAGAAAACACTCTTCTAACATGATTTGGTATACAATTGATTTGATTTTGAATTTTATATTGATTGTTCATCCTTATGGTAGTGTTTATTTCTTTGAGGCCCAATGCTATTCTTTCTTAGTTTGTTGGATTAGTAGATTTTTATGGTTATAAATATGTTCATAATTTTGATCAAAAGTATTTACTTATTAAAATAAACATAGTTTTACTTGTAGAAATAATGTTCTATTTTGCTTTGAAAAACTTTTTTGACTGAACGGTTTTCCTTGTCCATCCTTGAGAAACCCTTGTGATCATTATCTAAGGACCATCAATTCGATTTTGAACAAGTAAGTACAAGTACCTCTAATCAAATGTTTTATATAGGTGTCATTTGCGTAATATTATTATTAGCAAAAAAATTATATCATATTAAATTTATTGGTGATTAATTGTATGACCACTCATTACATTTAAGTGGTGTTTATATGAGGTGAAATTCTGCGTGTGCTCAACAATTATATCAACGTAGTTTGACATCTCATTTACAAACCAATACTTAAGTTATACTTTGAAACTAAAAGTGTAACTTGCAGGATATTGAAGAAGAGATTCTCAAGGATGTATTACAACTTGTCAAGTCATAAATAAGCTAGTTACATCATATCATTCATCCAACATTGCTAAAGTCATTTGTAAACAAAGTGAATGAGATATCCAAAAGGGTAAGAACTTGTTTATAAATATCTAAGCATTTTTAGGTGCAATCCTTAGGTAGGAAAGTCCCCACATGTCCTATCCATTATAGTTGACAGAAACCAACTACCAAATATAATTAAATAGTAGTGTAGACACTATTTTTCATCGTAAAAAGAAGTGTGCATTTTCATAATGAAAAATACAATTAGTTGTGAGTCATCTAGTCCATGGATAAGAACTAGACATTGAACAATTATAATGTATTTTCCTTTAATTAATATGCATACTTTCAAAATAATTAGAGTGGAAAAAACTCAAAAACCTAATTATCTATTGTTCACTTGCAGAAGGTGCAATATTGGAAAGGAAAGGAACCCATACAACCTTCCCGATGCAGTCTTATGTTCTCACTAAGAGATCATTCGTGAACATGTATAGGGATTTAGGATATTACTCGTCATGTATTGCAGTTTACATTGCTCTTTGTGTTTGTGTGGGTACAACCTATTTTAATGTGGGACAAGATTATGGTGCAATCCAAGTATGAAGTACAACACTTAGATATAAGATATTAAAATTATTGAGAGTATATTTCTATTGATTTCTATTTTAAATGTTTGTAAAATTGAATCTAATGATGATGTGGTGCGAGCAAGAGGTGCGATGCTCATATTTGTAGCTTCTTTTCTCACATTCATGACAATAGGAGGATTCCCATCTTTTGTTGAAGATATGAGGGTCAGTCATTTCTTCCCCTTTCCTTGTACTTCTAATAATATGGTATTTTCTATATAACATTAATGGAAGTAAATAAAGGATTTGAGATCCGTGAAAGATGTTTTTTATCTTTTAAAGGGCAATAGGCTTGAAGAGTAAGATAAGTTGTCTCATGTACTTTCGGTTGGTGGGTGAAGGTCCTCCCCTTTTCAAGCACTTGCTCCTCTTTGTGTGGGAATTGCCTCCCCTTTTTCGCGAGTGCCTATATAGGAACACAAAACACAACAAATGAAGAAAAAGATTGCAGACAAATCATAGGCTTAGAAATGTAATAGAATATGAGGAATATTATATAAATGAAACAATTTATAGTAAGTTAATGAGAAAATAATAAATAGGGGATTGGTATGTTTTGGAATATTCATGAGGAAATAAAAAGGTGTGTGAAAATATCAAAATAATTGTATGGTCAAAGTAGGTTGGGTTGAACAAATAATATTATATAAGAGATTTTAGTTTCGTATTGATTATGATGAATACATACCTATATAGGGGCAAAAATAGTGTGAAAGTCAACAATGTTCATAGCTCAATTAGAGACTAGTTGTTCATCATTTTAGGCATGTGAAACATGTGGATGGACAACACCTAATGAAAAATGGAGAGAGCAAATATACTTATTTTGCACTTTGAAAATGGTGGATATAGAATACCACTACATTATGAATGGTCCATCTTATAGTGACATTTGAATCAAATATGAGAACAATTTGAAAGCGAAAGATATTTTCATGTTTAAAAAGATAGGTTAGAAATAGGAGTAACTTCCCGATCAAAACTCATAGTACAAACTTACATATAAAAAAAAGAATGGATATACCACAAATTTAGAGGTGCTTTAACTCTTGTTTTTAAATTGTTATTTTCAAGCGCAATGCTCAATTGTTATAGTTTTTGGTGCCCTAAATTATTTAGTTTTGTGGACAACATTAAGATCATTCATTCATTTTTTTATATACAAGTGGACTTCCATAAAGTTAGAGAGAGATTTGGAAACAAAAAGATAGATTTTGTTTATATATATATATGATTTTGAGATGCAATCCATCATTAGGATATTAGGTTTATGTAAGAATTACATATTAGAAGTATCTATATAAATAACTCCTTAAGCACAAGGTGCATATCACATCCACTTAATTAAATACATAAATTCGTAACCACTATTATGAAAAATAATATATGCACATCTTAAAATGAAAAGTAGTTTTTATAAATACTAATGATTGGTTGCTATGTGTAGTTTAAACCTAAGTCTCATTCTTATTCAACCTATGAGAATGCTTGCTAATTTCCTTAGATTATATAAAAACCACTTTACTTCGTTAAAAAAATAGGAAAAATACTTGCAATTTATAACATTAAATGTTTTTGGTTTTTGGTTTTGTTTCGTTTCGTTACATTGGGAAAATATGGAAGGCTTGTCAAACTAGGATCAAAGAACATATCGTAGACATCCACTTTGAGTGGAAGGGAAAATTGGCATACAAAAACTTCAAATTGAGAATTAAATGTAGTAGTCGTGGGGAATATTTTCTTTTAACCCTTAGTCGAAGGAGGCATTTGAAAGTAGCAAGATCATAAAAAGTGTGAGAAATTCATTTCAATAAATAAAATTATAGATGAGTACTCCTCGAAAAATTCAAAGTTGTGTCATATTCAACTAATCTTTTAAATTTAGAGTGGAGAACGAAAAAATGATGAATTAGATCAATAATTACTATGGGTTTTTAAATAACTTTCACCTTAATTATTATTTTAATGATATATATTGATTAAAAAATAATTACACTCTAAATTCTATAGAACTTACTAAATGTATGTGTTAAATATTTTCTATATTTATTTTTTTAAAAATATTAATTACATCAAGGCATTACTATATGAAACTTGACTTCTAGACAACGACACAACCTCCTCAAATCAACGATTATGTTTGCATTTTTGTACATATGCGTCGATTGAAAAAAATTGGGTCAAGTTGTTTGGAATGTACACTCACGTACACGCATGCCAAAATGATCGTATGCAATTTTTGAGTACGACGGCGAGCTTTTTAATTTGCAGGAGTCACCTTTGTCGAAAATTCAATCACCACAAAGAAGGCGATGGAAAGGTCGAGGAAGGAGAACTTCGCCGACCTTTTGATGTGATGTTGTGCTACCGCAGACTCGCCATGGCGTTTTCCGACTCGAACTCGAGACCCCGATGTGCGAGCACCTCACCCTTCGACTTACCCCAAAGATACGACCCCGCCCATGGCTCTTGATGTTGGCGGCCGTGTCTTCCATGTCGAGAATTTTGCTTTGGGTTCACCCTTAATCTTAGCGAAGCTTTCATTGTCTTCTCTGTCGACCAACACTGTAATCTTTTGTTGTTCAAATCCAAATTGACGTATGAGGAAACAATACATTCTCTTCACATTGTTCATGCATCCCTTCAACTCCACCATTCACGGGTAATTACACCAGTCGAGTGGATTATGTGCAATTTCTACATGTATGCCTCGAATTGCAGGCTGAAGAAGCTAAAACTAATAGAAATCTGGGTTTGAAGGTGAAGTGAAATAAAACACACCTATAAATACAAGCTTCAATATGGAGTGGGAGAGTAAAATTTTGATAGGATAACATCCCACCTAAATGAAGCTACCAAAATTAATAAAGAAAGCAACACAATTCAAAACATTTTAATTCAATTATTGTTGTTGAATCCAATGTGTGTTCGCGCATATCCTGCCATGTGGAAGGGATCTCAATAGTTGTCCCAATTTAGTGGGAGGTCAGTCAACACGTGCCCTAATTTCTTGTGACTTGTGCCGAAATTTATATTTATATAATATATCATATTTTCTTTTCTTTGTATGTTTCTTTAAATTTATACTTATCTATCATTTTTCCTTTTCTAATTTTTTGATGAAAAAGATCTTATATTATATTAATTCAAAGATGATACAAGATAACTTTCAACAAAAAAGTGGGTGAAATGAGAGCACGCCCCAAAACCACAAACAAAGCTAGGCCGAACCTAGAAAGACGACTGACAAACTAGGCCGAGACTATGAGAGAACAAAAGCTAGGCATCGGCCTATAAGTAGTCAATAGACCAAATCACACAAAGAATAACAAACATGCCCGAAGGGGCGAATCCTAGTCATCCGGCCAACCCAAGCTAGGTAAATCTTTGCCAAAGATCCGAGAGCTCCCAACTAGCAACAACTTCTTCCTCTCGGGCCCACCTCCCCATGAGTAGGAATGGCGAGGCTAAGGCGAGGGAACTTTTCAATCGATGGTGGATGTAGGGGCGGATTCCAACCATCAATAGTATGAGGCGCAATGCAGCAAAGAGGGAGAGCCCCAACCATGGTGGCGAGGCGAGAGATCCCCACCGCTAACGAGCTAGTGAAGGACTCCTCCCGTGACGAGGTGGCGACCCCCGCCACGGCTTTAGCGAGTTGACGAGTAACTTCTTTGGTGCAAAGGGCTCGGGATCCACGAGCTTGATTGAAAGCACGTTGTTGCGAATGAATGGGTCCACCACCTCGGTTTGGAGGTGGGGAGCGCTGTAGGATACGATGGCATACGTGCAACATTACATGGGGCTTCCCCCAGCCGTGGCGCAAAGGGGTCTAGAGGTGGTCTACCTCCAGCCGCAACCTTGTTGGCTGGACTTCAGATCTCAGCAGTAACAATGGAGATCGCCATAGATTTATTATAAATTGAGAAAGATTGATCAACTGCAGAATTAGCGAAGAAAAAAGTATTTTTCCAGCTTTTTAATTTTCATACTATAAAGAAAACTTTAATAATGTTTTAGATGCTCGGAAATCATATTACTATCCCAGTTCATTAATAGAGTTTTCTATGGTTTATCTTTAAAGTTACACAACTCATCCTTTTATTTTTATTAATATACATTTTTAATTTATTTTTGACAAGATTGTTCAACGAAGGTGGTGAAGCTTGAGTGGTCATTGATATTCGACTCTACACTAAAAACCATCCAAGTAGCATCAAATTTAATATATTGAAAAGTGTAATGATTAATCTACCTACGTTGGAAATAACTAACCCTTTGTAAACCATGACAAGCCCACCTAATAAATCTTTCCTCTTTTGGAGAAGAATGGCGACCATGAGGTAAACAATGCCTAACATTAATATATTTCATAGATTTAGTTTTTTAAATCTTTGTGATCTCGTAGTCCTAACATGTGGAAATTGTTTACTATTTGGTGTTACATGGATACTCATGAACCACCTCATTACTAACATTCTAAAATAATGTCAATGTCATGTCGTGCATAATCAAACATCATCTTTCATTCCCAAAATATTGCAATGAATGGACCCACTATAGTATGTTATTGTTGATGTTGACCTACACACCCATAATGAAATAGCCACCCTTTATGTCTTTCCTTCTTTGGAGAAGAATGGCTATTGTGAAAAAGGCAATGCCCAACATTAATACATTTCCCACATTTAACTTTTTTGTATCTTTACCATCTCATATTTCTAATGTGTGGAAATTGTTTCCTATTTAGTGTTGCATGGATATCTCATGAACCACATCATTATTAACTTTTGAAAATAATGCCAGACATATTCCAAAAGGATAGATAGATGTTTTGTATGTCATTTGTAGCTAGGGATCACACCTATCTACTTGTTTGCATTCAAGAATTGAGGGAGTGGATAGCACCTTCATAAGGGTTTTGATCTAACCCTCACTATTTTAGGTTGTGCCTATCAACCAAGGTAAGAGAACCTATATTGCAGCCCCTATATGGTAAGGAGATGAAGATATCCTTGTGTTTTGCATATGATGTGGAGGAGGCTTTGTGAAAACATGATCAAATATCCATTATCCAAACTCAAAGGAGTTGTCACTACTAAATGATGGAAATGTTCTCAAAACAAAGCTAGAGCTGCTAAAGACATGATAAAACCCTGATCAACTTTGTGCATTTTTGTGAAAGGATTGAATTCTTTTGTGGACACACAATGCAGATGTAGGGGTATTGTAGGTAGGATGAGTTAGTTTAAAGTGAAATTCTGATGAGAGATATTGGACAAGAGTAGTTAGAGTCATCACCTTCTTTGGGAAACCTTGCAAAAGAATTACAACACCTAAACAACAGAGATATTTCAATGAATTTGAAGTGCTCTTTCAACCAGGATGTGTGCACATATGGATGCCCAAATCTGCACTATTCCATACAAACTTTGATAACCTACCACAAAGGCTTGAAGAAAATATCAATAAAGCATTCAGAACCCCTTGTTAGATCATGACCTAAGGTACACCCAAAGGTTTACAAACACCCTCAATTTACAAGGAAGGTAAGATGAATTTAAATTTGTTTATCTCCACTCAAATGAATGCTCTTCTGAATGGAAGATTGTAGATGCCTTCAAACCCTCTACAAGAAATGAGACCATGCATGACCAATAAAGATCCCAAACACAAGATTGCAACATGAGCATGAAACACAAATTGAAAACATACTGAAATACAAGTGTGTGCAAGCTTTGCCAAGAGATAAAACCAGTTAATCCAAGAATTTGATCAAATATATCAGCAAGGGAATGTTATTTAGACAATCTCAAAGCTTGTTGATGGCTTTACAGCTGAAACCAACTCAACATGATGAACATTTGATGCAAACTGGAATCAAAATGGCTCTCAGGCAGTTTCTCAAAAAGGAAATGGACTTCTTCCAGTTTTCCTGTGAAAATTCTTCTCTCTTTCTCCAAAATTCTCAACAAACCCACAAAAATGTTTCCAAACTACATGATATACCCTATGCCAACTTGGATCCTTGCATCCCAAGCAAAGAATATGCCAAAGGGATCAAATTTGTTACAAAACCCTATCCATTTGATGAAAAATGATATAAAATTGCTATGAAACAACTCACCAAATGCCAGAGATGCACAAATATTTTAAAATATTGCATGAACTCAGATCCTTATCCATCCCAGGGTCACATTTTTGGCATTCCACCATGCCAACATGCATTTGCAATCATTTTTCACCTTTTTCCCTCACCATTTTTAACTCTGCAACTTTTCATTTTTACCTTTCACGTGTTTTTCACGGGATGAGAAAAATATCTCATGAAAAACACTATAGGGCACTAAATCAGCTCAAATAAATGATTCCATTGTGTTCATAAAGGCCGAAGGGATGCAGATTCATATAAAATTTCATGTGTTTTGGTGCAAAAATGATGATTCCACACTTCTTGGAGCTCCAATGGCGCCCAAAAAATGAAAATGCACACACTGTCGTTGATTAAAATCAACTTTAAATTCCACCTTCCACGTGTCAGATCCAAATCCTCTTTAAAAATGCCAAAATTACCTTTTTGCCTTTGGATAAGGTGGACACGTGTCCAAATACCATTGGACGTGACCCCCCTTCCTAAAAATGCATTTTAAACCTTTTTGATCTTTGGGAAAATTTTGAAAATTTTCCCCATGAGCCCCTGGATGCGCCACGTGTCCTCCTGTGTGGGCCCCACCAAAATCAAAAAATCACGGGCCAAAATTGATGAATTTTCTCCACTTTTTTGAGAAAAGGAAAATTTTCTCAAAATGCTCCGCGCCCCCAACACCCGTTGTTTCTCTGCCACGTGTCGATCTCCCATTGGAGGCGGAGCCGACTCATCAAATTTTCCTTCAATCCTCCACAAGCATCAAAACTCCATGTGGGCCTGACCTCTCTCTTTTGACATTTGAAAATGCCACGTGTCACTATCCTATTAGATGCGGGAAAAACCTCTCAAATTTTCCATGGGGTTTATTTTTCTCTTTGAGATTTTTCACTAAAATTTGGAAAATTTTCCATCTTTCCTCCGCGCTCCGAATTTCCATCAAAAGTTGGACACGTGTCCATTTTTCATTGGTGGCGGGACCTTGAACTGCAAATTTTCCTTTTACCCTTTGAAGTTTAAAAAACTTCAAATTCCTCCAAGCCTCCGCCTCTCCATTTCATCCCTGTGCATACGTGTCACACTTCTTTCTGATTGCGCGGAGATCCTTCTCAAAATGTTACTTTAAAATTTTGCCTCCAAAGGCAAAAAATCAAAAACGCATCACATTACACCCCTTTTCCCTTACTCCACGTGGACACGTGTCCCCTTCCCATTGGGTGCGGGCCTTGGGCCAAATTGTAACCTTAAAATTTTGAAGTTAAAAGACTTCAAATTTTCACAAATTCCACCCATCCATGCTACCTTTCTTGGACACGTGTCCACTTTGTATTGGGTGTGGACCCCAGGCAAAATTTTCCTTTTGCATTTTGAAACCAAAATTTTCAAATTCTTCCAAGTTCCCTCTATTTCATGGTCGATCTCCCTGGACACGTGTCACCTTTCCAATGGTTGCGGGCTCACGGGCCAAATTTTTCCCCTGACACCCCGAGCCAAAAACACCAAAATTTTCCAAGTCCTTGACCATCCGCTTGGCCCTCCTGGACACGTGTCATCATGCCATTCGCTGCGGGCCTTCGGGCAAAAATTTGATTTTGAGAAATTTTTCCAAAATGGAAGAAAAATTTCCTAAGTTACTTCCACCACCCACCAATCCTCGACCAATCACATCATGCCACGTAAGCACATCCCTTGAGGCACTGCGGGGCCATGGGGAAAAATTTTCTTCCGACATCTTTGAGTCTACAACAATAAAATTTTCCCAACTCCCATGTTGTCTGTTTGATCTCCCTGTGCCACGTGTCACCCTCCCATTGGGCGCGGGCCTTCGGGAAAAAAATTGATTTTGAGAAATTTGCAAAAATGAAGGCAAAATTTTAAGTGACCTCCGCCACTCGCTGCTCCATCTGACCAATCAAATCATGCCACGTAGGCACACTAGGCAAATGCGGGGCCATGGAGCAAATTCTCCCTTTGCCAAAAATTGAAAATTTGACAAGTTATAACATTTTTTCCCGACCGCACCGACCAATGAGAGCTGCTGCCATGTCGGCATAGAGTTTACTGATGATAAATTTGATGGCCCGAGCATGTCAAAAAATGAAAAAATTCGGGAATGCCCTAGAAACCAAATTTTTGATGAGGAAGGCAGAATTCTTCATTTTAAACCAACTGAATCATCTCTTGACATCATTTGCGACCTTGGGATTGGGAAACACTTGCACAAATTCAAGGATTTGATCAATTTCGAGCTCTTTCATGATTTGGCAAAGGAGAAAATGGTACAACCCATGTGAAAATGAATAAATCAGGGCACAAATGGGGGGAAACTTGGATTTTACTTCAATTTAGGGTAGAATAACAACAATGAGGGCATTTGAAAGCATCCAACTGGAAAAAATGAGTTGCAAATCACCAGCTCGAGCCAATAAAACATGTTTTTGAGCAAAAGTGAATCATGGAAAATCAGAGCAAAGTGTGCAAACCCATAAATTGCACCAACATTGGCTCTTTCCTGGGGATGGGCACTCCCAGTGAGTGCCACAAGAACAAGATGTAGACCAAGTGCCAAAAATCCATTGGGCAAGGAGAAAAACATGCAGAGCAGCCCAAAAACTAGAATTTCCACCAAAAATAGACCGAGAAAACCACACCAACAATGGTTGCCAAGGACAAAAGGGAAAACCACAAGCCAACAACAACAAGAACAAGGAAAAGACAAAAAAAAAACAAGGGCTATACAAAATGTACAACTTGTGCATACCTCCTTTGGGGATTTAATCCAAAAAGTGTTTTAAATGTCTACCATTAACAGGCAGCTCCAACAAATCCCCATCCAAATCCTTGAGAAAAAATGTATTTTCTCCAATCCTGATATCAATGGCATAAGGGCCCATCCATAGAGCATCAAATTTTCCATGCTTTCCCTTGTCTTCATGCCTACTATCCCACAACAAAACCAGATCTCCAACACTGAAAGCTCTAGGGGTGACCTTCTTATCAAACAACTTCTTCAATTTCTCCCTAAACCTGACATGCCTTTGATGAGAAGCTCTCCTTTCTTCATCCAACTCAATGATCTGATTGATTCTTGATTCATATGGGCCATGTTCTTGATCTTCCAACTACTGGGAAAACTGAAAAGTGGATAATTGCAGGTGTAATGGCAGCAAAGCCTGAGTTCCATACACCAGTTCAAATGGGCTTTTACCAGTTGCTCTTTTTGGAGTTATCCTATCAGCCCAAACTACAAATTTCAACTATTCTCCCCACTTCTTCTTGTTGATTTCCAAGGTTCTTCTAATGATCTTGAGCAAGTTTTTGTTACTTGATTCAGCTTGCCCATTCCCTTGTGGGTTGTAGTTTGAAGAATAGGTCAGATTTATCCCATATTCATTGCACATTGCCATCAAAGGCTTGGCTCTAAAACACATAGCATTATCAGACACAATCTTAACTGGAACCCCAAATCTGCATATGATATGATTCAGCAAGAAATCCATTACCACTTGGTGTGTTGCCTTTCTAGATGGAATTGCCTCAACCCATTTTGTAAAATAATCAATTGCTATAAGGATCCATTTGTAACCAGCACTAGAAGGATCTGAAATCTCACCAATAAAATCCATTCCCCATTGTTTGAAAGGAGCTTCAACTGATACAGGCTGCAAAGGAAGGGAGCCTGAAGCTTTCAATCTTCCTAAAAAATGTTGGCAACTATCACACCTTCTAACTAACCGGTTTGCATCTTTGAAAAGAGTTGGCCACCAATAACCAGCTCTTAAAATCTTATGTGTTGTCACTCTCCCAACAAAATGTCCTCCACAAAATCCCCCATGGAAATCAGCAATCAACTTGGGAGCTTCATCTTCAGTTATGCATTTCAAGAGGACACCTTCAAGGTTCTTCCAAGCCAGCCCAAGGTCTGTTATGACATATTTATGAGAAGCCAGCTTGAGGGCTCTTTTCTAATTTTTATTTAAGTGACTGGGACAACATAAGTGCTTGAGGTAATAGACCACATCCTTGTACCACTCAGAATTCATCAATTTGTCAAGGAGATCTGCCCTTTCTTCCCCTAGTGATTCACTTCTACATTCTGCAAATTACTCTCAGCCATGAGTTTGGCAAGACCTAAACCTCTTACCAGCTTTGTTGTTTGGATATCCATATCATACTCTTGTAATTTGTTAACCCATCTACATCTCTTGCTTGATATCTCCATGTCAGATAAGATGTCTTTAACCATGGTGTGGGGAACATAAGCAACAACCTTTGAACTCAAAATGTAGGGCCTAAAAATCTTTGTTGCTTTTACTAATGCAAATGCTTGTTTCTCCATAATTGTGTACCTCAATTCAGCTACTTGTAAAGCCTTGCTAAAGAAAGCAATAGGCCTCTCAGCTCCATTTTCATCCTTTTGTAGCAAAACTGAAGCAATAGTAAATTCAGATGCAAAAGAGAAGATTTGGAAAGGCATCTTATAGTTTGGAGCTGCCAAAACTAGGTGCATGCTTGAGTGCATCCTTTATTCCTTCAAAATCTTGGATGGCAGCCTTTTCCCACTTAATAACTTGATCCTTTCTTAGCATGCTTGTGATTGGAAGAGTCAACTCAGCAAAATTGGAGACAAACCTTCTAATGAAATTGATTTGGCCAAAGAAAGATTGAATACCCTTCTTGGTTCTTGGAATAGGCACCTTGTTGATTGCTTCCACTCTCTCAGGATCTATCATAACACCTTCTTTAGACACAATATGCCCCAATAACTTGGCTTTTGGCACACCAAAATGACACTTCTTTGGATTAAGTGAAATGCCATACTCTCTACATCTGATCAACATCTTCTCTAGGTGTTGCAAATGGTCTGCTCATTGTCTTGAAAAAATAGTCACATCATCTTGGTAAACTGCAATAAACTCATTGATATAACCAGCAAAGGCAACATCCATTGCCCTTTGAAAAGTAGCACCAGCATTCATCAATCCAAAAGGCATCCTTACAAAAACATAAGTCCCCCAAGGAGTAGTGAAGGTTGTCTTAAGTCTTTCTGATTCTTTGACAACTACTTGATTGTATCCGGAGAAACCATCCAAAGTAGAAAGCATTTCTGACCCTGTCACAAGCTGCAACATATTCTCCATGTTTGGAAAAGGATAGTTTTTCCTTCATAGATGCTTTGTTTAGATTCCTAAAATCCACACAAAGTCTGATATCTCCGTTCTTCTTTCTAACTGGCACAAGGTTGGCAACCCAAGAAGAGTATCTAGTAGGCTGAATGATGCCACCATCTCTCAATTTCTTCAACTCTTCTTGCATTTTCATGGAAAGTAGTGGGTTAATAGGCCTTTGTTTTTGTCTAAATGGTTTGGTTTTGGCCTCAAGAGGGATCTCATGCTGAAATAAATCTTCTCTATATGCCTTCAACTCTGAATAAGACCAAGCAAGGTAGTCTTGATATTTCTTTAAAAGTTGGGCATAGGACTATTTTTCTTCTTTGCTGAGATGACTACCCAACCAGATCTTCCTTGGTTTGTCTTTAGTTCCCAAGTTATGCTCTTCCACATCCCTTGAAGCAGACATCTTTCTATTAATGATGCAATCAACATTGCTAAAATTGGATTCAAGTGCAACAAGACCCTTAGGAATGGTATTTGTTTTCAATTGTATAATATCCTTGTCAAACAAAGTTTCTCTACCTTCATTCATGCACACCATTGGTTCCCAATCAATATTCTGACCAGAAAACTCTCCTTGGCATTGTAAGAATCTCAACACTTGTGCATCATCATCAAAAATCTGCCAATGTTTCACATTATCCGGGACAACTGGCCTTGTTAGCACTTCAACATCATATTCACAAAAAGGTGAAATGGTGCAATTATCAAATTTAGAACCAAGAACAACCAGCTTATCAGCAGCAGCATTAAGACTTCTATCATGGTAAATAATGTTAAAGGAATCAAACATTTCAATCAAGTCCCAAACAACATGCTTATATTGTTTCATACGCTGATTTTTTGTGGCATATAACTTTCTTACTTGCTTGACAACCAGCTCTGAATCTCCTTTAGCAACAATATCCTTTACTCCATACTTCCATGCAATCCTTAATCCCAATAATAATGCCTCATACTCAGCAATGTTGTTAGTACATTCAAAATTGAGCTTGAAGGAAAAAGGAAACTCTTCTAAACTAGGGGAAACCAACACTATACCAGCACCATTTCCAACTTTGGAGCAAGCTCCATCAAATAGTAATGTCCATGGAGAACCTACCATACCAAGGCACTCTGATTTTTCCATCTTATTCTCTTTTCCATCAGCAAAACCAATGAAATTGTCAACATCTACATCAGCAAACAACACTTCATAAGAAGCATTGTTGGGATCTTCAATCAAGTGTAACATCTTCTTTTCACCATAGAGTTTGACAAGGCTGCCCTCAATGGGAATGGTGGCATAGGACATGTCCATTTGAACACTACCACCAACACTTGCAGCCCACTTCCTTGACAAAAGCATACCCCATTTGGCAGGGCAATCAACAATTACAACATCAAGTTTTAAATTCTTACCCGGATAGGCTGCAAGTTGCACTACTAAACCCTTCACACATCCAACAACCGGAACTTCCCTTGAATCCATGGTTGTACACTTCCCATATGCTTGTCACCTTGATATCCAACTCATTCATAACTTCTAGAGGCATAACATTACATGATGCACGGAATCAAACATGCAATTGTGAAGCAACCTACCTTTTATGAGAAAAGTTGTGAAGAATGGATCAACATTCAATTGGGAATCAACCAAGGATGTCCCCAAATACACTTCAGGTGCCTCTCCAAGATCTTCCATTGGTGGTGGTGTTTCAGGGCCAGCAATGCTTTGAAGAGGACTCTCAACAACATTTACATTTCTGCTTGGTATACTCTTTTCTTCTTTCAATCCCAAGTATTCAAAAGCTCTTTTCTTGTGTTCAGGAATTCTAAGCAATTCAATAATGGGAACACTCACTTTAATTTGGCTCAATACCTGGGCTATATCATATGGAACATTCTTTGGCAAAACAACATTGGAAGGGAAACAAGAAGGTTCATCAGATGGAGAAGTATTCTTGGCAGCCTGGGCATGGAGAGGATTGATATTTTTGCATGGGACAGCAAGGTTCTTAGCAATTGTTTCCCTTCTAGGATTATCTTTGGGAATGCTTGTGAGCAAGGGTGTCTTTGGCTTGGCTTGAGGACCAGCTCCTCTAACAACTTTACTTCTAGTATTGTACTCCTTTTCTTGACCAACCACAACATTCATTAACAATTGTCTATCTTCCTCCGAAGGAATACCACCATCATACTTCTTGATCATTAAAGCCCTTAGGTATTCAAAGTCATTATTAGGAATTTCAAAGGCCTGAACTACATCTACATCATGAGTTTGAGGAAGAGAAAGAAATGGTACCCTCTTTATGCAATCCCAAAAGGTTGCAGCAGTCCTTGCACTTATCACATCTGTTGATGTTGCTGCTTGTTGTGAGCCTTGAAGAGCTGCCCATCATACAAATGTCATCATCCATTTCATTCTCATTATCATCATCTATATCTTGCTGGTCCATTTCACATGGCGGATGAGGAAGAAAACATCTATCACACCAATCCATATCAGCAACTTCTTGAACAACAACAACTCTTGCAGTCAGAGGGTCAGGCACCACTCTATTTTCACGTGCTTGGGGTTGTCTATTTGCAGATCCAATAAGCCCTTTACCTCTATCATCTTGTCTTTGATCACCCCTAGGATGATTGCCAAATCTATCATGGTTTTGAGTTCTTTGTTGTCCTTGTGAACTTTTCCCAATTCCTTTCTCATCCCGGGCTAATTTGTAGGAAATTTCTTTGACAACCCCTGCCAAAGTCTTGACAACATCCTCCAAATCAGCACCCTTGCTAGTTTGAGGCTTCTCAGGGTTTATCAGCTTCACACCATCCCTCTTAAGTGGTTTACCAACAGCTTTAATATTATTTTCAATTTGAAGTGCCATGGTGAAAGCTTGCCTCAAGTTTGTAGGATTTTTGTCTCTCAAGTAATAGGCTGCCTTTTTATCAAATGCATCTGCATATTTGATCAAGCAAGATTCATCACAAGGCCTCAAAATTACAGGCAGCCTTCTCAATGTCTTATTAAATCTTGTATTGAAATCATGAATGGTCTCATTAGGGTTCTTCTTGATGTTCTCAAACTCGGATAGAAGGAACCTTGGATCTGTTTTGTCTCCATATTGTAATCTGAATGCATTACTCATCTCAGTCCATGAATCAATAGAGTTATCAGGCAGAGCTTTATACCAATCTCTTGCATCTTCCTCAAGTGTATGGATAAACAACTTGATATACACATCCTCAAATTCTATTTCAAAGTCTTCCATCATGTTAACAAAGAGTTTGAGGTGTTGATCTCCAGTTATGGCATTGTTACCTTGGAATTTTGGTAACCTATTTCTCACATCTTGTGGGACAACATTTGGATAACCATCCATTCCTCCAAAATTTATAGGACCAAATGTGTTTACAACAAATGGAGGTCTAGGTTGAGCCATATTGTTTGGTGGGGGTGATCTTGGAGGTGAAACAAGCTGATGAGGAGTAGTAATGGGTCTGATTGGAATAGATGAATGATCTCTAAAATGACAACCCCCAAAGGCTCTCTCTCTTGATAGACTTTAGCAAACTTAGAAACCACAGGAGCAGATTTAGGAGCAAGTTTTTTAAATACACAAGAAGGTCCCTCACCTGATGGAGAATGAAAATCAGCAAGAAGATTGCCTGAATCAGATCTACTTGAAGAGGAATTATAATCTTCAATGACAGGTTGTTCTCCTTCAAATTCAACTATGGGGATTCCTTTCCTTGCAACCAAATCACCAACCACTTTCCACACTCTTCTTCCTTCTAGTTCTGAGCTTCTTGATTCGGTGAGCAACTTCTTAGAAGAGTCCTTGATGAAGAGGGATCTCCTTCCCTCCAGTTTGATAGATTTAAACAACAAGTTTCAAATGATAAAAATGTGTTAGACAACTGGTATTTTCAAGATCCCAACAACATGGAGTCACCACCAAGGATTTTCACCTTAGTTGTGCAAGAAAGCACTAAAAATATTCTGTCAAATGCATGCTATACTGAAAACTTGCAGGGATTTACAAATCAGATTTTCTTCTTCTTAATTCAACCAAAAACAGTGCATCCAAATCACATAAACTCTGTGGTAGATGAGGAGAGCAGGCTGAGTTTGAAGTCTTTCTTACCCAAAACATCCAGATCTGAAGTATGAAATGATATCTCAAGAATATAACAGCTCAAATACTTGATCACACAAATGCTCAAACCTTTCAAGTACTTCAAAACCACCAAGAAATTGCAAGAACTCCCCGAAAAGGTGCCACTCGGGTGTTGGTATCTAGATTTAATCTCCTTCACAACTTGAACAACATCATGAATCTACACAAGACACTCAAGGATAGATAGATGTTTTGTATGTCATTTGTAGCCGGGATCACACCTATCTACTTGTTTGCATTCAAGAGTTTGAGGGAGTGGATAGCACCTTCATAAGGGTTTTGATCTAACCCTCACTATTTTAGGTTGTGCCTATCAACCAAGGTAAGAGAACCTATATTGCAGCCCCTATATGGTAAGGAGATGAAGATATCCTTGTGTTTTGTATATGATGTGGAGGAGGCTTTGTGAAAACATGATCAAATATCCATTATCCAAACTCAAAGGAGCTGTCACTACTAAATGATGGAAATGTTCTCAAAACAAAGCTAGAGCTGCTAAAGACATGATAAAACCCTGATCAACTTTGTGCATTTTTGTGAAAGGATTGAATTCTTTTGTGGACACACAATGCAGATGCAGGGGTATTGTAGGTAGGATGAGTTAGTTTAAAGTGAAATTATGATGAGAGATATTGGGACAAGAGTAGTTAGGAGTCATCACCTTCTTTGGGAAACCTTGCAAAAGAATTACAACACCTAAACAACAGAGATATTTCAATGAATTTGAAGTGCTCTTTCAACCAGGATGTGTGCACATATGGATGCCCAAATCTGCACTATTCCATACAAACTTTGATAACCTACCACAAAGGCTTGAAGAAAATATCAATAAAGCATTCAGAACCCCTTGTTAGATCATGTCCTAAGGTACACCCAAAGGTTTACAAACACCCTCAATTTACAAGGAAGGTAAGATGAATTTAAATCTGTTTATCTCCACTCAAATGAATGCTCTTCTAAATGGAAGATGTAGATGCCTTCAAACCCTCTACAAGAAATGAGACCATGCATGACCAATAAAGATCCCAAACACAAGATTGCAACATGAGCATGAAACACAAATTGAAAACATACTGAAATACAAGTGTGTGCAAGCTTTGCCAAGAGATAAAACCAGTTAATCCAAGAATTTGATCAAATATATCAGCAAGGGAATGTTATTTAGACAATCTCAAAGCTTGTTGATGGCTTTACAACTGAAACCAACTCAACATGATGAACATTTGATGCAAACTGGAATCAAAATGGCTCTCAGGTAGTTTCTCAAAAGGAAATGGACTTCTTCCAGTTTTCCTGTGAAAATTCTTCTCTCTTTCTCCAAAATTCTCAACAGACCTACAAAAATGTTTCCAAACTACATCATATACCCTATGCCAACTTGGATCCTTGCATCCCAAGCAAAGAATATGCCAAAGGGATCAAATTTGTTACAAAACCCTATCCATTTGATGAAAAATGATATAAAACTGTGAAACAACTCGCCAAATGCCAGAGATGCACAAATATTTTAAAATATTGCATGAACTCAGATCCTTATCCATCCCAGGGTCACGTTTTTGGCATTCCACCATGCCAACATGCATTTGCAATCATTTTTCACCTTTTTCCCTCACCATTTTTAACTCTGCAACTTTTCATTTTTACCTTTCACGTGTTTTTCACGGGCTGAGAAAAATATCTCACGAAAAACACTATAGGGCACTGAATCAGCTCAAATAAATGATTCCATTGTGTTCAAAAGGCCGAAGGGATGTAGATTCATATAAAATTTCATGTGTTTTGGTGCAAAAATGATGATTCCACACTTCTTGGAGCTCCAATGGCGCCCAAAAAATGAAAATGCACAGCTGCCGTTGATTAAAATCAACTTTAAATGCCACCCTCCACGTGGCAGATCCAAATCCTCTTTAAAAATGCCAAAATTACCTTTTTTCCTTTACACAAGGTGGGACACGTGTCCAAACATGATTGGGGTGGGCCCCCAATCCTTAAAATGCATTTTAAACCCTTTTTGATTTTGGGAAAATTTTGAAAATTTTCCCATGAGCCCTGGATGCGCCACGTGTCCTCCTGTGGGTCCCCACCAAAACCGCATGGGTCAATTTGATGAATTTTGCCACTTTTTTGAGAAAAGGAAAATTTTCTCAAAATGCTCCACGCCCCGAACACCCGTTGTTTCTCTGCCACGTGTCGATCTCCCATTGGATGGCGGAGCCGACTCATCAATTTTGCCTTCAAACCTCCGCAAGCATCAAAACTCCATGCGGGCCCGACCTCTCTCTTTGACATTTGAAAATGCCACGTGTCACTGTCTATTAGTCGCGGGGAAAAACCTCCAATTTTTCCGCGGGTTTATTTTTCACTTTGAATTTTTGCTAAAATTTGGAAAATTTTCCATCTTTCCTCCGCGCTCAAATTTCCATCAAAATTGGACACGTGTCCACTGTTCATTGGTGGCGGGACCTTGAACCAAAATTTTCCTTCTTACCTTTTGAAGTTAAAAAAATTCAACTGCCTCCAAGCCTCCACCTCTCCATTTCATCCCTGTGCATACGTGTCACACTGTGATTTACGTGGAGATCTGGCTCAAAATTTTTCTTTAAAATTTTGCCTCCAAAGGCAAAAAAAATCCAAAAAAACATCCATCACCCCGCTTTTCCCTTACTCCCATGGACACGTGTCACCCTCCATTGGGTGCGGGCCTTCGGGCCGAATTGTAACTTTAACACTTTGAAGTTAAAAGACTTCAAATTTTCACAAATTCCGCCCATCCATGCTAACTTTCTTGGACACGTGTCCACTTCGTATTGGGTGCGGAACCCCGGGCAAATTTTTTTCCTTTTGCATTTTGAAACCAAAAACTTTCAAATTCTTCTAAGTTCCCACTATTCCATGGTCGATCTCCCTGGACACGTGTCACCTTTCCAATGGTTGCGGGCTCGCGGGCCAAATTTTTCCCCTGACACCCCGAGCCAAAAAACACCAAAATTTTCCAAGTCCTTGACCATCCACCTGGCCCTCCTGGACACGTGTCATCATGCCATTCGCTGCGGGCCTTGGGCAAAAATTTAATTTTGAGAAATTTTTCCAAAATGGAAGAAAAATTTCCTAAGTTACTTCCGCCACCCACCAATCCTCGACCAATCACATCAGGCCACGTAAGCACATCCCTGTGGCACTACGGGGCCACGGGAAAAATTTTCTTCCGACATCCTTGAGCAAAAAAAATAAAATTTTCCCAACTCCCATGCTGTCTGTTTGATCTCCCTGTGCCACGTGTCACCCTCCCATTGGGCACGGGCCTTCGGGAAAAATTTGATTTTGAGAAATTTGTAAAAATGAAGGCAAAATTTTTAAGTGACCTCCGCCACTCGATGCTCCATCTTGACCAATCAAATCATGCCACGTAGGCACACTAGGCAAATGCGGGGCCACAGAGCAAATTCTCCCTTCGCCAAAAATTGAAAATTTGACAAGTTATAACATTTTTTCCGACCACACCCGGCCAATGAGAGCCTGCCATGTCAGCATAGAATTTACAATGATAAATTTGACGGCCCGAGAGCACGTCAAAAACGTGAAAAATTCAGGGAATGCCCTAGAAACCAAATTTTTGACAGGGAAGGCAGAATTCTTCATTTTAAACCAACTGAATCATCTCTTGACATCATTTGCGACCTTGGGATTGGGGAAACACTTGCACAAATTCAGGATTTGATCAATTTTGAGCTCTTTCATGATTTGGCAAAGGAGAAAATGGTACAACCCATGAAAATGAATAAATCAGGGCACAAATGGGGGAACTTGGATTTTACTTCAATTTAGGGCAGAATAACAACAATGAGGGCATTTGAAAGCATCCAATTGAAAAAATGAGTTGCAAATCACCAGCTCGAGCCAATAAAACGTTTTGAGCAAAAGTGAATCGTGGGAAATCAGAGCAAAGTGTGCAAACCCATAAATTGCACCAATTTGACCACCCATCCTTTCAAATATATCTCTAAAGTACATTGACTCAACAACTTGCACACCGCAACTCCTTTCTCTTATAGACAATTAGAAAAAGGCACATTTTCCATTTGTGTCTGTTCGTAAGAAATATGGGTTTCATATTGAATCCCCCAATAAGTTGCCCGTCCTAGGACATCTCCTTCATCTATACCCTTCTTCGATGCCCATTTTCCTCTTCTTTGTTTTCCTCCCCGTGTTTTACTTCGCCAATACATCTTCTTCGACGTTTCCATTGCACAACTCACATGAGATTGCTAGTATATAGACAATCAATTAATATATTGTATTTTTCTTTAACACCTCTATTTTTATATAAGAATGTGCATTTCAATTTTTAAAAAACTCAGTATTTTTTTTTTTTAAAAGAAATGTTGGAGTCTTCTATGTTTGTATCATGTGTTCTATCATATTAAATTCTGAGATTTTATAAAAAAACATATGAAATAAAATTCCAAAAAAAAAAAACACATAACTTAACAAAACAAATTAATTGAATTGTTTGTGGAAGCCTCTAATTACTTACCCAAATGATGAATTGTGTGATTGAAAGCAGGTTTTTGGGCGGAAAAGATTGAACGGCCATTACGGCGTAATGGCTTACGTGATAGCAAATACTATTTCGTCAATTCCATATTTGATGTTGATTTCTGTAATTCCTGGAGCCATGGCCTACTTTCTCGTAAATTTACATAGCGGCTTTGGTCACTTCATCTTCTTTGTTCTCGTTCTCTTTGCGTGCATGGCATTGGTGGAGAGCTTGATGATGATGGTTGCAAGCATTGTTCCAGATTTCTTGTTGGGCATTATTACAGGAGCAGGCATTCAGGTAATAATCTTTACATTAAAGATGATGGAAAAGATAGATTGGATTTGAGTAGAAGACAAATTTAGCTGAATGGATATCCCTCAATTTTAATAGTAAAAATAATTAAATATTTATAATTTACGAAAGTTTATTTCATATTTTAAACATACTGCTGTACATGCTAATAATCTTTATAATAATGAAATTGACAGAAAAAGATAGATTTGAGTCTGAAACAAATTTGGTTGGATGGATATCCTTCAATCTTAATACTAAAAATGATTAAAATATTATTTTACAACTGAACACGTTAAAAATTATGGGGACATCTTTGATTACCAACATTAACATGTTGAACTGATTCCATTTCAGGGTGTTATGATTTTAAATGGTGGATTTTTCCGGCTACCCAATGATCTGCCTAAACCGTTTTGGAAATATCCCATGTACTACATAGCCTTTCACACCTATGCAAATCAGGTAATGTTTTCTTAGATTTATGCTTTGGTACATTACAAACAAAGCTTCCTTATCTTATATTATATTGCTCTTATGATAACAGGCTTTCTATAAAAATGACTTTACTGGATTGAACTTCACAAACAAACAAGCTGGTGCTTCACCAATAAGAGGAGAAGACATATTAAGGGATACCTGGCAGGTTGAAATGGGATATTCAAAATGGGTAGATCTCTTGATCTTGGGAGGAATGGTCATAGTTTATAGACTGTTGTTCTTCACCATTATCAAGCTCAAGGAAAAATTGAGGCCTCTCATAAGGGCAAAGCTATCAAGCTTCCATCCAGGCCCCATTAAAACATCCCCACCTGCCCTTTCCTGAACTGAATACTGCATGGGGATAGACACCATCTTAAGTGAGACATTATAATGTATGGTTAGAGATGGAAAGTAGACTAATTAAGTCATTTCCAAAATGTATACATTCATAAATTTTGTAGTAGTAAGAGATAATATGAAGTGTCTTCGCCGGTGTAGTATACGAGTACAACATGCTAAGTTTGCATGCCATTATTAATGTTGATGTGTTTTTAGGAATTCCATCGTCTTTATCTTTTCCCATGAGATTAATTCTCTTCTAACATTGATTACAACAAATAATGCAAAAGCAGTGCTTCCAATTTGTTTGTTGTTCTGTGAATGACTTCAATCCTCCATAATCATTAGGAGGATTGATAATGACAACTTTTAAGATTGCTACAACACAGTTTTGGAATAGACTTCTTTAACATTTTTCTTATTGAAACATTTAAATCCCCAACAATTCTTTATCACTATAGTGGTTTTATAGATTATTATTGACGCTTTTCCTAGATGGTGGGTCCAATCTAGAGACTCCAAACGTTAGACAAATCAAAGCTTATACACTATTATCCACAAACCAATTTGCTAAATAATGAATTGCAAAAAAAATCTCAAATATTTAATTATTATTGTTTTTATGTGTAACTAGAATCAACACTAAATGTTTTTACCAATGGTTGATTGACACTTGTATTTATACGCCACTAAAACATACGTGTGTAGGGTTACGGTAATAGGCTTACAAATATATGTTCCTATCAACTATCCACAAGCACATTTAGGTGTTGATTTTAGTAATAACCATGTCATCAAAGCAACTGTAGTCAAACAAAGAATACTATATCAAAGAATTTAATCCTACATGTGATGATGACAAACTATAACTATATAAGGGCATAAATAGTTTGCAAGACAAAAATGATGATAGTTCAAATACACACTAGCTCGCATCATTTTAGATCTGAAACCGATAGATGGACAACACCTAAATAAAAGTGGGGAAAGAGAATATGCAAGCACTTCATATTTTGGAGGTGGTGGATATAGATTGACACTACATCATAGAGGGTCCAGTTCATAATGGCCTTTGAATCAAATACAAAGATGATTTGAAAGTGGACAAACTATTCTCCTTGTTTGAAGAAGATAGATCAAAAATAGGAGAAAACTCCCTAATTGAGATACATAATAGAAGATTACGAAAAATTAAAAAGGATATATCATAAATTTAGTGGTGCATTAACTCTTGTATTCAAGCCGTTCTCACACAATTGTCCATTGCACTATACATTTTGGTCACATAGATTGCTAACTATCATGGACATCATTAAAATCTTTTATTCATTCATTTAAGAGAATTGAGGCTTTAGCACTCCATAAAGTTAAAGCGATGGATTTTTAAAAAATGAGTAGACTTCATTATTCATCATTGTTGAAGATCACACACATGCATCCATCATCAAGATGTCAAACTTGCATACGATTTATAGAATGGAGCTCCTTATGCTCATGGCTGACCGAAAAAGGAACATTAGTAACTATGGCATGATGCTCATAAGACAGAGGGATCAGATTTGGGAGACCAATGGGATTTAGCAATTGGAGATGAGCATGTAGCAAACTGTTGTGTAGAAAATGAGATGAAACCTTAATTATCAAGGTGCTTAATTATTTGTTTTAAAGCATATAAATCATTTTCATGATGCCCATTAATTATTTGATGATTGCAAAATGGGAGACCTATGTACTTTGTAAGTGATAAGGAGGGTAGCAATGTGTAGATGGAAAAGTGATCAACTAGTGGTTGCGGAGCTCGGGAATAATATCATGTTGCTTAGCATTGAGATCAAACTTGAGAGGTGCTAGTAGCGGTAAGACTTGGGCTTAATTTATATGAGCACATATAGTATATATGGGATTAGGATGTGTTAGGAAATATTTGTTCATATTGTGAACATTAATAATGTTTGTGGAATTATATTATCCATATGATAATATAATTTATTGTAATAGTGTGAGATATTATTATTATATTTGGGTGTACGTGTGAGTTGTGAGAACAACTCACTATTAGATAGTTGTGAGAAAATAAAGGTGGAGAGAATCATGTTGGAGAGATAAGTGGGGATTGGGTAATTGATATGTGATATGGTTTGAATCCTTATACTAAGGATGTCATTTACCTATTTATATGTAATCTCTTCATAATGAAAAATATCCCGAATGAATTAGATTACGATATTTTCATATTCGGTGTTTTATTACAGTACTTTTATTTTGTCAAATAAAACTAGAATTTAATATCTAGTATCAGAGAAGGATGTTATGATAGTATTTCAGATATTTTAGTCCATGTGTACGATTCAAGCCTTTGCAGCATACCTATCCAACGTATCTAGCTGGTGAAACTCATGTTAATGGTCAGAACATATTTTGTCCATTATTGTGACGTATAACCTGCTATGTATTCTTGTCAGATTAGTCAACCACATTGTGATTTGATTTGCATTGTATTTGGCAACCACAACTTTGGATTCAAGGTTTAGAGAGGGAGAAAATAAAATCATCAGGCCCGCGTATATCCTGTCATGCTCCTATGCAAATATTATCAACTCATGTCTTTGCTATTATCATATAGTTATTGTTTTGATGTTGTATGTAAAAGTCATATGGTTTATATTTGCTTAGTATTAGTTTTTCCTTAGTAGTCAGTCATTCTTTTTATTGTTTAATAGTTTATAGTTTTTAAAGCTAAAAGTAATTATATATTACTTTAGTTCTTTTTCGTGATTATTTTGTGTTTTTATTAGAGAGTATGAATAATTTATAAGTATAAGTCCTAGGATTATTTAAATATTGTTAAAATTATATGGCTAATCTTATTTAAGTTTATTCACCATAAAAAAAAATTATTATAGTCATTAAGAATTTTGTTTATAATTTATTTTACATAAAAGTGTTTATAGGTTTTATAATGACTATTTAGGTATTGGTTAATTTTATTTTTCTAATTTTAGATTTTATTGTGATCATTATTTTCATATAGTCTTGTTATTTTATTTTTTTAACATTTTGTGATTTAAAGGTAATTGTCAATTATTTTTTAGTTTGAGTATCATTTGTTATCTTTTGTGTTTTGGTACTATTTTCAAGTCGTAAAAAAAGTGTCAATTGTGAGTCCTCATCAAAAAGTAAAAAAAAATTGCCATACTGACGCATTTTCGGTGGCAACTGATGTCTATAAATGTAAATTGAGACTCATTATCAAATACATCTGAGTTATTAATAGACACATGGAGGCTATAGGCAATGGAGGAAGGAGGTGTTTTAACGACCTCTCGTCAGGCACCATCGTTGAGGCCACAATATTGATTTGGTGGCCATGTTTTTTCAGTTGTGTTCGACATGTTTGCTTTCAACATGTGTGGTAGTAAATAAAGAATAGATGGATAATTCCTATTCATAGTTAGGAACATATTTTCCTATATTTTGTTCTCTTTTGTAAAATGTGGATGGGGAAATGTGTACGCTGCTATGAAAGTGGTTGGTGGTCCACTAGAAAACCAATTTGAGAGTTTGTGAATCTCTTCAAAAATCACATACAGAGTGGTTAATGGTTCCACTAGAAAACTTGTTGGAGTTGATGGTACTCTTTGAAAACCATCGGATTGTAGAACATGAGCAGTACTAGACAAAACTCACCCATGTTCACACTAAGGGGGTGAATGTTAGGAAATATTTGTTCATAGTGTGAACATTAATAATGTTTGTGGAATTATATTATCCATATGATAATATAATATTGTAATAGTGTGAGATATTATTATTATATTTGGGTGTACGTGAGTTGTGAGAACAACTCACTATTAGATAGCTGTGAGAAAATAAAGGTGGAGAGAATCATGTTGGAGAGATAAGTGGGGATTGGGTAATTGATATGTGATATGGTTTGAATCCTTATACTAAGGATGTCATTTACCTATTTATATGTAATCTCTTCATAATGAAAAATATCCTGAATGAATTATATTACAATATTTTCATATTCGGTGTTTTATTACAGTACTTTTATTTTGTCAAATAAAACCAGAATTTAATAGGATGAGGTTGAGAATCAACCTTAAGATGTTGGCTTTCAGCCGTGAGAGATGTAATCATGGTTTCCATAGCTTGAATTTTATCTTGAAATAAACAATGTAAAGATTGAATTGACTTGCAAATGGATTGATTGGTTGTGGTATCAGGACCAATAGGGTCATCAAAGATAGCGATTACTTACGCAGTGGCGTATTGCGAGGGAGATACATAGTGTCTAGGGATTTTTGGAGAACATATTTGCAAGGTGGGTGCATTTGAAGTAATTGATGCAGGATACTTTAGGAGCCATGAAAGAAGATCAATAATAATAGGCAAAATAAGGATCCAAATGTTTGATCATGAGTGGGGTTCACCAAATGATTTAATATAAATGGAATTAAATCTAATTATAGAGTAACTACTGTAATGAATGATGTACAAATGCTAATATACAATAAGATGCAAGCAACAAAACACGTGCAATGTGAAACCTTAAGCAAGAGAGGGAAATAGGGAGACTTAGCTGATTTCGAGTAAACATGAAGTTATATGGGTAGGTGAATAGTTGAAATAGATTGAGGAGAGTGTCATTAATGCTCATTGGAGGTTTTGAACTCTGAAACTACACATGAAAGAAGCACATGGGAGAGGATATGAGTGTCTCACGATGGTGTCCAGATCACGGTGCTTGATGTCTAGGTAGATGTTGCAAATCTAGTTATTTCAGGGTTGGATGATGTTCATTATCATTTTTGTTTGTCACTCTGGATTCACTATTTGATCTCGCAAAATGTACTTGGTAAACTATAATAAATAAGTTCACTGAACATATCCACAAACCACATCAAACATAAAAAGGAAAATTCAGAATGGGGAGTTGGTCTAACCTCAACATTCACCCAAAGAGTGAACTTATGACTGAGTGTTCCACTACATCTTAGACTCCATGTAGTTCTTGTGTGTGTAGAAATGATTCTCTAGGATCCTCTTGTGTAAGTTGCACAGTGATATCAGGGCTAGATCTAGAATGTAGTAAATGTATAGAATGTGTGGGATGGAATAGAATAGACTTCCCCTCCTATACTATGTATGCAGATGTGATGCAACCCTTGTCCCTTGTATGAGTGTTAGATAGATGCCTTTGATGCTCTTATGCCTTTGAATGTAATCTTAGGTGGTAGTATGTAATGCTTAGTGCTTGGTCCCTTATTTTGAAAACATAACTGTGTATTTATATGATTCCCTTGTTTGAATTTTGTAATTGACAACTAAAAGGATGACCCAAAGTAGTAAAAAGTAATTAAGAAGTGAAAGGGGTCAAAAAGGATAAGAAAAAGGTAAAGAGGGACATGAGTGCCCAAGAGGACAGAGCGTGTGGCGCTAGTGTCCTAACTAGGCGTGCTAGTGTCTGAGGCCATAGAAAGATAAAATAGTCAAATTCCGACAAGAGTGCAAGATGTATAAGGTCAATAAAAGTGCGAAGACAAAGAAAAAGGATAAAGGGAGTTGTTAATTACTAGTTTTCTTTCTTAGGAATTATGTAAATGCTAGCATGCTTTTAAGACCTAGAAATGTACCCAAGTGCATAGATTTTGTGTTTACACCAACAAGCATTTGATGAAATTGAGTAATATTTACTCAACCCACTCATTCTTATCCCATCTATACCTAAAAACCATTGCTACTCTACATATCTACTATGGAACATGTTCTAAATGTGTTGTTAGCTCAATATGATGATAACAATTATATGCGGGCTATTTACTAAATTAGTCGTACTCTGCTCCTTTATTAGTATAATTACACCTCTATTGAAAAACTTTGTTTAACCTTGGTCTTTTTCATGGATAAATTATGACACTATAAGTTAAATGCCAAAGAACATGTCATCGCTAGGTTTGATCCATTGCGTTACGTGCTCACACACACACACACACACACACACACAAACACACACATCTCTTTGGTTGTATAACATGATGGGTGATGCTATTAATTGATTTTAACCTCAAGTTTGTCTCCTAGAAATTAATCAAATTGCAAGTTCTCACCGACGACCTCGCAAAAGATCCACTCTTTGACCCTTACCCAATCAATGAAGAGTTTTGGGATGAATTCACTGGTTACAACATTTTTTTCAAAGTATGGACCATGTATTTTGACATGTCTTGTTGCGCACTAGCATAAGCACTAAAATTATTTTTGTCACTCCCAAGGTGAGACCCCCTTCACATATAGAGATCTTAGGATTTTCATGCACTAATAATATTTTTTTAGTAGGAAGCACTAATCCTAGGTTTTATACTACTCAAATGGTGCAAATTTAAAATATCCAGATTTAGGAGACTCACAACTTGTTATTCATCATGTGCAAGATATTTACAACACAAAAGAGGAACACTTGATCCCATATAACACTCTTGTTTTAATTCCACTTTCAACTTTTAATTCCCAATCTATTTATAATATTCCATGTAAGGAAAATCAACACTTTGATACTATGGCTAGTGTTGTATCATTACTACCTTTAGATGTAATCGATGAATGTGTCACTTTCACTATTCAATTATGAAAAGCCTCTATTTTTTCTAAAACCATTGATGTTTTTATTGTATTAGAACTACTACACATAGCTTTGAAAACCCCGAATGTTTCCTTCATATATAAACTCACTTTTATCGACAGTAAAATTGTCCAAGAATGCCTCACCCCAAGAAGGGTTGTCATCTATGAAGTGAGGCCACATGTTATGTCCTTATAGGCGGCTCCTTGTTTAAACACTCTTTCGATGGTCATTTATTTTGTTGTTTAGGAGATGACGATACACATCTTGCTTTGTCCTAATTACATGATAGTGAGTGTGGTAATCACTTTAGTGGAACAACTATGTCCCCAAAGTTACTATGTCAAGGATATTATTGGCCGACGATGGAATACGATTGTCATAAGTATGCCAAATGTTTTGATCGATGTTAATTCCACAACAACCTTAACCACGTCACCTCTCACACATTACAACACATTTTTACTCGTGGCCTTTCTCGATACGGGGTTTTAATCTTATTGGAAAGATCAATCTTGAGTCCAAAACAATAGAGGATTTTCACATTCTTTATTATACTCATTTTACTAATATTAGATTACACATGTAATCTAAATATGGTGCAAACACACGTAGTACAATTTTTCCACTAAATAATCTACGATGTTGCACTCAAACAAAGCACGTTGACATGTAATAACATTTTTTTAGAGAAATTGTAGAAGAGAATAGAGTTCTTTAGAGAAAATGGGGATGAAAGTGAATGTTGCATTCATTGACTAAGACAATGCACGTTGAGAAGTTTACTCGTGGGAGGGAAGCAATGAGTTTAATAGCTCACAATTTTTGAAGAATGAGTTTGTGTTTTCTATGATGAAATTGGAAACAAGGGGGGTATATTTGTATGTATCTGGATTCTTTGCAATATCATGTATGCATTTGGTCTATTTTTGGGGCCATTTGGGTGAACGAAAAAGAAACCAAAAATAGTGAAAGCTAATTTAGATTATCAAGTTGAGTTCATTGTAGAAATTAGTTGTTGTACTTTAAAGTATTATTTTGATACTTTAGTTTGATTTCCAAGCAAAGCTAATTATAGTCCATTTGCCTTGGTTATAAAATTTCTTGCTTTCATAGTGAGAGGTAATGATTAAGAGACTTAATTATTGGAGGTCAAAGCTTTGTATGTTGGTTATTGTTTTGTAAGTTATCTTGGTGAATATTTTTCATACTATTATAACTTTGCTGAAATGAAGGCAAACATGTTAAGATATATTCTTTGATCTTAAGAGAATGTGTTCTTAACTTGGATTCTTGCATGCTTTGTAATTTATTGCATAGGACAACACTGATTATTGTGCTTGTGTGTTTGCTTTGATGTGACGAAAAATTGTCGTATACTTGCTAAACTCTCTTTCTTGATTGAATGACACACCTTGAATCAATTTCATTGATCAAAGTATGTTGTGGTCTTCTTGTGATTTACGTGTATGTCGATTTACTCTTTAACCGAACTGAGGATGATATAAATGTGCGGCGCTGATTGCGGTATGAGTAGGCGCACGTAAATGCCAACGACAAAGGTTCGATTCTTGAACCTGTCTTCGAACTTAAGACCTCGTGAGGCGAGAAATGCGTCTGGACACGGGTGGCCTTGGCATGTGAAACAAAGGGCGAAACGTCTGCACGCAGCATTGATATGAGTGTCGGTTGGAAGAGCTGGATGAAGGTTGGTTAGTGTTAGTGGTTAGAAGGAATTAAATCCTAAGCTAATCCTAAGTTCTAACATACATCCTAAACTACTATCCTAAGTGGATTTTTAAATTACAAAAAAAAAGAAATAAACCTAAGTCCTATTAACCTAAAACTAAACTATGACCTAGGTTGAATAACTAATATACATCCTAAACTAATCCTAACCTAAAGGGGACGCGTAAAACCCTTGGAGGGAGAGGATAAGGATGAAGGGGTATTCAATGGCATTAAATGGGAGTCCATACGTGGACAGCGCCAGTTTGGCGGGGGCAGGTAAGTGGCGGAGGTATTTAGTTGGACATGGAGCTAAATTTGGTTTTGCATGTGAAATTCAAAATTTGGAGTTCGCCAACTCAAGTTGGCAGTGGCGTGGAAATTTGGAAAAGGCAGAGCCTTTAATGCATTAAATGTTCTTGGTCCTCGCGACCAGCTCACCTTGGAAGGTGTAGGAGGGAAATGTTGATTGTTATTGTGTCGATTTGGATTTGGTGAAGTTGCTCTGCATTTGGTTTTTTTGTTTGGTTCAGTCGAACCAGTTTCTTTGGATTTATCACTGTTCTTGGGAAGATTTGGAGGCTGTTGCTGAGCCTGAAGAGGAAAGGAATTGTTGGAAAGCTCGTCTTGTCGCACGAGAAGGAAATATCTTGGCAAACGTGTTTTCTTGAGTTTTGGAAAAGAAATCACAGGCATGTTAAGCCCTTCTCTTTAAAAATACTTGCTTTGTTTAAACGTCTCATTAAAACAACCCTGCTCTTGGGTTTTGGGTTTATTCGATTTTTCTGTACTTGTTTGAAATGATATGAGTGGAATCGATTTCTTGCTTTGTGTTTGATCTTGTCTTTTTGCATGATATTGAAGTAGGAATATGAATTTCTTTGTGTTATGGTTTGTTTGTGATTTGGAGAATTTGAAATAGGTATTTTTTTCTATTGGTTGTTTATGGTATGAAAAGCGGAGCAATTCGGCGGTATGAGTTGTTCTCCTTCTTGTGCAATCGTTCTTTTGTTAAATGAATTTGAATGATGAAAGCGATGCGAGTGTAGGAGTTGTCTTTCAACTGTTGAACAATTGTTCTTTTGCTTATATATGAATTTGATGATGAAAAGCATGCGGGATGTACGAGTTGTTGATGTTGTTTCTATACTGAAATCTTTAAAAGGAAATAAGATCCTTTTTCCTTCTGCTGTTTTGGATTTTGTTAGAAATAGCATATGGGTTTTATTGAGCTTATGAACTCGATTTAAAGGAAGAAATGGTAATATTTTATTGTTGTCCCTTTTTCTTGCATAAGAAATGAACGAATAACGTTTTGGGTATTCGTGGAAGTAGGAAAGGTTAACTGTTTTTCTTCTGAACTTGCATATGATTACATTCCCTCGTTGCTGTGAGGACAGGATGATTTTCGTTGTGTTTTATGGATGTTGTTCGGCCTTCCTGTTCGGACTGTTGTCACGATTACTATCTCGGCTTGTTTTCTGTACAAGTAAATGGAAAAATATAGAAATTTGGGTTATTGCTTGAGTTTGTCTTGACTGCACCAAGCTTATATATTTAATACCCTATGCGGGTTTGCCTTGTCAGAGGTATTGATATATGAATATATATATATATTATATTATATATTGAGTTACGTATCTCATTAAGAAAAAGGAGAATGTTGTTTTGGAACTAATTGTTGATCGAGATAGAACTCGAATTGGTTATTTCATTGTTTGCGGTATTTTGGATATTCATTGTTTGCGGTATATTGGATTGGAACTGCACAGGTTAGGTGAGTTGCTTTTCAATATGAGCGATTGTTCTGTTATCTTTATAAGTTGAGCTGTCATGCTTGGATAAACACGACTTGGGTGTTTTTAGTTCATTCTGAGCAAAATGATCGTTTCTTAATGAAATTTTAGGGACATGAATTCTTCTTTATGCTGTTTTCGATTCGAAAGAAACAGTAAATTGGTTTTGATGAACGTTATAAGTTCAGTTTGACAAAGATTACAGTGACATTTAGATGGTTTCTGAGTGCTGTTATTTTTCTGTACAAACGGAAATTTTGAATGTTTTCGTGTGGTCTTCTGATCTTTGCACTGTCATTCAAGGAAAAATGAAATCGGCATGAGTAATTCTTGTTGAGTTGAAGAAAATGATTGTTTCTTATTTGAATAGTTAAAGGAACGAATTCTTCTCTTTGGGCTGTTTGAATTATGGAAATAGCATTATGATTGGTCTTGTTGTAGGTAACAGCCATGAATAAATTTCATCTTGAACTGTATGCGTTCATGGAAATAGAAAATCATGTGATTAATTGATTGCATGATTGTATAACTGTTTATCTGGTTTAAAATACAGTGAAGAAAGTATGGGCTCTTCTAGTACAGTAAATACATAGTATGCATCCTTATACTATTTGATCTATGATAAATACGATGTTGTACTAACCTGTTTTGGATATTCATATGAGCCTGATTTAAATGAAGTATGGATAAGGACGATAAATTCTTCCTTGTTTTCATTTAAAGCTGATTATGAATGAAATTACTCTTGCTGCCGGAAAGTGAATTCTGAATGGATTTTGTAAGTTTCACTCTGAACTGTTATCTTGATTGTGTCTCGTTTGGATTCAATTTTGGGACAGTCATGAGGAAAGAAATAGGGATATGGATGAATGACTTGGAAAAATGATCTTTTCTTCTTTCATTCAGTTGGAAATCTGTAATTCGTTAATAATGAATTTTGTAGTGCTTAGATATGAGCAACTATCTGCATTGCTGTTCGCTTTCTCGTCTGTGCTTGATTGCTTGGAATCTAATATGATGCATGAACTGAAAGGAAAGTAATGGGTTTACGTTTCAGTTAGTTTTAACCTTTGCATTTATTATTAATGAAAGGTGTGGAAAGGATAACAGTATTTTATATCAGCAGTATGCTACTTGTATTCCTAACTTTACAAATATTGTAATTTGGAACTTGTAACGGTTATGTGGAAAATGGGACAGCAGTTCTTTGGCTGATTGTGATGGTATTTTGATGGTTCAGTTGTTATGCTGATCATTCTTTGGTGCCTATTTCTTGATTGATGTCTTACTGTCGTTTCATAAAAGCAGGGTTCTTTTATTGAGACAGTTAATTGAAGCACCTCATTTTAATGACAAGTGCTTAATATGCTCAGTTCATTGAACTGACCCGTGCAAATAATTTTGCAGATGGAATTTGATTAGAATGAAGACATGGCTGTTTTCTGATGCTTCTTGATTGGTTGAAGATGAATTGTATTTGTTTACTTTTATTCCTCTTCGAGGAATTAAGAAAAGAAGAAAGTATATTCTTCCATCTATGAGTTGTAATGATGTTTTATGTAAACAATGCCCATTCAGTTGGATTGGCAAATGTATGGATTATGACATGAATTGATGAATACAAATACAAGTGTGATATTTTAATGACTATATCAGTTGATATTGTTGATTAAATTGGAAACATAATGTTATTCCTGATTTGGATTTATTTAATTGTCCGTGGATGGATGCTAAATGGGAATTGATATCTATTCTTACCTTATTACAACTTTAAGTTGAAATGCGCAATTAGATCATACTTGGGTAAAGATGAATTCTTAATTGACATTAAAAAGGATTAGGAAGAATATGATTCCATAACCGATAGGTATTCAGGATTAGCTTGGAAGCTAAGGAATATCAATTAACTTCGGAGTAATCGAACTTCGCTTTCAAACTCCATTTATGACCTCGTATGTTAATTTCAGAATAAAGGGTAGGGGATAAGTATATCCCTAACTAATGGACCTTAACTATGTAATGTTAAGGAGAATAAATGAATACATTTATTGGGAATTAGACCTCGTTTAAATGACGTCTAATAAGCTAGAATTCTGAATTTAGTTCTGATTGGGAAAATCTTGGTTAAGTTTAATAGGTTAAACTTATCACATCCGTCGATAACGCAGCTGCTTAATCCAATGATTAAGAAGAGAACCAAGTAGAGAAAATGCAACCCTTGAGTACGAAGAAGATGCATAGCAAGCTAGAAGATGGATTTAGTCTCTCTTAGCTATATACTCTGTTTATGCGGGAACGAGGATAAAGGGATCAACATGGTTGCTGAGAGTTGATTTTTAAATACTAAGATCATATCCAAATCACTTGAGCAGGATGTGTACTCTCGATGGAAGGATTCCGTAGGACATTGACATACGCCAGCTACAGCAAGGTGTCTTCATGAAGACGGGGTCTTCATGACGACACAATGTTATAGCTGACATATTACAATGCCCTCCCGAATTAAAACATTAAGAATACATAGGCTGAATGTGAAGTTCTTGGCGGGGATAGGAGTATGATCAGGTATACGGAGTGACTCCGGGATACTAAAGATAACTAGACACACGGAGTCGTGGGGAACGACACCGCATGTCTGCGTATCTTTAGTTACCAGGAGTGCCTTCCTATATTTGTTCATATTGCTAGTTAGAAATTGGAAGTTTAAAACTGATCTTAAACTGAGAGGACTGGTAGGAACCAGGAAAGACCATTCTAGATAACAGGTGAAGTGAAGTGAAGGACGTATTCCATTGATGTGTATCACATCCAGGAATATGATCATGCAAAGCATGTGAAAATCTTTGGCCAAAGTATCGCAAGTCTTGGGTTGCGTTGTCCTTATCACTTAATTTAAGATGCGGGATGTCAGATGAATATCAGTAACAGATATTCAGATAGGCTCTTAAATGGATCACTTCGATAACCGGAAATGGTTAAGAGAAACTGGTATATATAATATACTATGCATAAACAAACATGAAGGATCGGTTGTTGCTTAGAGTCATGAAATGAAGGATCGATGAAACTCAGAGCCATGAAAATGGAAGATCGGCGAGTTCCTCGAGTCATTTACAGCATGATATAGAATCATTATAGGATTGAATGGCATTGAATGTGTGTTCCATATTGTAAATATGCGAGCAGGGGAACATTAGTTTTAAAAGGAAATTGTGTGTTCCAAAGCTGTGTTTGGGCGAGAGAACAATTATTAAAACTTGAACGTGTGTTTGAATTTTATAATTCATAACAGAGATCAAAAAAAATCAAAAAAAAAAAAATTTCCCTTGTTCTAGTATCTTAAAATGGGGATGTTACATCTTGGTATCAGAGCTGAAGGTTGCAGCTCTTGGACCTAATGAGTCCACGATATTAATAAGGTTTACATTTTCTTATTGAACAGAAAATGGTCGAACAAGAGGAATCTTTGCGAATAACCCGTTACAGGGTGGAGAAGCGTAAGCTCTTGCTCAAAAGTGGATGAAATCCTTGCTGCCCTACTTGATACGAGGGATCGTTTGACTGTTTACTGGAACAACAGTCAATGGGCAATGAAGAGGAGGAGGATGAAGCTGAAATAAATGATCAGTTGCCTCCTGTGGACAACATCAACGGAGGAATCAGGGTGTTGATGATAATGTAATGTAATTGCTCCTAATCCCCTGAAAATAAAAGGGCAAGATTAGCGGTGAACTTACAAATGATATAAAGAGAATAAGTCCTCCAAAGTTTGATGGAACAACCCTTGGGGACGGAGCTGAGAATTGGCTCAGTGAAATGGAGAAATACTTTGCAATAAGAAACTTCTCCGAAGAGACTAAAGCGATATGGGGAGCATATCAGCTTTCTCATGAAGCATCATCATGGTGGGACAACCGTAAGGTTGAACTGAATATTGTCGAATCAGACATAACTTGGGATCAATTTAAGGGTTATTTTAGGCAACGATGGCTGCCTCAACTCTATTTTGATAGGAAAATGACTGAATTTCAGAACTGGTCGCAAGGAAGGCTGTCGGTGACGGAATACTGGGAAGGGTTTACTAAACTCCTTAAGTATGTGCCGCAGTACCAAGCTGATGAGAAGTTCAGAATACGGAAATTCATAATGGGACTGAATCCCATCATTGGTGGCGAAGTGGATGTCCACGGCCCAACCACCATGGATGGAGTTGTCGAAAAGGCAATCAGACAGGAACAAAAATTGAGGGCAATATCTGCTCACAGGGAAGAGATAAGGAAGAAGATTCCCAATTCTTCTTCGTCTCTTGCACCAAAAAGGGGACCTTGGAAAAGGTTTGGTGTGAAAAACAAAATTGTTGTAGATAACAACAAGAAATCTATGATGAACAGACCTATAAATAGCATGCGGAACAGCTTCACAAAAGTTAATGGCATTGGACAGAAGTCCTATGGAAGCCAGAATGATAACTTCAAGGCTGGTAACAAATTTGAGCCTAGAAAAGGGCCAGTTGGAGGATGCTTCAACTGTGGAAAGGACCACTATGCGAATCACTGTCCTCTGAAGAAGGATGATCGCGGTCAGCAGCATAGGATACACGCTGCAGTGGCTAACAGACAAGCTGAAAAGCAAGTGACGCCCATAGAAGTTACGGGTAAGTTATTCGGTACACCTGTAGTCATACTTTTTGATACTGGAGCTACAGAATGCTTTATTTCTGCTAAACTTGCTATGAAATTAAAAAGAAAGGCTGAAAGAATGGATAAAACATGGACAGTGCATTATGGGAATAATGTTGTCCATACAGTCGAAATGTGCCTTTTTGGGGCAATTCTTGATCTGCCTAGTTTCTCCACCAAAGTTGACTTGTATGTCACTCCTCTAGGATCATATGATATCATTATTGGAGTTAACTGGTTGGCGGAACATAAGGCAAAGGTTGATTGTATTATGAAAAAACAAATCTGTTGCTTGATGACTGCGAAAAGCGGCAGTCATTCAAGTGTAAAACGGGAAGTTGCGGTTAGAAAACGAGCGGCTATGCAAATAAAAAGGGCTAAAAACAGAGGCTGCACTTTGTATGCAGTAAAAGTGACAGAAAATGCGGAGGAAGATAATGATTTCATGGAAAGATATCCATTGTTGAGGGATTTCCGTGATGTGTTTCGGAGGAATTGCCAGGTCTTCCACCCAAACGTGAGTTTGACTTTGCAATAGAAATCAAACCGGGAACTGAACCCATATCTAAGGCACCTTATAGAATGACTACCATTGAGTTGGTAGAGCTGAAGGCTCAGTTACAAGAACTTCTGACTAAGGGGCTGATAAGACCGAGCGTCTCACCTTGGGGAGCGCCGGTAATTTTTGTAAAGAAAAAGGATGGCACATTGAGGTTGTGCATTGATTACAGAATGCTGAATAAAGCAACTATTAAAAATCGATACCCACTTCCTAGGATTGATGATTTGTTCGATCAGATGCGAGGAGCATCAGTTTATTCAAAAATAGATCTTCGATCAGGGTATCATCAGCTGAGAATAAAGGAAGAAGATATTCATAAAACAACTTTTAGAATGAGGTACGGGCATTATGAGTTCACGGTGTTACCTTTTGGGTTGACTAATGCACCTGCCGCCTTCATGAATCTAATGAACAATATTTTTCAAGAATACTTAGACAAGTTTGTGCTTGTATTCTTGGACGATATTCTTATATACTCTAAAAATGTCGAAGAGCACCAAGAACATCTAAGGATAGTGCTGGAAATTTTAAGAAAGAGGAAGTTGTATGGAAAACTGTCCAAATGTTCCTTTTATGATGCAGAGGTGCATTATTTGGGACACGTTATAAGCAAGAATGGGATAGCTGTTGATCCTTCAAAGATCATAGCTATAACTGAGTGGCCTGCGCCTAAGAATGTGCACGAAGTGAGGAGCTTCATGGGCTTGGCTGGATATTATCGAAAGTTCGTTAAGGACTTTTCAAAAATTGCTGCCCCAATCACTTCGCTGCAAAAGAAGGATAAGAAATTTGTCTAGACAGACAAATGTGAATCTGCCTTTAAGAATTTAAAGGAACAGTTAACTTCAGCACCTATCTTGACTGTACCTGATCCAAATGGAGATTTTATGGTTGTAACGGACGCCTCAGGAGAAGGCCTTGGAGGTATTCTATTACAGAATAACCATGTCATCACTTATGAAAGTAGAAAGCTTAAGTTACATGAACAAAATTATGCTCCACATGATCTAGAGCTCGCTGCCATTGTTCATGCACTTCAAATGTGGAGGCATTACCTTTTAGGCAAGCCTTTCGAGTTAAAAACAGACCATCTGGGGCTGAAGTATATTTTTACTCAGCCAAATCTGAATGCAAGGCAGCGAAGATGGTTAGAATTTCTATCTCAGTATGATTTTGATATAAGCTACATCAAGGGCAAGGAAAATAGAGTAGCAGATGCTCTGAGTCGAAGGAAGCATATCTCTGCTCTTATAACGTTAAGAACTCAGTTTAAGGATGAGGTGAAAGATGCCTTGGAAACAGATCCTTATTTCCAGTAGGTCAAAACAACACTTGCTGCAGACCCGCAGGATGTCAGGTATAAAGGATTCCATTTTGATAATGAAGGAATTATGAGGTTCGAAAACAGGGTATATATACCTTTGGCAAATGACTTAAGAGGGAAATTGTTAACTGAATTTCATAATTCACCTTTTTCTGGACACCCTGGCATTACGAAAATGCTCGCTGATCTTAAGCAGCAATATTTCTGGAAGGGAATGAAAAAGGATGTGGTAGAATTTGTAACACACTGCTTGGAATGTCAGCGTGTTAAGGCGGAACATATGCACCCCGCTGGATTATTGTATCCCCACA
The DNA here is from genome assembly GCA_018340775.1 of Taxus wallichiana var. yunnanensis. Lineage (NCBI taxonomy): Eukaryota > Viridiplantae > Streptophyta > Pinopsida > Cupressales > Taxaceae > Taxus > Taxus wallichiana. The sequence goes on along the minus strand of CM031239.1, from coordinate 616,505,584 downwards.
GTATTCCACAGTATAAATGGCAAGTGATAACGATGGACTTCGTTCAAGGATTGCCTATGTCAAGAAATAAGCATGACATCATCCTGGTTGTAGTCGACAAATTGACCAAAGTGGCACACTTCATTGCTGGTAATTTGAAGGACGATGCACCGATCTTAGCAAGAAGATTTGTACATGAAATCTTGATTGCATGGAATACCGGAATTAATCATATCGGACAGAGATCCGAGGATGACATCAAGGTTTTGGCAAATGCTTAATGCGGCCTTGGGGACTAAATTGAACTTCAGTTCTGCATATCATCCGGAAACGGATGGACGGTGAGAGAGAGTTAATCAGGTTTTAGAGGACATGTTAAGGATGTATTGCATGGACCAGCAGTATAAATGGGAGGAATACCTTCCACTGGTAGAATTTGCTTACAATAACACCTATCATGCCTCTTTAAAAATGGCGCCCTTTGAAGCATTGTATGGAAGAAAATGCGAGAACCCTGTCAGGTGGGACAACGTTGAGGACGAGAGAGGTAATTGGGCGAAAATCCTTATGGAAATGGAACAACAAATCAAAATGATTAGGGAACATCTAAAGGAGGCATTGCCAATAGGCAAAGAGCTATACGAGACTTAAAGCGGGTTGTGACATTATAAAGCTGGAGAGAAGGTCTTTCTTGGGTGAAACCGAAAAAGAGCTCAATAACTTTTGGCAAGGCTGCCAAGTTGTCGCCACGTTATGTGGGACCTTTTGAAATTGTTGAAATAATCAACCACAGCTTATCGTCTAGCATTACCTCTGCTTTGTCTCAAATGCATGATGTTTTTCATATTTCTTTGCTTAAGAAATACGTGTGATTTATCACATGTGCTAAATTGGAATTCCTTGCAGTCAAGACCCGGGAATAATCGTGGTTAAGCCCATTCGAGTCTTTGGGAACTGCTTGATTGTACTTGAGAAATCGCGAAGTGAACCAATGTAAGGTCCAGTGGGACCAGTTCAGCGAGGAAAGTGCAACTTGGGAAAATCTCGAAGAAATGAGATCTACTTTTCCACATCTGTTTAATTGAATTTGAAATTCGAGGAACTGATAATTCTACCAAATTTAGACAATTATTAGTCTATTGTACAGTTGTCTTAAAACGTTGTTTTTAAGAGTGAATCTGTTTTTGGTATGAACTTATGAATGAAAGGACAATAACTGAACTTTGTCCTAGGAACTCCTTGATTTGTTTAATCTGATCATCGGGACGATGATTCTTTAAGGAGGGAAGAATGTAACACTCTGATTTTGTAAGTTATCTTGGTGAATATTTTTCATACTATTATAACTGCTGAAATGAAGGCAAACATGTTAAGATATATTCTGATCTTAAGAGAATGTGTTGCTAACTTGGATTCTTGCATGCTGTGATTTATTGCATAGGACAACAGTTATTGTGCTTGTGTGTTTGCTGATGTGACGACAAATTGTCGTATACTTGCTAAACTCTCTTTGCTGATTGACAACACACCTTGAATCAATTTCATTGATCCAAAGTATGTTGTGGTCTTCTTGTGATTTCTGTGTCGATTTACTCTTTAACCGAACCTGAGGATGATATAAATGTGCAGCGCCTGATTGCAGGTATGAGTAGCTGGCACGTAAATGCCAACGACAAAGGTTCGATTCTTGAACCCTGTACTGTCGAACTTAAGACCTCGTGAGACAGGAAGCGTCTGGACACGGGTGGCCTTGGCATGTGAAACAAAGGACGAAACGTCCTGCACAACATTGACGTGAGTGTCAGTTGGAAGACTGGGTGAAGGTTGGTTAGTGTTAGTGGTTAGAAGGAATTAAATCCTAAGCTAATCCTAAGTTCTAACATACATCCTAAACTACTATCCTAAGTGGATTTTTAAATTACAAAAAAAAAAAAAAGGAAATAAACCTAAGTCCTAATAACCTAAAACTAAACTATGACCTAGGTTGAATACTAATAAACATCCTAAACTAATCCTAACCTAAAGGGGATGCGCAGACCCTTGGAGGGAGAGGATAAGGATGAAGGGGTATTTAATGGCATTAAATGGGAGTCCATACGTGGACAACGCCAGTTTGGCGGGGGCAGGTAAGTGGCGGAGGTATTTAGTTGGACATGGAGCTAAATTTGGTTTTGCATGTGAAATTTAAAATTTGGAATTCGCCAACTCAAGTTGGCAGTGGCGTGGAAATTTGGAAAAAGGCAGAGCCTTTAATGCATTAAATGTTCTTGGTCCTCGTGACCAGCTCACCTTGGAAGGCGTAGGAGGGAAATGTTGATTGTTATTGTGTCGATTTGGATTTGGTGAAGTTGCTCTGCATTTGGTTTTTTTGTTTGGTTCAGTCGAACCAGTTTCTTTGGATTTATCACTGTTCTTGGGAGATTTGGAGGCTGTTGCTGAGCCTGAAGAGGAAAGGAATTGTTGGAAAGCTCGTGCTGTCGCCGAGGAAGGAAATATCTTCGGCAAACGTAGTTTTCTTCGAGTTTTGGAAAAGAAATTACAGGCATGTTAAGCCCTTCTCTTTAAAAATACTTGCTTTGTTTAAACGTCTCATTAAAACAACCCTGCTCTTGGGTTTTGGGTTTATTCAATTTTTTCATGTTGTTTGAAATGATTTGGATTTAGTCGATTTTTCTTTGTCATTTTTGGAAATGATAGGTAAATCGTTTTCCATGGATTGGAGTAGGAAATACGAATTGTTATGAACTTTGATTGTTTGTTTGTGATTTGGAGAATTTGAAATAGGTATTTTTTTCTTCTTGTTGTTGATGTTTATATGAAAATGGAATTCGAGATGAGTTTTCTCCTTCTTGTGTAAATCGTTCTTTTGTTAAATGAATTTGAATGATGAAAGCGATACGGGCGTAGGAGTTGTCTTTCAGGTGTTGAACAATTGTTCTTTTGCTATATGAATTTGATGATGAAAAGCTGCAGGGATGTACGAGTTGTTGATGTTGTTTCTATACTGAAATCTTTAAAAGGAAATAAGATCCTTTTTCCTTCTGTTGTTTTGGATTTTGTTAGAAATAGCATATGGGTTTTATTGAGCTTATGAACTCGATTTAAAGGAAGAAATGGTAATATTTTATTGTTGTCCCTTTTTTTGCTTGCATAAAAATGAACGAATAACGTTTTGGGTATTCGTGGAAGTAGGAAAAGGTTAACTGGTTTTTCTTCTGAACTTGCATATGATTACATTCCCTCGTTGCTGTGAGGATAGGATGATTTTCGTTGTGTTTTATGGATGTTGTTCGGCCTTCCTGTTCGGACTGTTGTCACGATTACTATCTCGGCTTGTTTTCTGTACAAGTAAATGGAAAAATATAGAAATTTGGGTTATTGCTTGAGTTTGTCTTGACTGCACCAAGCTTATATATTTAATACCCTATGCGGGTTTGCCTTGACAGAGGTATTGATATATGAATATATATATATATTATATATATAGTTCTGTATCTCATTAAGAAAAAGGAGAATGTTGTTTTTGGAACTAATTGTTGATCGAGATAGAACTCGAATTGGTTATTTCATTGTTTGCGGTATTTTGGATATTCATTGTTTGCGGTATATTGGATTGGAACTGCACAGGTTAGGTGAGTTGCTTTTCAATATGAGCGATTGTTCTGTTATCTTTATAAGTTGAGCTGTCATGCTTGGATAAACACGACTTGGGTGTTTTTAGTTCATTCTGAGCAAAATGATCGTTTCTTAATGAAATTTTAGGGACATGAATTCTTCTTTATGCTGTTTTCGATTCGAAAGAAACAGTAAATTGGTTTTGATGAACGTTATAAGTTCAGTTTGACAAAGATTACAGTGACATTTAGATGGTTTTAAGTCTTGTTATTTTTTTTTATACAAATGGAAATTTTGAATGTTTTCGTGGTCTTCTTGATCTTTGCTTTGCTTTGTCATTCAGGAAAAATGAAATCGGCATGAGTAATTCTTGTTGAGTTGAAGAAAACGATTGTTTCTTATTTGATTAGTTAAAGAAACGAATTCTTCTCTTTTGGTTGTTTAAATTCTGGAAATAGCATTATGATTTGTCTTCTTTGTAGAGGTAATGACCATGAAATAAATTTCATCTTGAAGCTGCTATGCGTTCATGGAAATAGAAAATCATGTGATTAATTGATTGCATGATTGTATAACTATTTATCTGGTTTAAAATACAGTGAAGAAAGTATGGGCTCTTCTAGTACAGTAAGTACATAGTATGCATCCTTATACTATTTGATCTATGATAAATACGATGTTGTACTAACCTGGTTTCGGATATTCATATGAGCCTGATTTAAATGAAGTATGGATAAGGACGATGAATTCTTCCTTGTTTTCATTTAAAGCTGATTATGAATGAAATTACTCTTACTTCCGGAAAGTGAATTCTGAATGGATTTTGTAAGTTTCACTCTGAACTGTTATCTTGATTTGTGTCTCGTTTGGATTCCATTTTTGGACAGTCATGTGGAAAGAAATAGGGATATGGATGAATGACTTGGAAAAATGATCTTTTCTTCTTTCATTCAGTTGGAAATCTGTAATTCGTTAATAATGAATTTTGTAGTGCTTAGATATGAGCAACTATATGCATTGCTGTTCACTTTCTTGTCCATGCTTGATTGCTTGGAATCTAATGTGATGCATGAACTGAAAGGAAAGTAATGGATTTACGTTTCAGTTAGTTTTAACCTTTGCGTTTATTATTAATGAAAGGTGTGGAAAGGATAACAATATTTTATATCAGCGGTATATGTTACTTGTATTCCTAACCTTTCAAATATTGTAATTTGGAACTTGTAGCGGTTATGTGGAAAATGGGACAGCGAGCTCTTTGGCTGATTGTGATGGTATTTTGATGGTTCGATTGTTATGCTGATCATTCTTTGGTGCCTATTTCTTGATTGATGTCTTCTTTGTCGTTTCATAAAAGCGGGGTTCTTTTATTGAGGCAGATTAATTGAAACACCTCATTTTAATGACAAGTGCTTAATATGCTCAGTTCATTGAACTGACCCGTGCAAATAATTTTGCAGATGGAATTTGATTAGAATGAAGACATGGCTGTTTTCTGATGCTTCTTGATTGGTTGAAGATGAATTGTATTTGTTTACTTTTATTCCTCTTTGAGGAATTGTAAAAAGAAGAAAGTATATTCTTCTATCTATGAGTTGTAATGATGTTTTATGTAAACAATGCCCATTCAGTTGGATTGGCAAATGTATGGATTATGACATGAATTGATGAATACAAATACAAGTGTGATATTTTAATGACTATATCAGTTGATATTGTTGATTAAATTGGAAACATAATGTTATTCCTGATTTGGATTTATTTAATTGTCCTTGGATGGATGCTAAATGGGAATTGATATCTATTCTTACCTTATTACAACTTTAAGTTGAAATGCGCATTAGATCATACTTGGGTAAAGATGAATTCTTAATTGACATTAAAAGGATTAGGAAGAATATGATTCCATAAGCGATAGGTATTCGGGATTAGCTTGGAAGCTAAGGAATATCAATTAACTTGAGTAATCGAACTTCGCTTTCGAACTCCATTAATGACCTCGTATGTTAAATTCAGAATAAAGGGTATGGGATAAGTATATCCATAACTAATGGACCTTAACTATGTAATGTTAAGGAGAATAAATGAATACATTTATTGGGAATTAGACCTCGTTTAAATGATGTCTAATAAGCTAGAATTCTGAATTTAGTTACTGATTGGGAAAATCTTGGTTAAGTTTAATAGGTTAAACTTATCACATCCGTCGGTAACGGGCTGCTTAATCCAATGATTAAGAAGAGAACCAAGTAGAGAAAATGCAACCCTTCGGTATGAAGAAGATGCATAGCAAGCTAGAAGACGGATTTAGTCTCTCTTAGCTATATACAAGCTATGCGGGAGCGAGGATAAAGGGATCGGCATGGTTCTTTGAGAGTTGATTTTTAAATACTAAGATCATATCCAAATCACTTGAGCAGGATGTGTACTCTCGATGGAAGGATTCCGTAGGACATTGACATACGCCATTATAACAAGGTGTCTTCATGAAGACGGGGTCTTATGACGACACAATGTTATAGTGACATATTACAATGCCCTCCCGAATTAAAACATTAAGAATACATAGGCTGAATGTGAAGTTCTTGGCAGGGGATAGGAGTATGATCAGGTATACGGAGTGACTCAGGATACTAAAGATAACTAGACACACGGAGTCGTGGGGAACGACACCGCATGTCTGCGTATCTTTAGTTACCAGGAGTGCCTTCCTATATTTGTTCATATTGCTAGTTAGAAATTGGAAGTTTAAATCTGATCTTAAATCGAGAGGACTGGTAGGAACCAGGAAAGACCATTCTAGATAACAGGTGAAGTGAAGTGAAGGACGTATTCCATTGATGTGTATCACATCCAGGAATATGATCATGCAAAGCATGTGAAAATCTTTGGCCAAAGTATCGCAAGTGCTGGTTGCGTTGTCCTTATCACTTAATTTAAGATGCAGGATGTCAGATGAATATCAGTAACAGATATTCAGATAGGCTTCTTAAATGGATCACTTCGATAACCGGAAACGGTTAAGAGAACTGGTATATATAATATACTATGCATAAACAAACATGAAGGATCGGTTGTTGCCGAGTCATGAAATGAAGGATCGATGAAACTCCGAGCCATGAAAATGGAAGATCGGCAGTTCCTCGAGTCATTTACAGCAGCATATAGAATCTGTTATAGGATTGAATGGCATTGAATGTGTGTTCCATATTGTAAATATGCGAACAGGGAACATTAGTTTTCAAACATACAATGAAAAAGCATCTCCAATTCTAGGTAAGGCATGTACAATTGAACATGTATGGATTCAATTACTTAAAGCTTAAAAATGTTTACTTAGTTCTCTAAATGATTAGAATAACTGAACCCACCACCACACGTGGTTGATTATAAGGCACTGTGATTACCCCATAGCTTGCTCCATTGAAATGTATGCCACAAGCTTTGGATATCCAGAAATTTATTTAAGTTTATAAAGTTCTACGTGGTACTCTCCTAATATAAAATATTTAACCATACATTACTAATGTCTCGCTTAAGATGGTGGTTCTCCCCATGCATTCGGTTCAGGGGCAGGTGGGGATGTTCTAATGGGGATGTTTAGATGGAAGCTTGATAGCTTTGCCCTTACGAGAGGCCTCAATTTTTCCTTGAGCTTGATAATGGTGAAGAACAGCAGTCTATACACTATGACCATTCCTCCCAAAATCAAGAGATCTACCCATTTTGAATACCCCATTTCAACCTGCCAGGTATCCCTTAAAATATCTTCTCCTCTTATTGGTGAAGCACCAGCTTGTTTGTTTGTGAAGTTCAATCCAGTAAAGTCATTTTTATAGAAAGCCTGTTATCATAGGAGCAATATAATATAAGATACGGAAGCTTTGTTTGTAAAGTACCAAAGCATAAATCTAATAAAACATTACCTGCTTTGCATAGGTGTGAAAGCTTATGTAGAAAATGGGATATTTCCAAAACGGTTTAGGCGTGTCATTGGGTAGCCGGAAAAATCCACCATTTAAGATCATAACACCCTGAAATGGAATTAGTTCATAATGTTAATGTTGGTAATACTCATAATTTTATGATGTACAGTTCTATGTTTGAAATATGAAACAAATTTTAGTAACTAAATGTTTTAATTTTTTAAGTATTAGAATAGAGGGATATCCATTCAGTCAAATTTGTCTCCCATTCTAATTCCATCATTTTTTTAGTATTAAGATTTAAGGACATCCATTCTGCCAAATTTATCTATTTTTTCAATCAATTTATTTAGTGTAAAGATTATTACCTGAATGCCTGCTCCTGTAATTATGCCCAACAAGAAGTCTGGAATAATGCTTGCGGCTATCATCATCAGACTCTCGACCAGCGCCATGCATGCAAAGAGAACGAGAACAAAGAAGATGAAATGATCAAAACCGCCATGTAAATTTACTAGGAAGTAGGCTATGCCTCCTGGAATTGCAGCAATCAGCATCAGATATGGAATTGAGGAAACAGTATTTGCTATCACGTAAGCCATTACGCCGTAATGACCGTTCAATCTCTCGCGCCCAAAAACCTGCTTTTAATTACACAATTCATCATTAAGGCTTCCAAAAGCATTTTTATGAATAACCACCATAAAAACAACCAATTTTATGCAGTCTATGGAAATTAGCTCAAGCATTCCCATGGTTTGAATAAGAACGAGAGCTTCGGTTTAAATTACTCATTTATATCCATCGTAATGTTTTTAAAAATGACTTCTTCTTTTAGGATATGGGCATCTATTATTTTTCATAATATTGTTTACAATTTTATGTATCGATTAATTATCTAAAAGTGGAGTGATATGCACCTTGTACTTTACGACATATACATAAACTCAATATCTTGATGATGGATTATATGTTGTAATCTGAAATATAGATGAAAATAAACTCTATAGTTTTTTCGTAAACTATCTAATTTAATAGACCATAAAAAAATAAATGAATGATTTTAATGAATGAATGAATGAATGATCTTAATGGGCGATGTCTTGTTTCTATAAAAATGAATGAATGATTTTAATGTTGTCCACGAGACTATGCAATTTACGGTGACCAAAAGTTGTAACAAAGGAGCATTGTGCGAAATCAATTTGAAAACAAGAGTTAAAGCACCACTAAGTTTATAGTCAACTCATTCTTGTTTTGATGTGCGAGTTTCTATTATAAATCTTGATTAGGTAATTTACTCCTTTTTCTAACCTATCTTCTTCAAACAACACGAACACATTATGTCCTTTCAAATTATCTTTATATTTGATTTAGATGTCACTATAAGATGGACCTTGCATGACCTAGTGGCACTCTATATCCACCGCCTCCAAAGCACAAAATAAATATATTCTCTTTCTACACTTTTCATTAGGTGTTGCACATATGTATGTTTCACATCTAAGATGATGTGAACTAGTTTGTAACTAAGTCAATATTTTTTTTTGTTCACATTATTTTTCCTCCTATATAAGTATTTATTCATCATGATCGTATGAACCTAAAATATTTAATATAATATTATTTGTTCTACCCAAATTACTTTGACCACATAGTTAATATGACATTTTCACATAATTTTTATTTTTAATTTTCTTATTAATCGTAGACTCTTACATACCAATGCTTCATTTACTATTTGCTCATTCACTTGTTATAAATTGTTTTGTTTTTACGATATTCCCCTTATTTATTTATTCCTCTAGTACAATTTTAGACCTATAATGCTTCTCTTTTTTTCCATTTTTAATTTATTGTTGTTATATGTTTTCGTTGTTTGGTCGAACAACTTTTATAGAGGCATTGCAAACCATAAATCAAAGAGGGGAAAACACTCCCACGAAAGGGGAGGCACTTCCTAGACACAAAGGAGAAGAGGTTTGAAAATGGGGAGGAGGACCTTTATACACCAACCAACTACCATCAACTTATCTCACTCTTCGAGCCTCTTGCCCTTTTGAAGACAAAAATATCTTATGGATCTCAAATCCTCCATTTACTTTCGTTAAAATGTTATATATAATCTACCATAGTAAAGGAGAAGAAATGGTGACCCTCATATCTTCAAAGAAAAGATGAGAAGCCTCCTATTGTCATGAAAGTGAGAAAAGAAGCTACAAACATGAGCATTCCACCTCTTGCCTACATCACATCACCATCAATTCTAAAATTAAGACATTTAAAATAGAAAACAATTACAAAACTATGGTCAATAATTTCAATATCTTAGGTCCGAGTGTTGTACTTCATACTTGGATTGCACCATAATCTTGTCCCACATTCAAATAGATTGTACCCACACAAATAGAGATGACAATGTATATTGTAATACGGAGCCAATAATATCCTAAATCCCTATACATGTTCATGAATGATCTCTGAGTGAGGACATAATACCGCATCAAGAAGCTTGCCTAATTTCCTCTCCTTTCCAATGGTGCACCTTCCTGCAAATGAAACATCCTAATTAAGTTTTTGAGTTTATTCCCACTCTATCCATTTTGAAAATATGCATATTGATTAAAGACAAATATTCTAATTGTTTAATGTCTTATTCTTACCCATGGGCTACATGGCATGACAACTTACCCTAGTTTTAAAATATGGAAATGTACACTTATTTTTATCGTGAAAATTGTTGTCTACTACTATTCAATTATAGTAACTTTGTTTCTTAGGCATCATACCTCAAGATGCTTCAATATTTTTTAAACAAGATCTTACCATTTTGGACATCTCATTTACTTTTCTTACAATAGCCTTAGCAATCTTTGGATGAATGATATGATGTAACTAGCTTATCTATGGCTTGAGAAGTTGTAATACATCCTTGAGAATCTCCTCCTTCAATGTCCCGCAAGTTACACTTTAGTTTCAATATAACTCAAGTATTGTTTTGTAAATGAGGTACAAGCTAGGTGGCGTAATGATTGAGTTATATATATATAATTGGAGGTATTTACACTCACTTGTTCAAAGTCGGAATTGATGGTCCGGAGATAATGATCACAAGGGTTTCTTAAGGATGGACAAGGAAAACCATTCGGTCTGCAAAAATTGTTTTTCAACAAAAACAAGTTATTTCTCCAATAAAAATTATTTTATTTAAATTGATAAATACTTCGGTTAGAATTATGAACCGGTTTATAACCAAAAATTTAGTGGGAAAATCTAGTAATGAAGAACTATACACTACCATACACAAGGATGAACAGACAAAGTAAAGTTCAAAATCAAAGCACTTGTACACCAAATTTGTTAGAAGAGAATTTTCTAATCGAAAATCATTAAATACCCGGCTTGTTTGGGAAGCTTCACCAAAGTAGACAGTCCTTCCTCCAGCAAGAAGGTACAAGTTATCAAATAACTCAAACACTTCACTACTTGGTTGATGTATGGAGGCTATAATAGTTCTTGCATCATCTCTTGACCAAGGTTGCTATCCTTTTCATCACATGATAAGCTGCAACGTAATGCCATTGGTGGGGAAAATTCACCATGAAAATCATTCTTGTAAAAAAGAAGAGAAGTATTTGTTGATAGGATTTATACTTGTCCAGGCCAGCTCGGTTGGTTCATCCAAGAACAGAAGCTTTGGTTGTGTGAGGATTTCCATGGCAATGCCGACTCTCCTTTTGTCCCCCACTTAATCCTTTCATCCTCAATCCACCTATCCTTGTATTGATTGAGTCATGAAGACCCATTTGTTTAATGGTAATCTCGGCTCTTTCTCTCTTCTTTGTAGTAGACATGCTATGTGGCAACTCTAGTTGAGCAGAGTAAAAACACACCTCCCCACTTTGTCAATGCTGCCATCAATATGTCATCTTGACTCACATAAGCTTATATTATTCATATAACAATCCAACACAATATTATTAGAAACCTACTTCTCTCGAAATCAGTTTTCTAATGAGATTCTTCTTCTTAGAGACATTCTCCAAACTAGTGCAAAACTTAAAGAGATTCGTTTCCAAGTTCACCTATATCATCGAAACTTGATTCTTCTTCTTAAAGACACTTTGTCCTAGATAGAAAAACATGTATTCTTTGAATAAAATATGTATACACACCGATGTACCATAAGAAAGGGTCTCGCCTTCGGCCATTTACTAAGATGTCTCCAACTTGTCTGGTGGCACCTTCTCTACCTAACCTCCAAATAACATCAAACAAATTTGAATTATCAAGAATGTACAAAAGAATATATAACTTATGTTACCTTACTCAATAACTCTGTTTCATAAAGTTAAATTGAACACAATGGTATCCTAGAAAACAATAACTAGCAATGAGGTTCTGCCAGGTATCCTAGAAGACAAACCCTCTCCTTAGGTAAAGAGTGGTAATGGAAATTATGGGTGTTATTGGGCATATGTTTTGAGCATAAAAACATGACCGTTAGAACATTAGAACATTCCCCAAACAATCCGTAGACAAAGAAATCCGAAAATAGGGAATAGTTTAAAGAATAGTTTAAATAGACAAACCTATTTAAAGATCATGGTATCCATACAAAATGTTTAAAAAACAAAATGTGAAGACATCCAACACAGTACCTGCGAGAGCATCGAGTAGGGTGGACTTTCCAGATCCAAAAGGTCCCATGATGGCAACCATTTGACCTGGTTGAGCTCTGCCTGTGAGACCTTGCACAAGTATTTTGCTTCCTCCTCTTCGATTTGGCACTGTTACCCACACATCTTTCCATGTTAACCAAACACCAGAGGTATAGTCATGATCAGAATTTGTCATTGCTGAATTCCCTGCAACAAGTTCCACTCTCCCCATTATTTTATCATTGGCTTCAATGTCTGAATTGAGGCTGAATTCTGAAGCCATTGTAATATTCAGTAGAGATTTTTACAAATCTAATGATCAAGGCTATGAAATCTCCACTGAACAGCTTCTTGTGATGTTCATTTATAAGAACTCTGGAGCCATTGTAATATTCAGTAGAGATTCCTAAAAAATCTAATCAAGGCTATGCAATCTAACATTATTATTTGTTTATAAAAGAAATCGGCTATACACGTTCAAATATCACAGGTGTTTCACGTCTTGCCGTAGTGCCCGGTCGGAGATGAATGAGGATTCGAACCTCGTGGAGATAAATGAACATTAAAACTCTATGAAAATAGGTTTTAAAGTTTAATTAGATTTTGTAATATCTTCCCTCTTTATATTTCCTCTCAAACATGAAAATTAGCATATTATAATGGAAATACCGCATATGTCATTTAGATTTTAAATTGTATTTATTTATTTATACACTATATAATAAAAACCACATGTTAGGCGAAATAATAGGGTTGAGATTGTCCTTTTCACATTGTGACTCGAATCCACTCCTTAAATTTGTGAAGCAAACCAATCATTATGATAAATATAAGGCATGTGATAAGATGAGAAATTGATGGTCTGCATTGTCGTTTCTCCTTCAAGTTCTTAAAGTTTTGCAAAGTGTTGTACATTCACATTAGCAATTTTTAAAGATCCACTCAACTAGAAAAATAGGTCGTCAACTCAAATATGGCATTCAAGTGATAGCTGCCCAAAAAATGTTGTACTATAGCATGTAGCCTATAGTTCTAGACATGATGTTCTATTTCTATTGATTGTTTTGAGTTTCCTTCACTTCAATGTCCTGGATATGTGTTGTATAATTTATTTCTATTGTCTCTTACACCTGCTGAAACCAAATGTCACTTCTAAACTTGCTTTTTAAAATTCCTATATTCCTATAATATAACATAATATTCGTTTAGGAAATTAGATCTAAATTTATTATATTAAATTTGTATTACATATAACTACAATGTGTGGTTAGTTGTAATGCATTCTTAATCTAAAATCACTATCCATGTTCAAACTCGATTAGAAAGAATCATTTGTCTTAAAAACCAATATCAATATCATGAATCAATTCCCTTCATAATACTTGAAAATAATGCTTGAATCTCTCTCGCTCTCTCTCTCTCTCTCTCTATGTCCTTCAATGTTTTTTTCACTCAAGAACATTGATCTTTCCTAGTTACATCCTTAAGATCAGAATAACCTCTTTGTCTTTAAGATAACAATAACTAAATTCTTATTCATTAGCTTATTATGCATGTCATCTTAGGTTTACCTCTCTCTTCCTTGAATTATTACTTTCCTCCACGGGTGATTATGAATTCTCACACCTTAATCTTTGTTTAGGGCACACGATTATACATGTGCATGTTATCGCCAAATCATTGTACCCCGAATGGCCTGAAGGTGAACACGACATTCGGTGTGATTGGGTAACATGGAATAACCTCTCAAGCTATGGGACTTGGGCTCGAGGTGAACCTCTAGAGAAGGCCGATTCCTCTTCCTAAACTAAGCACTACACTACTCCTAATGCAAGATAAATGGCTAACTAGACCTATGCTAACATTTCAAGGGATTAGGGAGAGAGATTTGCAAGGAAATAAAACCTTTACTAGAAGTGATGATGCACCAAGAAAGGGTTGTGCTAGAAAAAATTCCGGATTGTTAATAAAGAGAGATGATCATGAGGAATAATGAACATGCATTACAAACCCAATTTACATACATTACTTCACTCCTTGATAAGCACAATGACCTCCAAAACTTGTAAAAGAAACCTGGTTGCATAGTTCACCTGCAAACATGAGAGAGGAAAATAGAAGTAACAAAATCATGAAAGGACATATAATTGATAACAAAACATAATTTCCATTACTTCAAGAACTTGCACAGTGCATCATTACAGCGGGAAAAGTCATAGGCTACCATTAAAATTTTATAAGAAAGGCTTGAGAGCCTACAAATTCACAACAACTCAAATTTGGTAAAGAGAGGAAAGCTTTGGAAGAATGTCTAACTCCCTTTTGAATAGGCACCCATTTACAATTTATAGCACTTGCTGAGTGGTTGAGAGAAAGAATGAAGAAACCCTAGAATCTAGGCCAAAATTTAAGAAACAATTAATCACTGTTGTTGGCCATGTTTGTCTATTTTTCAGCACCTCCACCTTTCAAGGCACCACTCAAGGAACAAGGAAAACATGAAATTTCGGAAAGAAAAAATTATAAAAATTCATCTTTTGGTGATTCCATGGCATAGTTCTTGTTCTCCCGGTTCCATCGACTATAATTTTGTGAAAAATGGGCAACCGAGGAGGAAGTTATGTCTTCCTGAGCAAAAGTGACTTTTTAAGGTCTCTAGTGCACTGTGCTCCATCGATCTCATAAATTTGAAAATTCAAATTCTCTTTCACTTAATTAAAAATAAAAAATTAATAAATTTTGAGTGCACTTGGATATGTCTTGGGAACAAATAGGTTGATTTTTGCATTGGAAGGGTGTTTTAATAAAGTGGCTCGGTTAATGCTCGCTCGCTACTTGACTTGCTAAGTCGATCGGCGAGCTACCCTTTCATTGATGACCGAGTTCTTTGGTCTACGTGTTGACAGCTCCGAACATGAAAATGGCTCATCTTGTATTCACCTCGGTGCTTCATATTCATTCTAATGAGCCAAACACCACATTTCCATGTTACATTGATAACATCTCCAACTTTATTTGGTTGACCACCTTTCACATTTTTCATTAAATGGCCTTATGCCAGCTCAAACACCCCACGATGATTTGAACCCATGTCGAATTTTCATTGGTGAATGAAAATGGATCATTCAAGCCTTTGCAACTTAATTGTGCGCCTAACTCGACATTACTCCTCCTAACTCGGCGATGACTCGGGATTCCCTCATGACGTATTCCCTAATTTCCTCCTCGCCCTATGGTTTGGCCTCGCCACATATTATGTTTGAATAGTGAGCCCTTGTTTCTGCCGAGTGACTCAGGCTAACACTTTCGAAGAATGCTCCACCTCCATGAATTGGTCGAGCTACGTGGCACACTCACCAAACACCTAGGCATTCAACTCGGTTCTCAATTGAATATGCCACCAACTCACCACGACACCCTCTATGATCAGTTCAGACTTCAAAATTGACCTAGCTTCAACCGTTGTAGCACTCCCGAATCCCAAAAACCTGAAACTCTGAATTTTTGGAGTTTTGGGCTTTCGGGTTTTGGGATTTTCAAGCTCATTTTTGTCAACTCGGCGGGTGAATTCCGAATTAAAAATCTCCGAAATCCCGAAAGGGCTATGTCCGAAACGAACTCTGAAATAACTCCTGCAACTCGATCACCATTTCGAGTTATTCGTTGTTTTATCCTTTTGAAAAACTACCCCTCAAGCCATTGATAGCAACTCAGATACATCCGCACTGGTGTCAATCCTGGCTCGCCGTTCTTCATCCTTGACCGATTTCATGCCTACGACTCTAAGTAAAGTCAGTTCTCTGGCTCCATTAGCCATCCTGAGTTCTACCAAATCCTGATATGCATTCCCTCATTATCACCCTGGCCTCAACGATTAATCCAAGTATGATGAGCCCCATCTCCGATGTAACAAGGTTTTCCATTGCTGATCCCATCATTATAAGGCTCACCGATCCACAGTCTTCATGCATGGCCTGAGATCAATCTGAGTTCGTTTATCAAATTTCCACGAGCTCTCCGCCAGAAGCCTAAAACTCTTCCAACATTGAGCTTGTAATTTTCCCGAACACCTCTATGAATCCTTTTATGCAATCGATTGATGAGCTACCCGAATTTATATTCTTGTGTGAGCCATGCTAAATGTTCTCCTGATCACCTTGAGACTTTAGCAAGCTTGGATTCTTTCCTAGTTTGATCCTTGCGTATCCCAAGTCATCTTCCTCCAAGCACTAAACTTGCGTGTTGATTCTGGTAGACCCCGACTCGGTTTCCTGCGGGAAAATTCATCAGTTCCTCATCGATCCCCCTCACCATACGTCGATGAATCTGCAGAGCTCGGTTTCACCCTAATTTATTTTCACGAGCTCATCCCTGATGCGTGA
The DNA here is from genome assembly GCA_018340775.1 of Taxus wallichiana var. yunnanensis. Taxonomy (NCBI): domain Eukaryota; kingdom Viridiplantae; phylum Streptophyta; class Pinopsida; order Cupressales; family Taxaceae; genus Taxus; species Taxus wallichiana. The sequence goes on along the minus strand of CM031239.1, from coordinate 616,489,021 downwards.
CTACCGAGTCCTTTATTTCTTGTGACCGAGCCATGTTAAACGTATCTATGAAATATGCATTCACCAGGCCTTTCTCAAGTTTAACTTCGAGCTTGGCTTGAAAATTTTACCTCTGTACACCGCTCGATCTCATGATCCTACAACTCCAAAACTTCACAGCTTTTCCCCATGGCCGACTTGTTTATCTCGATGTCGAGCAATGTGTGAACAACCAAGTGACTCGACCTTTGCAATGAAATGAGCCGAGCCATGTTGAATGCCCCTCTCGAGTTCTTCATCCCAATGCATGTCAAATCCATCATAGGAAGCTCCCGAGCTCACATTTGGTTTGTGGTGACACTAAGCTCGTCCTCATCTATTCCTTCCACTCGACTGAGCTCCATATTCAAGCCTATTTCTTCCTGCATCTGTGAATATTTCCTTCTCTCCACGAATTTCTACAATCTGAGCCGTGTATTTGTATCACAATGACTAAGCTCCTGTAACTCCTCATGAGCTTTCTCCCATTCTATTCGTACTCAGCTCCCTTCGAGTATCAAACTCATTCATGACTCGCTGTGAATACCTCACTGCATATCACAATCTCAAACTCACCTTCGTAGTAGCTTCCTCGCCAGCTCGTTGTTGATTCTTCACTTTCATCCATTCAAGCTTGATGTAGCAAAGCTTTGGGTCGTTTGACATTACACCAGTCGACCTCAAATTCTCACACTCATTGTGCAAAACATCTCGCTGAGCCATAAGTTGTGAATCACTTCTTCCTGACAACTCATTCCATACTCGAGTTGCCTATGCCATGTTGATTTGAATCAACAAGTCACCTACAAGTTGTATCCAATTCGGGCTTCTGACTTTACCGAACGTCTTGACTTAACTCAATTGGCCACCCAAACACTGCTACGACTCACCCGAAAGTTCAAAATCAGACTTCTTACGAAGCTCAAAGTGACTGCTTCAGTTAACTCACTACACGAGCTTGATTATGAGCTACTCCTGACCCGTCAATTAAATACCATGCAAGATGCACGAGCTCTTTGCCGGGCCATTTTGTGTATGACGAACTTATCTCCTAAGCTTTTCTCGAGCTCCATTTAGCTCAACCTACAAATCCTAAACTCGGCGAGACTTTTCCCTTTTCAGACTAGCTCGACATTGTTTTGCCCTAAATTCCAATTTGACGAGCTTCAAACTTCTCTCAGTTGTAATATGGAATTCACCCGTTAAGCTCATCGTCAAAGGGTTCATCAAATTCATGGGCTCAAACCCTCACACCGAGCACACTGAGATGAGTTGTATTAGTGTCTTCATAATTGAGCTTATCATCCACGAGCTCCAACTGAGCCGTTCTCCCCCAACTCGACTGACAGACACCTTTCGTTGGGCTCCCAATTCACTAACTTGGCCCCTCCTAAATGCCTCATGCATCAAGCTCGAGCTCATATTGAGACACCCATCTCTTTGAGCTATGAACTTAAACCATGATTCTAAGCCAACTTACGTATTTGACACCTTTGAGTCGAGCTTCTCATCACATTGCGCCCTCTAAACTTTTCTCCACTAGCTCGATTCAATGAGCTCATGGTTTTAACTCAATGATCCGAGTTGCTTCTACCAGCGATACGCTTTTCCATTGGATGAGCTATCATTGATTCAGCCATGCAAACCTAGCCAACCACTTGCACACCGAGTTAATCCGACATCGAGCTCCTTAGACATAGCTTGCCCTTTATCTCAAATAAACTATAATAGATCTCGGTACTCATTTACATTCATCATTAATATTGAATCCGAGCTACTAGCTATCAACACAAGCCATAAAAATAGAGATCAATACATAGAGATTTAATTTACACGAGCCCTAGATTTTGTGAGGGATAGAACAAAAAGGCCCCTTAAGACTTTATTTATCAATTCGATCATTTTTTGCCAAAGAACGATCGGAAATGGCCCACGGGGCGTTTGTCCAATTTTTTTCCAAGAGGGGTAAAAATTGACAACATTTTGGTGACCTCTCGGGATGCTTTCCTACTAAGCACTAGTCCAGTAGCCTTCCACATCCATTGGGTATGGAGTCACTGTAAGATATCCCAAAACTGATCCTGAACCAAAGTAGACCATTTGGCCTTGTCTCAAGATCGATGTTATCAAATATGAAGCACATTGGAACCCATGACTACCTAGGATGCACAACACATTGCACCTTCTCAAGTAAACATTTGATAAGTTTGGGACGTCATGGAACCCTATCAAATCCTGGTTTCTCTTTTTTTTTTTTAAATTCCACTTCCGACATGTTGTGCAAGAGCAACAAAGACGAAAAATAAAACACACATAACAATTGAAAATCATACATGCTTTAGATGAAACACACAGAGTATGTCAGGCACTTATTCTACTGAAAGCAAACCTATTCCTACTCTACACTAACCAGAAACACGGGTGAGCTAAAAAAACCTAGCAACTAGTTGTGCAAAGTAGCTTCTAGTCCTCACAATGGGAATCCATGTAGATGATTTGGTTATGGACATAGCTGAGATTGAGAGTGAAAAACTAAAACAAGTCCAATTCTCCACTTGGCTGACCAAGGAAACAATTGGAAAGAGAAAATATGCCTCTTTTAGTTGCTTTGCATTTGTCTTAAAGAGGCATTAGAACCTATCCTTGGAACTGTGAAAATCATTCCCACATTCTGAAGTTAATGTGATTGGCTGCGATTGTTCGTTTGTCTTCAAAGAAGCCAAATACCTTATGGAACATGTTCTAACCCTTTGAATATGACTATTACTCCAAGCTTCGAATCAAACAAGAAAGTCTACTTGAAGGCATCCTTGAAGAAGGTGATTGTCTATGATTTGATTTTCCTTATGTTCCCCATTTATAAACAACTCTTCTCTCATATGAATGAATGATACTGAATTGATTTCCTCTCCATTTCTTTTTTCTTCTTTGATAACAAGGAGTTCCTCCATGACATGCGATCACTCTCTTTGGACCACTTACATCCTCTAATGAAAACACTTGAAGATATCTCCAAGTGTTTGAAAAGTTAGAGGAGTTCTACTTTCATCCGAAGAAAAAGTTGTTATGCACTTCTAACATTCTCATCCCACATGAAACCTGCAAGATTAGATTCACCTACACCTATTTTTTTGAGGATCATTAGGAACAATAACATCTTCAAGAATATTTACCTCCAAAACTGGTTCATTAACCAAAACAGGTTCCATAATTGAGAGCAAGAAAGTCTTAATGATGTCAACTTCACTTAAAGATTCTAAATTTGTATTAATTTCTCCCATATAATCGTTTACTTCTTTGTTCAATGAGAGATGTGGAAGATTCAATTCCTCAAGTTTAGATTCTAAAATATTACTTATAGTGATGGGTTGTTCTTGAGTGCCTCCTTCCACAACAATAGGCACAAAGGTGTTGAAATCCAAATATGATAAAAAACTTACTCCTTCATTCTCTGACTGTGTAAAGGATCCAACCTCCCTTATGATGTTCTTTGAATTAACATCTGATCCATCAGTAACCTTCTTCATCTTCAAACATAAAATTTGCAAGATCAAAATCATCTAAGAATTCAGATTTTTGAAATAATGAAGGGGTGGGGAAAAATTTGAAACCTCTCGTGCTTCTGTTTCGTACTCAAAACCATTGAGTCTAGTAGTGCTTTTCTTCACAACATGAACCTCTTTGTGACTGATTTCAACATCCAATGATTCTCCCGGAAAACTTTTGCAATGTTCTATAAATGTTGTAATTTCTTGACATGTAAGATAGTTAGGATCGTTGCACTCACTTGAAGCATCTTGCACATTTGAGAGTTTTTCTTCATTTTTTTGCACATGCTTTTCCTCTTCTTGTGGATTTGAGACAAAATCTTATTCTGCTACAATGGACCTTATAATCTATCGTGAATCAACTTCCTTTGATGATATGGAACCCATATGGATGTTGCATTCTAAACAGGTAGATTGATGCTCATTATCCTCTTGTATTTGTTCTTGTGCAAACTCAGTCTCCACCATCTGCTCTTGAATCTCAACCTTGGATAGAGGCTGAGTTAGGAAGGGAACCTTCTTGACATTCAATCTTGCAGCCCACTCCTTCAGATTTTTTGCAAGCTCATCCTTACTAAGCTCCTTAACATTCTCCTCTTCATCTTTAGTATAATCATGTTCTTCCCAAAATGGATTTGGAACTATGAGAGGAGGGGTGGGTTGGGATTCAACGACTTCCCTCACTTGTTTGAGATAGCGGAAGAGGTGCAGCTTCTTGTCTTGGTGGCCTTTGCAAAAAGAAGGAAATTTGGAAGGGCAAGGAACAATAATACCCTTTTCTTTTTACAACTTAAATATTTATAGACACATGGATAGGAATTCATTTTGACTAAACTCTTAAAAAAGAAAAAGAATAAAAAATCATTTGAATATTTCATTAAGATAAACAAAAGAACAAACAATATGTCCCTATTGGTAGACCATTGAAATGTACATTCAAATAAAAATGAGTATCTACTAGCAATATTTAAAACAATGTTTTATAAAAGGGTAAATCTTGTCAAAGTTGGTGCATGTATGTTTATTAGTAAAAAATGTTATGTTATAGAATATTCTAGAAAGATATAATACAAAGTGAAAATTGTAGTAATTAGCATGTTTTTAGAAAAATCATTTTGAAGATAATTATGTTGATATGTGTTGACCTATTAGAATGATGGTGGTTATGTTTGATACAAGGAAACTAGTGGACCATGATGATTGGATGTGGGATGTTATTGACACACAACTCAATCCCACCCATTCACGTGGATCCCGTATTGTTAATACCATTTTGGCATCATTTGAAGTAGTTTTCAAGATTCACAACAAGATTTTTCCTTATTTCTTTCACTACTTATAGTTTTCAAATACGTGTCTTTCTCATAGAACATCCCATTTGGCATCACATACCGGTGTTGTTAAATTGCCCTCTATGGTAACTATATCTTTCTGGGGTATCCTTGGGAACATTTCAAAATCTACTTTTGGTAGTCCTTCATTGGTTGATCATCCCATCTAGTACACTTTATTTAGTGGTAGATCGTCCCATCTAGTGCACTTTTTTTCAGTGGAGGATCAACCCATATTGTCGTGATACTTCTTTAGTGTTGTACTATTATCTTGGGCATACTTGCAATATGTATCAACACCTTTAGTGGTGGATCAACCTTTGTTTTGCATGCTTCTTCGGTGGTGGATTGTTTCATTTTATTTCAACATATTGTTATGTTACTTATTTTGTGTTGTACTATTGTCTTGGGCATCCTTGCGATATGTATCAACACCTTGAATGTTGGATCATCCTACGTAATGCATGCTTCTTCGATGGCGGATCAATCCATCATATTTCAACATATTTTTGTGCTACTTCTTTTGTGTTGTACACTACTATTTTGGGCATCCTTGCAATATATATCAATTCCTGCATATATTCGCTTTGAAAAACATTATATTCATTCTATATGGGTGCCTCATCAGTGCCGAGACCCATGTCGGAGAGTTAAGCCTCATGTTTTTCAGTAGCCTCCATAGGTTTCACTTAAGGGGTTGTTAGTGTCATTTTTGAATTAAGACTTAAGTACACTTAGTTTACTATTAATATTTTATTGAATTTTCTATTTTCTAGCTTAGAAAATAAGTCATGTGGGAAATACAAACTTGAAAGTCGAGTTTTCTCACCCATGTGAGTCAATTTTTCTCACCCATCCCACATGGGTCATTTGAGCATGTGTTTGTATTATTCATTTGGCAATTGAACCTTGTTCCCATTGTCAAATGAAAACCAATTCCTCTCACTCAAATGCTATAAATAGGATGCATTTGCGAGTGTAAGGGTGTGAGAGAACACAATAGAGTTGGAGTGAGAGGTTTTGATTGTATTGTATTTATTCTCTGCCTTTGTGCATTAATACAATTTGTGTGGTACATTTTACCCGAAACTCTCGTATTTTTTATTGTCTTTGTTATTGTATGATCCTTGCTAGTCCAAAATTCTAGCATGGTATCAAAGCTTTGTTGATCCAATTACCACCCAGATCATGATTCAACAGTGAAATTGTGGAGTTAATTTTTCCTCTTGTGAATCCCTACTTCCTTATTCTTTAAATTTTCTTAATTTTAATCTAGGAGGTTGAGAGTTTTATTTTTGGTGTTTTTGTTGTTGTTTCACAAGTAAATATTTACTTGCAAAGGATGGTTCTATTAAAAATTAAGTGTTCATCTTGCTATTTCTTAAATTTTTTTGGTGAATTTTTCTTAATAAAAAAATTCAAAAAAATATTATAATTTTGAAGAGTAAATATGTGTTTTTGGGTCATTTAAAAACAATCAATCAACAAAATATTTTTAAAAATTGAACGATAGGAAGAAGAGCACTCACGACTCTTACCTCCCACTACATTAGTCCACCCCCGTGGGCAAAATACACAGACCATCCCACCAAATTCAAGTCCCGCGTGGGCTTTTTCTAGGCCCACCCACAAGGCCATTTGGGCCCTTTTTTTAATTAAATTCTTTTTTCATTACTTCCGAGGGAAAAAAACCATTTTATTAAAAAAGTCTGTTTAATTATTTACACGTACTTTCTAAGTGGTTTTGAATTGTGGGGATGTGTTTTTGTTAAAACTGAAGGACAACATATTCTTACTCAAGGGGGTGTTTATAAACAGTTTCTTATTAACTCCATTGTGTTATTTAATGCACTTGAGGTCCTTAATTGTATATGTTTTCACACGCTGATTTATCTTGGCAAATGGAGCGTGCGATGTGGACGCCGTAAGGGATCGAGGGTTTTCTGTTCCATAATGTGAGTTATATTTTCCTATGTAGTGGAACACAACGTAGGTAGGAAATGTAGTAGTAATTGTATGTAGATGGATTTTGGGTTGATTAGTGAGCATGATGAATAAATGAGTGTATGAATGAACCAAAATGAATATTTGTTAAGCGATGGTTTAAAATATATAAACAAGAAGCACTATATTTAAAACCCTATAGTTATAAAATCCACAAAGTAAAAGATACATTGCATATGAAAGTTATTTTACAAAGAGGAAAATTCAGAAACAATAGACAAATGTATTTGTTATAAGATTTTGCAAGTCACCTCTCCATTGCCTTTAGCGTCTCCACAACCCGACCAAAACCTGCAGTCATGATTGCAAAAATGTGAAGTAAAGCATGATGTAATTTATCGTGATCAATCTTCAAAGGGTCTCCAGATAAATGCTCCATGATAATGTTAGTAAAATTACATGTTTTATTCATGCATACGAATTCAAAACTCATATTAAACAAGTAACCATTTATCTATTCCTATCATTTTGAATAGAATAAAGCAGCTACTTGGAGCAGTCAACTAAATACTGAAATACATAAATGGTTGCGAATATAACAGACTTATTTAAGTATTACAACTTGAAGTCTTAAAATGCAATGCACCCAACATGATCTAGAGCGGCATTGCTCTTGTTCAATTTACAATGAATTAGTCTACCATGATTGAAATAGGTGATACAATGCAGATCACCATGTTGCACTCTCAACCAAACTTATTTGCTAATATCTAGGATAGAAATTGACCATAACTCTAATAATAGTAGGTAGAATCAACTCTGAATAAGGGCCAAATCAAATGAAACATAAAAATTTGAATAGTGAATATCAATCAACACAAGTTGAAGACCTTGAACAATTGGCTATTAAAGAAATTCTCCCTCCAAGAGGCTACCCTTCACTCAATATGCACCTGTCAATTTCGGTCAACACATCGTGCTTGTCTATTGTGAAATGGATGGTCATGATGCGTTGACCGAGCATTGACCGGGTGCATATTGAGTGAAGATTAGCCATTGGTCTACATTTGTGTGTAGAAGGATTGCCTTCTTGACCTCCAGTTTTCTGTCTGAATTATCCATATGTTGACCTCCTATTTCCATGAATTTCTTGAATACATTTTTTTCATTATGAACTTACACTGCAAATAAGAAGACATCTCTCCTCGAATAATATGAATGATATTGTGCAATAGGTTGAAAGCATACATTTCTTGGATGTTCCATGTTACCATTGCTATGTAAGGCATGCCTAGATATGTTGATCCAGAGTACCATCCATGGTTTCAGCCGATAGAAAAATCTAATGTTTACAACTTTGGGGTTATTTTGGTGGAGCTTCTCTCTGGCAAATTAGCAGTGGATACAACCAGGAAAAGCAACGAAATCAACCTTTCTATTATGGCAGTAAACAGGATAAAAATCGAGATTTGGATGAACTGGTATATCCACATTTAGCGATACAGAAAAACCCTGAGGTTAAAGCCATGGTTAGTGCAGTTGCAAAGTGCTTAGTTTTGCTTTCTCTGGGCTACAATCTTGTAAGCGATAGGGATGTTAGGCCAGACATGAAGGAAGTTGCAGGTAAGCTTGAGGAAATCAATCAATTGCATAAAACAAATTTAGATATTAATGAATGGAATATTGTTTCTTTTTTATTTTGACAAGGTAGTGTTAGATGAGAGACTGTATGATACGTAGTTTTTGAATGTGGCCAGTCCTCACTATTTCTTGTTATTTTCTTTCATGGCCATTATTGAGCACTACTCACATGTAATGGTACCGAGATGCATCCTATTTTTTATCGTCACGGTGGGAGTATTGCAGGTTTTGTTCATTTCAAAAATTTGAGAATACACAAATATTAGTTAATCTTTTAAATTAATGGCCAAGGAAATTAAACTACAACATGTCTACAACCATGCTAGTGGAATTGGAGAGGTAGTGCCTTTAGTCTAACAACAAATATTGTTCTTGTTCATCCATGCTTATGCATTCATGTTTGAAAAGGAAAAGGGGGTACTGTACAATGTCGAAAGGTCAAAACTATGGTGTAAGAGATGCTCACACAAGGTTCAAAATTCCAAAGGTACTTTAAGGTCATCTACTTCGCGCTTCTAGTTCTCCACATATCTTCACAACTGATTGAGAATTTTCTTGATTCAAGCTTGAACATCAGTTTTTTATACATTCTCACAGTTGCATAGACCTTAGATTACACATCATAATACATGAATATTATCTTCTCAGCTTTAAAGCTTCCAAGACTTGAACTTCTACAGTAGATCACTATAGAATACACTGCTTTCAAGCTTTTAAGACATTTCATGTGCTTTCAAGCTCAAACAGATCAATGAAGACCTTAACAACATAGTTGATACCATTCTTAAGGTCACATGTTTACTTGAACCATTTACTTGAAGGACACTTCACATTCAGAACAAACCATTATCTTTACAAGCACCAACATATTTGTAGGTTGTCTGATAGATACTAATAAAATATGTTTGTCAAATAAAAAATGAATGAGGTATGCAAGAAGTTGGTCAAGCATGTTTTTGGTGTGCTTGATAGGACTTGTTAAATTATTCGCAATGGTCACCACTTTTCATGATAAACTCGAAAACCGAAAGTGTTAAAACTATCAAGAGATGACAACTTGAACAAGAATTCAGTCCACCCACAGAATTCCATTACCTACTTTGAGATTTTTTTACAAGATCATGCTTTCCTATCATTCTTAAATCTTTGTTTTTCAAATCAAAATTATAGATAAGAAAAAAGAAATAGATCATGAAATTCTTAGTCTAGTTTGGAATGCCATATGGCAGCACCAGTCACACCCAATCATGATGAATTCTTCAAGCAATACGCTCCACTACCAATTATTGCTCATTTGACCTTGCTTAAACATGTAGATTATCATTTCTTCAATTTTGAAGTTTCAGAGTATATGTAGTTGAAATAGTATATACAAGAATTACAACACTCAATCAAGTGCAAGATAGAATGTACATAATAGTTCTTGGTGTAGCAGCAAAATCAAGTGTCCCTATCACATACGCTCCACTACCAGTTATGTTGCTCAGCTTGACCCAACAAGACTTGAATATTTCTGGCCATTAGTTAGAACATTTTAATCAGCCAAATATAAACACAACAAATGAAGCATTTTTATATTGTCCATGTCCTGCAAATATATGCCAATATTTCACCAAAACACTGCAAATGAAAAATAATAAAACCAATTGACAATGGTTGTGCAATATGTATCAAATAAATTCTAGATCTGTCTACTAAATGCTTCTTCATTGAGAGTTTGAAATTCATTATCTACTTACCAATTTACGGTTATGTTAAGGAAGCAACTATATCATTCTTATGGTTATATATGTCAGAATATGATCATAAAATCATGTTCAAAGCATCACAACAAAACAAAGATGGAGGAGACGTGATTTTTTTTAATTTTGTTTAATGTCAATCATTGATTTTAAATTGTGAATTGCATGTAGATAATGCTCTAGAGGAAAGTCGTTGAAAATAAATTGCTCTGCGAAGATGACATTACTGCAAAAACCAAATTTTTGAAAAATGACCTTCAACATGATACTATTATCCATTTATATAATTTAATTTTGGTGTATCTTTCCTTATTCGTGAAATGACATTCATGAGGAATAAAAAAATCATGACATTTCTAGCTAGTCCCCATTATTTATGGGAGCTAAGCTGAGAATGGAGCTCAGGATGCATTAGAAATATTGGTAAATTCTAGCATTGATGATTGTCCACCAAAATATTCAAACACCATGAAACCTCCCCTTTAGCCATGGCCTCCTTAGTAAACCCATATTTCAGGTGACTTCTCTCTGATGAATCTGATCTAGTCTGTAAAGACAAGTTGTAACAATTTCTATAACACCATGCGTAAAGAGATCCCTCTCTTGTCCCCAATTTCCTTAAAAAAAGGAAATGGTTGTTATCCCTAGATGGTAATGCCTACCAAGGTCTCTTTCACCATTGATGACATAGAAAATTTACTGTAGATGGTCAATCAAGAAGCCTCGATCTGTTGATTTATGGGAAGCTTTTTGTAACTAAAAAATATTGCCTCCACTTTTAAACCAGGTCTCTGTAGAATGCCGATGAGCAATACCAAAATCATCCTTACACCCACATCCAATCTGAATCTTTCCTATCATTCTTAAATCTTTGTTGTTCAGATCAAAATTCCTTGAAAGTGCCAGATCTATTTTCACACACAACAACTTGTACTTCCTCTGCGTCTTCCATTGTTATGCTTGATCACCTCGTGAAAACCCTTTGAAATTATCTTCCCGAAACACCCCAAAATAAATGTATGGCAAAGTATCTTACAAGAAATTTACAAGAGGAAAATGTATAGTAGCGGCAACTGAAACGCAAAGGACATGAGTAGGCCTGCATGACTAAAGTGAGCTCTTATATCCATGAAAATATACGTGGCATATTTGTATATGCTTTTTCCATGAGCGGTTGCTGTAGAGAAAGAGCCAGAGAAAGAGTTCGCCATTCCTGCGACCACAAAACACTTCTCCTCCACAGAAAAACCAAAAATTGAGATCTCTGAATGGTCATAGTCCCACAAGAAATGTGCTCAAAAATTCTTGCCAAAGCATCTTTAAGAACTCAGAAAATATTTTTGGTCAAGATTATGGAAAAACTACAAAAACACCCTTGTAGGATGGGTAAGGAAATTCTAGGGAAGGAATCAGGACCATTGATATTCCTGATATCATGAATCATGAAGAAAACATGCCCAAGACATCATAACTTTTTGGCCATGTCCAACCTCAGTAGATGTCACTGGTAGGTATTTTACAATGCTCTTGTTATATTCAGACCTCTGCAAATAACAAATTCCATAAGAGAGAGCAATTCAATGTCAATGGTGCATATATCTCACAACTTCACTCCTGTCAGAAACCTTATGTTGTTTCCTTTGATGTTGAAATGACCTCTCACAGTGGAAAAACAACTGCAAAATACAGTCCTCGAGGTCCCTCCACTTAAACCTTCACTAACCTTCCTAAATAACAAACACTTTGCCATGATATCATGCTAGTCCCTGCAGCTATTTCACACGCTCCTCAACACTCTTCATTCATGTGACAGGCAGGTTATCCAGTGGCATCTCCCCCAAATTATGCTACTGATAGTTCTCACCCTAATCTGGAATCCATTTCTAGAGCCTTGCAGGCTAAAAAGTGTGACAAATACAGGAGTAACAATCAGCAAGTGAAAGAAACTTATAGCTCCCACAAAAGCTCTGCATTTAGACAAGTTCCTAAATAAAACTCATCCGTCTATCCAACCTCAACCATCCTTATTCAAAAACAACAAAATCCTTCACCTTCATCTTCCCCATCTCCAGTTGCTGTAGAATTGAGGGTTTTCATGAAGTGATTTCTCATATTATGACAGTTTTATTTAAAACATTAACCTCTCAAGAAGCTCAAATTATCAAGCACCAATAACAGATCAGCACTCAGAATGCACAAATGATTGAGCTCCTACAACAACAAGCTTAGAGTGGCAAGGATGAGGTTTCATTGCCTACGAACAACAGGAAAAAAGCATGCGGTCAGTGAAATCAAATGAAGTTGATATAGATATCACTCAGCCCGTGCACAAAAAAACCACAACCCTATATATCAGTGACAGGCATTTCATCCAATAGCCTTCTTGTTGCACCTGCAGATATCCAACAAGAACTTGCAGACTCCCCTCCTAACAATGAGAAGATGGTGGATCATGCATGTGCAGCGGTTGAGCACATAATACCACATCCGCACTTCCCTTTGAACTGTACCTAATTTCTTATGACTATGGGTTTTTAGATTGTACATACTTCCTGAGATGAAGTTGAGTTCAAGGATACATAATGTTTTTACGAGCTTACTTAGAAGTTTGATAGCTATGGTATGCTATGATATGCTATGTTTCTGTAACACTGTTGTTCTCAAAGTGAATTAAGCTTTAACAGCTGATTGTGTAAATTTTCCTTTCACAATGTAATTTCTTATGACTATGGGTTTTTGGATTGTACATACTTCAGCTAAACAGTTTGGTTCAAGGATACATAATGTTTTATGAGCTCACTTAGAAGTTTGATAGCTATGGTATGCTATGATATGTTTCTATAACACTGTTGTTCTCAGAACAGTGAATTTAGCTTTAATAGCTGATCGTGTAAATTTTCCATTCACAATATAATGATGCTTATCAAAATAAATAAAAAATGTGCATTTGAGGTGACTTGTATACGAAAAGAGAAGCAGCTATAAGGTCTAGTGAAAGGCCTTATGACAATATATCCTAAGGCCTGCTACTATACATGGAAAAACATGATCCATATTGGATATAATCGTGACAGATACAGATTACCTAAAGCATTTTACAATGTGAATTTATCCCCGGTATCTATGTTGACATAGAAACACATGCCAAAAATTAAAGAAATTCCCTATAGATGTGCTTCATGCATGCAATTCTGTCACAAGAGGAAGAGCTAGTCAAAAACTCACTTCTTGCCAGGACAAGGATACAACATGCCAACCGGCAGAAGCCAAGTAACGACGCTTGAGCATAGTAGGACCAAGAGGGCTTCCTGATGAAAATGTTACAAATATGTTACATATATGTCAGTCGTGAACATCCAAAGGTGCCATCAATGCTTCAAAAGAAGTTATCTTGACATGCTATAATTGATATTAAAAAAATGCCTTGTTGTGCTATTAGTAAATAGTCTTATCTTGTATAAGGGACGCACCTGTATTTCGTGAAAAGTGGGATGGACCATCAATCTCCAACCCAACCTTTTTGTGACGTATTACCACATCTAGAGTATATCCATCTACAGAGTATTCTTGCTCCCAATCAAAACCTGTGCTCACAAGGAGGCGTCCTACTTCCTTCTGTAACAATGAAGTTGTTTTCTTATTAAATTTTTTGTTTTACAAGCTTCTGCGACTCTGTTCTCAAACTCAGTTCCCACTGATAGCCCAAGATGAGGATATTCTAGTTTCAAACATTGGTTTATCTGGTGCAACTGCTATGCAAACATAACATCCTCACGGTATTGTGGTGAAATTCTTTGGGATTCAAATTCAATCATTGATCTCCAAATATAAGAAAAGAATGAGCGGCTCATTTGATTGAGAACCGTGTAAGACCATGCCACAACTTCTAGTTGGTCCCTTGTGAAGTCATTGAACAGGGGCCCTGTAGAAACCTGCAGAGCTGAATTACTTTCAGCTTGTTTCATAATAGTCATCAAACTCCAAATCTTCAACAGTCTCCACAATATCATTTTCATATTGATTTTCAAATGGATCATTCAACTCCATCTGTGGGATCTTGGCCTCACTATTTAGTTCAAATTGATTTTGACCAGATTCCTCACCTTCAGTAGTACAGTCCATAGCATTCACTTTGGAGTCCATGTGTTTGGCATTTTTGTTTATCCAGTTATTATAGATAGAGTCAAGTGAATCTAACAAGGGATCTGCAGAATGGTACATAACAGAAAATGACCACAGTAATTGTGCAAGTTCCTGCGGCCTAAAAGAACTTGCCATGCAAGATGCCCTCTTTGCCAATTCAGTGAACAGGCCTAGAGCAGCATGCTACATAGAAGCAAATGCACCTGCTAGATTGGCAACGTTTTGAGTATTGAACTCTGACATTCTTGTCATGGAAACTTCTGCAATTCTATCCATCTCAGACCAATAAATAGTTTCTCCACCAATTTTGGACAATGCCCAAGCAATATTGGATATGCCTTGTGCAGAGCAATGAGGCAAAGAGCCCATGGCAAGACTCACGAGCACAACCATATCCCGCTGCCTGAAAACCCCAACCTATCGCTCTTGAACATATAAACTTTTTCCATGTTTTTGGCAATCCTATGAAGAGCAGTTGCCATATTCAAGGGATTCAAAGGTGAAGGGCTCAAACCTTTACTAACAGCTTCAATCACATCTGTCACTTCTATAAGAACATCTCGTGCAGTCACTGCCCCTACCAAAGCATTATTCAAAGCAACCTCTCTTTTCCTATTGGTTGGTCCCGAAATGCCTGTAAGTTTCTCTCTGAAATCAGGCTGCATTTTTTCATACCTTTCTCTCAGGGTAGAACTTTCTCTTATCTTTTCTACATCAACACTTTCAAATTGGGTATCAAAATCATCGTCGTCGTCATCTGATTCAAATTCAAATTTCATTTTATCATCTGCCTTTTTTCTCCTATTCTTTTGATTTGTTTTCTTCTTCTTATTCTTCTTGGGCAACAACTTGAGTACAGAGGAGGAATTCCCCTTCCCTTTCCTTCTCAACATCAAGTTCAATGTCCCAATCAAAATCCACTTCTTCATCCTTTTCCTTTCCAACATGAATCACCAACATTCTCATTCTAAGGTCATTGTCTTTGTCCTTCCATTTCCATGATAGTGTTCCACCACCAAAATCAAAAGGTTTTTCCCTGGGAGGATAGAACTAAATTTCCAACATTTGATGCAAGTGAATGCTGGTTTTATAGCTATCCACATCTTAGAATGCCGAGAGATATGAAATCAAGAACGTATATCGCAGGTGGTGGGTAAATGACATGCTAGAGCTGCATCCCATGATCAAAGAATCTTCCCGTCCTTGTGGGAGCTGTCAGCCGTTGTGGGGAGAGTGGAGGAAACTACTCAAACAGACACTAAAACCTGCTCAACCTGCTAAAGGTCATCGTCGTGCTTGTCTGAACAGTAATTTGTGAAATGCATGAGAGGACGTGTCGAAATGCATGAGTGAACGTGTCATCTAGCCATCGCTTGACCCTTGCCTCCATTAGATTTCAACGAAACTCCAAGGAATATTGTGGTCCGTTTGATTTCTGACTTGTGTCAGAATCAATAGGTTCAACTCCACTACAAGAATGCCTCACGGCATAATAAGCAATTTTGGAGTGATTTTTGTTTTATGAAGCACACTTTAATTACACTTTGGAGGGTTCAAATTTTTATCTTGGTTGATAATTTTTACCACAATTTTTGCATACATACTCTATTTCTTGAGCCATTTGTTATTAAAACTATATAATGATTTACATTTTACACATCTGTGCAAAATATTGGCTCTAAAAATGTTTGATTTTTTTGCATTGTTATATAGGCTACCTAACATGGTGTTATAGCTAAGACTCTATTGAGGAATATTTTGTCTTATTTCTCACTTAGTATACATTTTTGGTATGACACATTATGTACTTTTAACAATGTTCAAGTAGTGGCTTGTATTCCACTTGTGCAAATAATTCATCAATTCCATGCACTTTTGACACACTAGATAAATTGATAGTCTCCTTATATGGAGTTATTCGTGAATACAATGTCAACATGTCTTCTTCAGTGATTAAGTAGTGGATTTTGGGCCATTCGTGCAAGAATTTGTTGACTTAATTTGATTTTTCTTGCTATCATGAGTAGGTAGTGGTTAGCTCACTCGCCACTTCTACCTATACCACATTTTTAGACAATTAAAGCCCCTTTTCATGTTCCTTGTTCCATTTTCTAGGTGTGTTTTCTTTATTTTATCACACCCATGAGTTCTAATTCCTTGCACGTACATGAGTACCTAATCAAGCACATTATTTGGTGGAACCCATTTGATGATTCTCATATGTCTAATTTTGATGACATTTCTCAGTGACACTCTTCTACATTTTCACACTTCCACAACTTGACCATTTCCCTATAGCGAGTGAATTTTGGAATCAGAACATCCCCATTTTAAGATACTAGAACAAGGGATTTTTTTTTTTTTTTTTTTTTGATAACGTTCTCTGTTATGAATTATAAAATTCAAACACACGTTCAGCTTTTAATAATTGTTCTCTCCCAAACAACACATTTGGAACAACAATTTCCTTTTAAAACTAATGTTCCTGCTTGCATATTTACAATATGGAACACACATTCAATGCCATTCAATCCTATAATGATTCTATATGCTGCTTTGTAAATGACTCGAGGAACTCGCCGATCTTCCATTTTCATGGCTCGAGTTTCAACGATCCTTCATTTCATGACTCGGCAACAACCGATCCTTCATGTTCGTTTATGCATAGTATATTATATATACCAGCTTCTCTTAACCATTTTCGGTTATCAAGTGATCCATTTAAGAAGCCTATCTCGAATATCTCATTCTCGATATTCATCCGACATCCTACATCTTAAATTAAGTGACAAGGACAACGCAACCAAAGACTTGCGATACTTTGGCCAAAGATTTTCACATGCTTTGCATGATCATATTCCTGGATGTGATACACATCAATGGAATACATCCTTCAGTTCACTTCACCTGTTATCTAGAATGGTCTTTCCTGGTTCCTACCAAATCCTCTCGATTTAAGGTCGATTTAAACTTCCAATTTTCAACTAGCAATATGAACGAATACAAGAAGGCACTCCCGATAACTAAAGATACGTAGACATACGGTGTCGTTCCCCACGACTCCGTGTGTCTAGTTATCTTTAGTATCCCGGAGTCACTCCGTATACCTGATCATACTCCTATCCCCAACCAAGAACTTCACATTCAGCCTATGTATTCTTGATGTTTTAATTCGGGAGGGCATTGTAATATGTCAGCTATAACATTGTGTCATCATGAAGACCCCGTCTTCATGAAGACACCTTGCTATAGCTGGCGTATGTCAATGTCCTACGGAATCCTCCCATCGAGAGTACACATCCTGCTCAAGTGATTTGGATATGATCTAATAATTAAAATCAACTTTCAGCAACCATGCTGATCCCTTTATTCTCGTTCCCGTTACAGTTGTATATAGCTAAGAGAGACTAAATCCGTCTTCTAGCTTGCTATGCATCTTCCTCGTAAAGGGTTACATTTCTCTACTTGGTTCTCTTCTTAATCATTGGATTAAGCAGCCCGTTACCGATAGACGTGATAAGTTTAACCTATTAAACTTAACCAAGATTTTCCCAACTGTAACTAAATTTAGAATTCTAGCTTATTAGACGTCATTTAACGAAGTCTAATTTCTGATAAATGTATTCATTTATTCTCCTTAACATTATATAGTTAAGGTCCATTAGTTATGGATATACTTATCCCATATCCTTTATTCTGAATTTAACATACGAGGTTATTAATGGAGTTCGAAAACGAAGTTCAATTACTCCGAAGTTAATTGATACTCCTTAACTACCAAGCTAATCCTGAATACCTATCAGTTATGGATTCATATTCTTCCTAATCCTTTTTAATGTCAATTAAGAATTCATCTTTACCCAAGTATGAACTAATTGCACATTTCAACTTAAAAGTTGCATTAAGGTAAGAATAGATATCTATTTCTTTTAACGTCCATCCAAGGACAATTAGATCAATACAAATCAGGAATAACATTATATTTCCAATTTAGTCAACAATATCAAAATGATATAGTCGTTAAAATATCACACTTGTATTTGTATTCATTAATTCATGTCATAATCCATACATTTGCTAATCCAACTGAATGGACATTGTTTACATAAAACATCATTACAACTCATAGATAGAAGAATATACTTTCTTCTTTTTACAACTCCTCAAAGAGGAATAAAAGTAAACAAATACAATTCATCTTCAACCAATCAAGAAGCATCAGAAAACAGCCATGTCTTCATTCTAATCAAATTCCATCTGCAAAATTATTTACACGGGTCAGTTCAATGAACTGAGCATATTAAGCACTTATCATTAAAATGAGGTGCTTCAACTAACTGTCTCAATAAAAGAACCCTGCTTTTATGATACGACAATAAGACATCAATCAAGAAATAGGCACACAAAAAAAAAAAAAGATCAGCATAACAACTGAACCATCAAAATACCATCACAATCAGCCAAGGAACTGCTGTCCCATTTTCCACATAACTGTTACAAGTTCCAAATTACAATATTTGTAAGGTTAGGACTACAAGTAGCATACTGCTGATATAAAATACTGTTATCCTTTCCACACCTTTCATTATTAATAAACGCAAAGGTTGAAACTAACTGAAACGTAAACCCATTATCTTCCTTTCAGTTCATGCATCATATTAGATTCCAAGCAATCAAGCACAGACAAGAAAGTGAACAACAATGCATATAGTTGCTCATATCTAAGCACTACAAAATTCGTTAATAATGATTACAAATTTTCAACTGTATGAAAGAAGAAAAGATCATTTTCCAAGTCATCCATCCACATTACTATCTCCTTCCTCATGACTGTCCTAAAATGGAATCCAAACGAGACACAATCAAGATAACAGTTCAGAGTGAAACTTACAAAATCCATTCGGAATTCACTTTCCGGCAGCAAGAATAATTTCATTCATAATCAGCTTTAAATGAAAACAAGGAAGAATTTACCGTCCTTATCAATACTTCATTTAAATCAGGCTCATATGAATATCCAGACAGGTTAGTACAACATCGTATTTATCATAGATCAAATAGTATAAGGATGCATACTATGTATTTACTGTACTAGAAGAATCCATAATTCTTTCACTATATTGTAAACCAGATAAACAGTTATACAATCATGCAATCAATTATTCACATGATTTCCTAATTCTATGAACACATTCCGTTCAAGATAAAATTTTATTCATTGCTGTTACCTACAGCAAGACCAATCATAATGTACAGTAATACTTCAATGCTATTTCCAGAATTCAAACAGCAAAAGAGAAGAACTCGTTCTATAACTATCCATACAAGAAAACAACCATTTTCTTCAACTCAACAAGAACTATTCATGCTGATTTCATTTCTTCTAAATGACTGTGCAAATCAGAGACCTCAAGAACATTCAATTATTTCATTTGTACAGAAAACTCAGCACTCGGAAACAATTTAAATGCCACTGTCCTCTCTACTAACTGAACTTGTAAAGTTCAATAAACCACCTGACTACTGATTTTTATCAAATCAACCAACAGAAAGAAGAAGAATACGTTTCCCATAATTTCAGTGAGAACAATCATTTGCTCAAAATGAATTAAAATACCCAAATCAAGCTCACTGCCAACAAACATTTCTACCCGAATTCCATCTTTCAAGTTCATGATAGTATGCAGAACTTCAGAATGCAATAATCAGTTATCATTACCTTTATCAAAGTAAACCGTATAGGGTATTAAATACGTGAATCTGATACAGTCAAGACAACCCACACAACAAGACAAAATTTCTATGCATTTATTCTTTTGCTCAGCAATCCAAGGCTAAGTCGTAATCACAAAGACAGTCTGAACTAAAAGATCGAACAACATCAATAAACACAACTAATCATCATACCTTCTCAGCAAGAAAACAATATAATTCATTATAAGTTCAGAAGGAAAGACTATTTCTTTTCCAACTCCCACGAATACTCAATCGTATTCGCCTATTTCTTTAAGCAAGAAAAAAAAGAGACAGCAAAAACGTATTCCATTTCTTCCCTCAAATCAAATTCGTATGCTCATACAAAACCCAAATGCCGTATCCATCATTATCAAACACAGCAGAAAGAGAAAGGATCCATTTCCTTTTTAAAAGAAATTTCAGTAAAGAATACGACTTCATACAACTCGCACATCCAGTACAGTATTATCACTGAAGTTCATATATCAAAGAACAATTGCTCGACACTGAAAGACAACTCCTATTGTCTATTCAGACTTCATCATTCAAGTTCGTAAAACAAGAGAACGATTATACAGTGATGAGAACAACACATGCTGCTTTTTTTTTAAATATAACCATTAACAGAGAAAAATACCCAAATCGTTATTCTCCAAACTGTCAAACAAACCAACACAGCATGGAGATAATCCATTCAAAGAAAATGCAAAGACAGTTTAAACACGACAACCAGAACGATTTTACCTATCATTTCCAAAAATGACAGCAAAAATCGACTAAATCTAAATCGTATCAACTCGACAACAATCACATAAACCCAAAACCCAAGAGCAGGGTTGTTTTAATGAGACGTTTAAACAAAGCAAGTATTTTTAAAGAGAAGGGCTTAACATGCCTGTGATTTCTTTTCCAAAACTCGAAGAAAACTACGTTTGCCGAAGATATTTCCTTCCTCGGCGATAGCACAAGCTTTCCAATAATCCTTTCCTCTTACAGGCTCAGCAACAACCTCTAAATTTCCAAAGAACAGTGATAAATCCAAAGAAACTGGTTCGACTGAACCAAACAAAAAAACCAAATGCAGAGCAACTTCACCAAATCCAAATCGACACAATGAACAATCAAATTTCCCTCATACACTTTCCAAGGTGAGCTGGTCGCGAGGACCAAGAACATTTAATGCATTAAAGGCTCTGCCTTTTCCAAATTTCCACGCCACTGCCAACTTGAGTTGGCGATCTCTAAATTTCAAATTTCACATGCAAAACCAAATTTGGTTCCATCTCCAACTAGATACCTCCGCCACTTACCTGCCCCGCCAAACTGGCGCTGTCCACGTATGGACTCCCATTTAATGCCATTGAATACCCCTTCATCCTTATCCTCTCCCTCCAAGGGTCTGCGCGTCCCCCTTTAGGTTAGGATTAGTTTAGGATGTTTATTAGTATTCAACCTAGGTCATAGTTTAGTTTTAGGTTATTAGGACTTAGGTTTATTTCCTTTTTTTTGTAATTTAAAAATCCACTTAGGATAGTAGTTTAGGATGCATGTTAGAACTTAGGATTAGCTTAGGATTTAATTCCTTCTAACCACTAACATTAATCAACCTCTAATCCAATCTCTCAACTGACACTCATATCAATGTGCAGGACGTTCCGTCCTTTGTTTCACATGCCAAGGCCACCCGTGTCCAGACATTTCCTGCCCCACGAGGTCTCAAGTTCGACAGTACAGGGTTCAAGAATCGAACCTTTGTCGTTGGCATTTACGTGCCAGCTACTCATACCTGCAATCAGGCGCTGCACATTTATATCATCCTCAGGTTCGGTTAAAAGTAAATCGACACAGAAATCACAAGAAGACCACAACATACTTTGGATCAATGAAATTGATTCAAGGTGTGCTGTCAATCAGCAAAGAGAGTTTAGCAAGTATACGACAATTTTTCGTCACATCAGCAAACACACAAGCACAATAACTGCTGTCCTATGCAATAAATTACAGCATGCAAGAATCCAAGTTAGCAACACATTCTCTTAAGATCAGAATATATCTTAACATGTTTGCCTTCATTTCAGCAGTTATAATAGTATGAAAAATATTCACCAAGATAACTTACAAAATCAGAGTGTTACGAAATCCCCAAAATCTGTCAACTCTTTAGTGTTTTAGTATCTCGTACCACTCGCACAAATATCTTGAGATTTTCACTAGTGTTTACGTCCATTCTACATATCCATTTTTAGTCCTGGAACAACCCACCTTGTAGCCTTTTGGAGCTCACCAACTATTTGGAGAAACTCTTGCTTCAACACTATTATCATCACCTAATGCGAGTACGATATTTTATTCATCCATTCAAACCATTTGGAATTACAGATGGATGTTGTTATCGGCTTCTATGGGTGTTAATTCTAGCCTTCTTGAGTATCCTCCGGGAACATTTCAACATCTATTTTTGGTAGTCCTTCATTGGTGGATCATCCCATCTAGTGCACATTTATTTAGTGGTGGATCATCCCATCTAGTGCACTTTTCTTTAGTTGAGGATCAACCCATATTGTTGAGATACTTTTTGTGTGGTACTATTGTTGTGGGCATACTTGCATTATGTATCAACACCTTCAACGGTGGATCTTCCTATGCCGTACATGCTTCTTTAGTGGTGGATCATCCCATCTTATTATAGAATATTGGTGTGTTACTTATTTTATGTTGTACTAATGTCATGGGAACCTTGCGGTATGTATAAACACCTTTAGTGGTGGGTCATCCTATACATTCATGCTTCTTTAGTGGTGGATTAACCCATCTTATTTCAACATATTATTGCACTACTTTTGTGTTGTACTATTGTCGCAGTAGCATCATTGTAATATATATCAACACCTTCATGCATTCATTGAAAACATTATATATATTATAAATGGGTACCTCATTAGAACGATACCCATATCAAAAGTTGAGCCTCATGTTTTTTGTAGCCTCCTAGGATTCACTTAAGGGGGTGTTGATGTAATTTTATAAATTCACATTTTGACTTTAGTACACTTAGTTGGCTAATAATATTTACTAGGATTTTCTATTATCTATGTTAAAAAACAAGTCATGTGGGAAATACAAACTTTAAAGTCAAGTTTTCTCACCCACCCCGCATGGGTCATTTGACCATATGTTCACACTATGTTATGGTAATTGAAGCATGTTCCCATTTCCAAATGAAAATCGGTTCCCCTCACTCAAATGCTATAAACAAGTTGCATTTGTGAGTCTAAGGATGTGGGAGAACTCAATGGAGTTGAAGTGAGAGGTTTTGATTGTATTGTATTCATTCTCTACCTTTATGTAGATTAATACAACTTGTGTAGTATATTTGTACCCAAATTTCCCATCTCTTTTTATTTTTTGTTTATATGTGACTTATGCCTCAGCTATTATGCGATCTTGGATAGTCAAGAATTTCAATATAAGGGGAACCTAAAGATGTCCTTGAATATGATTATACCCTATTTATGTAAAAATAATTGCAACAATTTCCCGAATATGTAGGAGAGTCACCCAAAATGCTATACATGCACATTGAAGATTATATTTCTTGGAAGTTGGATATATATATATATATATATATATATATATATATATATATATATATATATCACACCGAGCCTCCTCCCAAATGGAAAAATACTATGATATGACTAATAACATAAGTGTCCCTTATGTTAAGAATTTAATATTATGGAAACCTTTCATTTATGAACAAATGAAGAAGTCAGTAATGCTTATAGACATTGAACAATAATAACAACATGCACAGGAAGTGGATCAAATCTACTATGGAAAATATATAGAAATATCACATTGCCCCTAACTAATCACATTCAAGAAAATCTGGGAACAATAAATTAACAATAGAATAACCCCCACTAATCTAGGGATGTGATAACTAGGTAATAGCTAACTAACAACTAAGTTAAAGTAATATAATTTAATTACTTTAACACTACGAATTTGTATATGATGAATTAAACTAATTTTATTCCTAACGCTCACACCCTTAATTCATCATGGCATCAAGTAAATAGGATAGAAGAAAATCTAAAATAAAATATGTTTACATGAGGTAAACATTTATTAGCACACACATGCTAAAAGAAACATATTCTAAGGTGAATGAAAAAATCTTTATCATCCCCCCCTTAATTCAGTATGGTCTCTTTGGATCTCATATGAATAGGAGTAGCTGGATGAAGGTGCTTCCTCTGAATGGTGTGCAAGAGATGGAATAGGATTAGGAACTATCTCTAGATGTATGGAACCTCTTTTGGGTTGGCATGTGTGCTTGAAAAACAAACGAGTAGTTCTGAACATTTTGAAAACCTCTACTGGGTTGGCTCTTGGATTAATAAAACCTCTGCTAGGTTGGCTCTTGATTAATAAAACCTTTGTTGGGTTGGCTCATTTCTTGAAATTGGGCCCGACATGAAAAACTACCCTCCATTCACTTTTCTCTAATCTGCAAGGAATACCATTGTTGAGCAATCAATGAAGAATTTTCAAGTCTTTCATCTTTTCCCCCTAAATTTTGAGTGAAAAGTGAAGAAAAATAACTCCATGGGAATAAAATTTTTTTGTGGCACTTTATAAGTGTAGTTTGTTTATAATTTTGTCTTCTTCTTTAAAAAATTCCCTTTTGGGATACATACTTTGAGTACAAGATTGCAAATTTTTATACCTTTATCTACACCCTTAGTCCTATAGCTTACATTAGATATGTAGTGCCAAATTGTGGCTTAGATAATCATTCTTCTTGTCATATATTATTCATTTATGCTTTCATATGTTTAGTAGGTCGGCCTTGGTGTTGGCCATAACATAGGATTGGTATATATAGGTGGTAGTAAGGAATAGTTAATCATATATTGAGCATTTGAGTCTTATTGTATGGTTTGGAGGTTTCCCCCTTAAAGTGGCTAAGCTATTCTACTTGCATATTGTGATCATTTATCTACAATATTGTGTTCTTTGGTGTTCTATTACTATTGATATTCAAATTTATACAAGTAATTTCATTACAAGTGGTATCAAATCATAATCTCGGCAAAAATCCATTAAAACCCTAATTGTGAAGGTTCGGCTATTTCTCCAAAATGGTAGTGAATTTTTCTACAATTTATTTTTGGAGTTGCGAAATAAGTCAAGTAAGATCCTAACATTTTGGACTTGTTTTACAAAAATTATATCAATTTTTGTGTTTTTCATAAATCGGATTCCTAGGGTGTAATTTTGGGATATTTTTTCAAGTTTTCTATATTTTTGGAAAGCTTAACAAAAATTAGCTAGGGCTTTTTCTCTATGTTTCCATCTATTCGGAAAATAAATTTACAAAACCCCAAAACCTAAATTTTTAAACCTAATCCTTGTATCTCGAGACCCAAACCCCACATCATGACCGATAGATCAAGTCAAGGCCAAGGGAAAGGTATGGAAGATATTGATTTAGAATATTTATGGTTTAGAATATATGAGGTAGTTAACCATCTCCAGAAAGGGTTAATAATATGGTGAGTAAGAATGAACTTCATCGACTAAAAGGTAACCTTAAGGATCAAATGAAGATGAGGTTTGAATCATTATGGAAGGAGATGATGCTATCTCTTTCAAGCATGAATAATAACATGAATTCCCACTCCACTCACATGGGTTCATGAGAAATGCACACACAAATCCAAATCATGCTAACCAAGGAGGATCCTTTACACATTCAGGTGGATCTCCTCACCAATGGCATGACATTATTCCAAAAGTGGAAATGCATAAATTCGATGGAAAGGATCCACTCAATTGGATTAACCAAATGGAGAATTTATT
The DNA here is from genome assembly GCA_018340775.1 of Taxus wallichiana var. yunnanensis. Classification (NCBI taxonomy): domain Eukaryota; kingdom Viridiplantae; phylum Streptophyta; class Pinopsida; order Cupressales; family Taxaceae; genus Taxus; species Taxus wallichiana. Next base: position 616,463,047 of record CM031239.1, on the reverse strand, counting down.
TTATCTTCATCGATTTCATCGGACAAAAGGTGACCATGACATCCTTATATAAAGAAACTAACCATTTTTTTGGTATCATTGGTTATGTGCTCAAAGGAAGAAGAATGGTCTCAGTGTCACATGGATAGTTTTCACTAAAGAGATTCAATTTCACTATAGTTCTAGTGTGTCATAGAATTACTTCATCCAATTAGAAAAGTTACGACAAATAGGTTCAATAAAGGAGTATGTTCATCAATTCCAAAATCTTTCCTTATCTTTGGAGGATATTACAGAATAGTATCTGAATGACCTATTTCTTGGGGTCTTAAGGACCACATTGATCATGAGGTACACATGTTTAATCCACTCAAGGTTTTTGATTCTATTATCATGGCGTGTAGGGTAAAGAATTTTTTTTTCCAGCGTATGCGGACCTTCACTAACATAAAATAACATAACACATTTCCAACATTGTACCCTCGTCTGTGGTTGACTGACACCTCAACAAATTGAATAAAAATAGAAAAAGGGTTATGTTTTAACTGTGACAAAAAATATGGACCTAGTCATGAATGTGTAGAGAAGAAATTTCTTTACATTGAAGGGACCAATGAGGAGGAAGAAGATGTGGAAGCACTAAGTGACGAAGTGGAAAAATTAGAGGAAGACTTTGAAGAGCCCCAAACCACTATCTCATGTCATGCTCTATTAGGTATTAACACTTTGCAAACCCCTTAGGTCGTGAGTTACCTTAAAAATAAGAAGGTGACAATATTGATTGATTTGAGGAGCACACAAAATTTCATCAATAATAAGCTGGAAGCAAAAGCTAAATTATTTCATCTACCCAACACTTGAATTTAAAGTAAAAATTGCAGATGGTGGCACAATCTAATGGTTAAGGAAATTCAATAAAATCAGACTTATGATGGGTGAATACACAATGAAATCTAGTATGTTTTCTTTAGACACATAAATTCGGTATCTATATCCCCGATCGCCCACATGCACATATTTATTTATTTCATCCTCTTTATTTAATTAAATGCCCATCCAATCCCCATTAATTAATTAAGCCACATTAATGAATTAATTAATCATTTAAATATCTTACCTACCCAATTATATCATCCATATTAGTCTTTACTCCTATTAATTAATTAATTCATATAAATTAATTAATACCCATTATCTTTCCCTCATAGACCTAACTTTTATTTAGGATGCTTTTATCCTAAATCCACCCCTTGATTTTCTAACTTTTTCTTCCATCTATTTTTATGCCCTAACTACTCACATCTCATCATCTTCCCACCTATATGATTTAAAGCATCCAACCAACTCTTAAAAATACAAAATTCATGCTAAAAATAGAGAAATCCTCCCATTGGGGAAACTTACCCTGCAATCGGCAGTGACCCAACCTAATTTCCATTGCCCTATAAAGCTAAATGATATATTTCCATTCTTCAATCATATGCATGCAAATCTGATCCTTCTTGCTACTTGGGCATCATTTCTTGTGCACGAACATTCTTGAGATGTCTACAGATCTTCTCGAACATCCCTTTGGCATTCTTGCATCCCTTACGATCATCCTTCGTGATATTTCTCATCATCATTATCTAGATTTTGGTATATCTACCATTTTACTTTGGATATCCTTTATTCCTAATTTTTTCTAGGTATAGAGCATATTCTGCAACATCTAGGGAACACTCGTTAGCCTTCTCCTTTAGCTCCTTTGATTGCAGGTTTCCATATCCATCATTTTATCCCCAAATTTTTACTTCTCTCGATATAGTAACCGTCAATCCCTCTTGGTTTCCATTGACCAGGCCTTGATCATCCAATAATCTATCCAAATATCCCCATTGCTATCCTTTTTCTTGCCTTTCTATCTCTAGTTCCTTTTTGACAGATCCTCTTGTAACACTTAAAGACCTTTATCAAACCTAGGTTACATTCGGACCTTGCGAGTTTGGATATTTTATCTCCATGTTCAGATCCATCCTCCCAAGTCACTTTCGGCCTACTCGCACACAATCTAGGTCATCGTCGACTCGCACTGTAACCTTTATTTTACAGTTATTTCAATTGAATCAACTTTAAATAAGTTTTAATCATTTTCCATATTAAGTGTTGTTGTTGTTTTTGCATGTTATCTACTAGTCTTTTTTATTTCATTCTTCTTAAACAACAGGGGTTGACATCCGCGAAAGGAATCCCAAAGCTTCTTGGAACCGACATTGTTTGGGAAGCCCCCACATAATTCTATCTAATCAATATCATTTTCCGTCTTATCTACAGTGTTTTATATGATTTGCAATAGCATAATCCATCATCCTCTTAGACTGTATCACATCACATCTAAGGTAACATAAACCCTCTAGCCTTTTTGAGTTTGCTAGTTTCTTTAGTAGCTAGACATTAACCCTCATTAAGAATGAGAAACTTGGTAAACATTTGGTGCTCTACTAAACTAAGGGTTGGTGCTCCTTGTGGGGTTGGTGTCTTACTAAATTTGAAACTATAGACACCTAAATTCAATATCTATACTCTTAATCGCCCACGTGTGCATATTTATTTAATTCACCCCCATATTTAATTAAATGCCCATTTATCCTATCATTATCCAATCCTCATCAATCAACATTAATTAATTAATCCCCATTAATTAATTAATTAATCATTTAATATTTATTAATTCACATTAATTAATTAATTCCCTTTAATTAATTAATTAATTGGTATCCACATCCACATGCCCTAATCAAACCTTCTATTTAGGATGCTTTCATTCTAAATATATATCCCCATGATTTTCCTAAACCTATATTTATTCCCCAACTCATCCTTATCACATCCCTTCCTGCCTATTTTCTTTAAAGAAACTTTTCTACTCATCAAAACACCAAATCCTGATTAGAAAACACAAATCACTCACCATTTGGGAAACTTTCCCAGCTGATCAGGTGACCCCCATCCGGTCGTTGTTGACCCTATAAAACTAAGTTCATTCCTTTCCCAAAACATGGCCAAGAAGAACACACAACACAAAAATCACGGATATGCAGATTATTTTGATCTTCTTCCACTCTGCAAATCCTTCTTTGAATGAGAGCATCTTAGCAATACTTCTTACAAATTTCCTGGAAGCTTTTCTTTATCATCTACATAAGCATCAACATGTTTACATTTTTATTTCTACTATCTTGTCTTATTTCTTCTATTATCTTGTTAAATCTAACATTGCAGGTCCAACAACACTTAGGACTCCATTATTAGGTTGTTCTATCAGTGTTTCTATTTGTAGGTTACCTTTTCAGTCAATCTACCTTCGAACTTTCTTTATTTGACTACAGTCCTCATCGCCAAGCTTGAGTTACCATCAACTCGAGATATCTATTACTATGTTTTCCATCTCTGGAGCCTTCACCAAACTCTACATGTGATCTGTCTCTATTTCACTTCTATCGAGCCATCATCCTACTTCCCTATTATCTCAAAATATCCTACCTACACCCCAATATCCATCGACTAGGGTCTTGATTCACAATCCACCCTTTTTCTTATCGCTATTTCTTACTAACCTTCCGAATATTTCTACCTCCAATTCTCTTTTGCAGGTGATTCACAACACCCACAAGCCTTTGTCACCTTCCAGCTGGTATCCATACCCTTGTAGGTCTACATATTTAGTTCATAGTCTAGATCTTGTTGGTGCCCATTTTGATCCTCTGTCATTTTTCCATGTTTCCCCTTTTCTCTTTGTTCTCTGAAATGTTTTTTCCTCATGAAATTGATGATGTGATGTTGTAGCTCCATTCTTGTGCATTGGATTGTTTGCAAACTCATTACCTTGCCCTAATTTTGCCTATTCAAATGCCTCTATCATTTTTCTCATGTTTTCCCGGCCTTTGAAGCTTGAAATTGTTTTTTTATAATCATTTGCCCTCAAATATCCCTTTCCATGATCGTAAATTTCCTAAAAACACTTTCCATTTCTCTTTTGATTGAAAAATTCTTCACCAACGAAGGAAAAATTGATTTTGGGCATCCCTGGCATTTTTTATGTTTTTTGATGGTCAAACGGGTGTCATTTGCCCGTCAAATTCATCTTTGGCATTCTAGGGCATCGCTGATAATTTTTGCATTGTTTGACGGTCATACAAGGCCCTTTTCCGATCAAATTTTAGCTCAAAATCTTCTCCTATGTGGCCATTTGTGATTAGACAAGGTTCGGTGGGTTTGCTAGAAAAACTTAACATTTTCTGTGTTTTGGAAAAAAGTGCATGTTGCCTCTCGCAGCTCTGTAGGCCCCAAAGGAGGTACACGTGTCGCAAGTAGAGTGAAGGCGATGGGCGGGTATTTTTGTGCCTTAAGGCATTTTGGAAAAAGAGTTAAAGTACAAATAAAATGCCTAGGGCCCGCAACGAATCAGAATGGAACACATGGCGGCTTCAGAGCGTAGGCCCTCAATGAATCAGAGGTGGACATGTGTCATGTTTTCATCAAAAGCAGGATGGAAGGCTGGTAGAGGACTTAGATTTTTTTTTCTTTTTGGCGAATGGGAACAAAAGTTGTGAAAAAGATGCGGGTTTGTTGAGCCACTCAGGAGAGGACACATGGTAGGATCGGGAGACGAAGGGAGTACGGGGCTGCCTGGAAAAAGGAAATGTTTCCTTTTTGGAAAAATGAGTTAAAGTGGTAATTTTAAGTGTGGGTCCACAACATGTCAAAGGGAGACACGTGGCAGGGACAAAATCGGAGGTGTGGGAGTGCGGAGGAAATGTTAAAAAGTTTCCTTGGTGAAAAGGAATTAAAGTATGAAATCAGAGCACTTCCCTCAGCTAATCATATGAGGACATGTGTCTTGTGAGAGGGCAGAGTGGCGGAGGAAAATTAAAAGTTTTTTCCTTTTCCAAAAAATGTGGAAATGTGTAGAATGGAGCCGCAATTCTGATGGGACCCACCTTGGGACACATGTCAGTGACAAATTTCAAGGGCGGAGGGGTGGAGAAAAATTTCAAAGTTTTACTTTTTCCGAAGTGTTATAATATAAAAAAATGATCCCAAGCCCATTTTTAATCACATTGTGACACGTGGAGGGTCAGATTGAAGGGAGAAAGGCAAATCAATGGTAACTGTGCATTTTTCAGTTTGGCCACCATTTTTGCTCCAGGAAGTGTGGAAATAATTTTTTTGCATCGATTTTGATTGAAGTTTTGGAAAATTTGTGTTGCTTGTGCTTGCAAGGACCAATGCAATTGGTTTTGAGGATTAATTTTAAGATCATAGATGTTTTTGGAATACATTTTTGCCCTAACCCATCTAAAAACGTGAAATATCAAATCTAAAAGTTGTAGAGTCAAATTTTGGAGGGATAAGGATGAAATAATGAAAGAAAGGGGGTCTGCATGCTTTGAAGATGAAAAACATGCCTCCATAATGGATAATGATGAAAAAATCCTCAATGATTCACATTTTTCAAAACACTTGACAACTTTTGTTCTAAATATGTTAAACGTCCTTGTCTATGAATCATGATGGAATTTTGTAACAAACTTGATGCTTGGCATATTATTTTCTAGGGAAAGAAGGCTTGGATGTAAACAAATCATATATAATTCATGTTTTTTGACATGTAAATGGTTGGGAAATTAAAAATCATGAGAAATTTTTGAGAGAATTGTAACACCCCACATTTTACACGAAATAAACAAAAAATACCCGGATAATTTTTTTTTGACTTACATTGCTCACTACACAACACAACAAGGGCTCCAAATACAGAAAATCGACACACATACAACAATTACATAAGTCATCGACTCACATAGACACATGAAAACAACATAGGCATGTTGATGCCATTCTTTTCCCAATGAATGGATTCTAACAATGACCCAACCACAAGAAAAATGACTCAAGGATTGGCAAACCCACAACACATCATTTTTTTAATTACATCTTAGTTACAAGAAACATTCTAAGAACATTATTGTGCAAGAATAGCTTTCTCATTTTTCCATCTACAAAATCTTAAGTTCATTCCACATTTAATTTACGGTTCGACCATTTTAAGTTGGATTTTTATGCATCACGAAAATTTCCATAACTTACTTGCTTATTCGGCATAATTCTAATCACATATAAAGTACTTAATTATCTTGTTCTTATGTTAAGAATATTCTTCTCAAACATTTATTCAATGTCTACATTTTACCCTTGCAACTCAAGAGAATCTGACTTGATGTCCAACAGGCAATATTAGTTGATTAAGGAAGGGGGGGGGGTTTAGATTCAAGATACATTTTTCCCATAAACATTCTTCGATCATGGTATCTTTATTTCCCGATTCAACATTCTCACAACAAGAAATTGTATTTAGATTTTATATAAATATCTTTTGTTTTTCTCCAAGTTTGATCTCACCAAGGGGAAACTCATATTCTTTGTAACACATGAATATATATATATATATATATATATATATATATATATAAATTGAGTTATAATGACTCCAAGAGTGGCATTAACTCTAACCTCAAAACTCATCTTTACTCTTCTATGCTATTGTTTTACATCACATTAAGGTCTCATTATTACCATCACATTATAACAAAAGAGTTACGAAAGTACTTGTTTGACATCTTAAAGAAGTACATGGTTATAAGCATTATAAACTAGACATGAACCACAAGTGATTTGTGTTCAAGGTAGGGTCCCATCTCTCTACCTTTCATGATTCCACATGTGAAAGGTTTTTTTATAATTTCTTAATGTCATAAACGGATCTAACAAGGTATTACGGAACAAGACTTTGGTTTCTTGGGTTCTCTAAAGTCAACATCTTTCAAAACAACTTTGTTTTGCAAAGAGTTACTTAAAATTTTCTATCCACATGTTAACCACCAAAACAACTAAGGTTAAGATTAGTTCCAATTTTCACCCAAGGCTTTAATCCCTATTATAGATTTGATTAAGGTTAAAATGTATTTACTCTATAAACCCTTCATGAGAGTTCAAGGCACTATATTGTCACAAGCCAAAGATAAGAAATTTATCTCAGGGACAAAAGATCTTGGTGATTATTTTTCATCTTTTATAATGTCTAAACATACTGACTGAAATGAAGGCAAACATGTTAAGATATATTTTGATCTTAAAGGAATGTGTTGCTAACTTGGATTCTTGCATGCTTTTTGTAATTTATTTGCATGGGACAAACATTATTGTTTAAAGGAATTGTGTGTTTGCTTGATGTGACGACAAATTGTCGTATACTTGCTAAACTCTCTTCGCTGATTGACAACACACCTTGAATCAATTCCATTGATCCAAAGTATGTTGTGGCCTTCTTGTGATTGTTTTGTCGATTTACTCTTGAACCGAATGGAGGTTGATATAAATGTGCAGCACCTGATTTCAGGTATGAGCAGCTGCACGTAAATGCCAACGACAAAGGTTCGATTCTCGAACCATGCACTGTATCGTACTTAAGACCTCGTGAGGCAGGAAATGTCTGGACACGGGTGGCTCTGGCATGTGAAGCAAAGGACGAAACGTCCTGCATAGCATTGACATGAATGTCAGTTGGAAGACTAGATTGGAGGTTGATTAGTGTTAGTGGTTAGAAGGAATTAAATCCTAAGCTAATCCTAAGTTCTACCTTACATCCTAAACTACTATCCTAAGTGGATTTTTAAATTCTAAAATGACTAACATAGACCTAAGTCCTATTAACCTAAAGACTAGGCTATGACCTAGGTCGAACACTAATATGAATCCTAAACTAATCCTAACCTAAAGGGGATGCGCAGACCCTTGGGGGAAGAGGATAAGGATGAAGGGTGTTTAATGGCATTAATGAGGAGTCCTTACGTGGACAGCGCCAGTTTGGCGGGGACAGGTAAGTGGCGGAGGTATCTAGTTGGACATGGAACTAAATTTGGTTTTGCATGCAAAATTTGAAATTAGGAGTTCGCCAACCCAAGTTGGCAGTGGCGTGGGAAAATGGGAAAAGGCTGAGCCTTTAATGCATTTAATTTTTTGGTCTTCGTGACCAGTCCGCCTTGGAAAGAGTTTGGAGGAATTTTGTTAGTCATTTTGTGTTGTTCAGATTTTGGAGAAGTTGCTCTGCATTTGGTTTTTTGCTTGGTTCAGTCGAACCAGTTTCATTTGGTTTTATCACTGTTCCTTGGAAATTTGGAGGCTGTTGCTGAGCCTGTAAGAGGAAAGGTGATTTTGGGAAGCTCGTGTTGTCGCCGTGGAAGGAAATACCTTCGGTAGACGCGGTTTTCTTCGAGTTTTGAGGAAGAATTTACAGGCATGTTAAGCCCTTCTCTTTAAAAACACTTGCTTTGTTTAAGCGTCTCATTAAAACAACCCTGCTCTTGGGTTTTGGGTTTATGTGATTGTTGTCATGTTGAGACGATTTGGGTTAGTCGATTCTTGCTGTCATTTTTGGAAATGATAGGTAAAATCGTTTTCTTGTTGTTGTGTTTGAATTGTCTTTGCATTTTCTTTGAATGGAATACTCCCATGCTGTGTTGGTTTGTTTGATGATATTTGAGGAAAACTTCGAAATGGGTTTTCTCGATTAAATGCTTATGAAACTGCATGCATGTTGTATGGTTGTTTTCATTATCAATTAATCGATTGTTCTTTTGTTATATGAACTTTTGGAATGATAAATTGTACAGATAGATTGTTTAAAGTTGTTTCTTATAGAAATTTTAAAAAGGAAATAGATCCTTTTCCTTCTTCTGTTTTGGTTTTTGATGGAAATGGCAAATGGGTTTTGTATGAGCATATGAATTCGATTTGAAGGAAGAAATGGTAATACGTTTTTGCTTGTTCCTTTTTCTTGCTTAAGAAATGAGCGAATACGATTTGGGTATTTGGGTATTCGTGGGAGTTGGAAAAGAAATAGTTTTTCTTCTGAACTTATAATGAATTATATTGTTTTTCTTTGAGAGGAAAGGATGATTAGTTGTGTTTATTGATGTTGTTTGGTCTACCATTCGGACTGTGGACACGATTAAAAAACTTGGCTTTGCATTTCTGAGAAATGAATGAATATTTATGAATTGTACTTCTTCTTGCCTTGGAGGAAAGTTGATTTGTTATGTCTTATTTGAGGCGGTTTGATCTCTAGTTTGGGCTGTAGTCGTGAAAATGCTTGACTTGTATTTCTCGCAATAAATGAATTATATTGTTTTCTTGTTGAGAAGGGAAGTTGATTTTATAGTGTTATATGGATGCGGTTGGTCTTCTCGATCATTGTTTGTGAAAATGCACTTTACTTTGGATTGTTTGTGCAAAGGAAGAAATGCTTGGGAAATTGTTGTCTTCTTGTTGGGCTGTTTTTTGAATGTACTTTGTTGTGCATCGATATCCTATGTGGGGTTTTTTTATAATAAGGGTATTATTGTATGAAAATCACATTTTGGGTTCTGTACATCATTGTGAATAGAAAAATGGATTCGGGTAGAAACATTTATTGGTAAGGAATTCTTCTTCTTTCTGCTGTTTTGATTTGATAAAATCAGTAGTCGGATGGTTTATTGAACTTTGTAAGTTCAGTCTGTATAGAGGACAGTGGCATTTAATTTGTTTCCTGAGTGCTGTGTTTTTCTGTACAATTAGAATATTTAAATGTTTCTTGCGGTCTTCGATTTTGCATAGTCATTTAAAAGAAATGAAACCGACCTGAACAATTCTTGTTGAGTTCGAAGAAAATGGTTGTTTTCTTATTGAAAGGTGAAAGGGATGAATTCTTCTCTTCTTGCTGTTGAATTCTGGGAATAGTATTAGAGCCTTATTGTGCTTTAAGATTTAGTCTTGTTGTAGGTAACAACAATGTGTAAATTGTATTTTGAATTGTATGCAATCATGGATATAGAAGGTCATGTGATTAATTGATTGCATGATTGTATAACTGTTTATTTGGTTAAAAATACAGTGAAGGAAGTATGGGCTCTTCTAGTACAGTAAATACATAGTATGCATCCTTATACTATTTGATCTATGATAAATACGATGTTGTACTAACCTGTTTTTGGGTATTCATATGAGCTTGATTTAAATGAAGTATTGATAAGGACGATAAATTCTTCCTTGTTTTCATTTAAAGCTGATTATGAATGAAATTATTCTTGCTGCTGGAAAGTGAATTCCGAATGGATTTTGTAAGTTTCACTCTGAACTGTTATCTTGATTTGTGTCTCGGTTGGATTCAATTTTTAGAACAGTCATGAGGAAAGAGATAGGAATGTGGATGGATAACTTGGAAAAATGATCTTTTCTTCTTTCATTCAGTTGGAAATCTGTAATCGTTAATAACGAATCTTGTAGTGCTTAGATATGAGCAACTATATGCATTGCTTGTTTGCTTTCTCGTCATGCTTGATTGCTTGGAATCTAATGTGATGCATGAACCGAGGAAAGTAATTGGTTTACGTTTCAGTTAGTTTTACCCTTTTGCATTTATTATTAATGAAAGGGTGGAAAGGATAACATTATGTTATATCAGCAGTATGCTACTTGTATTCCTAAACTTTACAAATATTGTAATTTGGAACTTGTAACGTTATGTGGAAAATAGGACAGCAGTTCTTTGGCTGATTGGGATGGTATTTGATGGTTCAGTTGTTATGTTGTCCATTCTTTGATGCTTGATTTTTGATTGATGTTCTTACTGTCGTTTCATAAAAGCAGGGTTCTTTTATTGAGACAGTTAATTGAAGCACCTCATTTTAATGATAAGTGCTTAATATGCTCGATTCATTGAAGCCCGACCCGTGCAAAAAATTTTGCGAGATGGAATTGATTAGAATGAAGACATGGCTGTTTTCTGATGCTTCTTTTGATTATCGAAGATGAATTGTATTTGTTTACTATTATTCCTCTTCGAGGAATTGTGAAAAGAAGAAAGTACATTCTTCTATTTATGAGTTGTAATGATGTTTTATTTAAACAAAGTCCAGTCAGTTGGATTGGCAAATGTACGGATTATGAGATGGATGATGAATACAAATACAAGTGTGATATTTTAAATACTATATCAGTTTGATATTGTTGATTAATTGGAAATATAATGTTATTTCTTGATTTGGGTTTATTTAATTGTCCTTGGATGGATGCTAAATAGGAATTGATATCTATTCTTACCTTAATGCAACTTTTAAGTTGAAATGTGCAATTAGTTCATACTTGGGTAAAGATGAATTTTTAATTGACATTAAAAAGGATTAGGAAGAATATGATTCCATAACTGATAGGTATTCAGGATTAGCTTGGAAGCTAAGGAATATCAATTAACTTAGGAGTAATCGAACTTCGCTTTCGAACTCCATTAATGACCTCGTATGTTGAATTCAGAAAGAAAGGATATGGGATAAGTATATCCATAACTAATGGACCTTAACTATGTAATGTTAAGGAGAATAAATGAATACATTTATTGGGAATTAGACCTCGTTTAAATGACGTCTAGTAAGCTGAAATTCTGAATTTAGTTACAGTTGTAAAAATCTTGGTTAAGTTTAATAGGTTAAACTTATCACGTCCGTCGGTAACGGGCTGCTTAATCCAAAGATTAAGAAGAAATCCAAGTAGAGAAATGCAGCCCTTCGGTACGAAGGAGAAGATGCATAGCAAGCTAAAGGATGGATTTAGTCTCTCTTAGCTACGTACAACTGTAACGGGAACGAGGATAAAGGATCAACATGGTTGCTGAAAGTTGATCTTAAATATTAAGATCATATCCAAATCACTTGAGCAGGATGTGTACTCTCGATGAGAGGATTCCGTAGGACATTGACATACGCCAGCTACAGCAAGGTGTCTTCATGAAGATGGGGTCTTCATGACGACACAATGTTATAGCTGACATATTACAATGCCCTCCCGAATTAAAACATCAAGAATACATAGGCTGAATGTGAAGTTCTTGGCTGGGGATGGGAGTATGATCACGTATGCGGAGTGACTCCGGAGGACTAAAGATAACTAGACACACGGAGTCGTGGGGAACGACACCGTATGTCTGCGTATCTTTAGTTACCAGGAGTGCCTTCCTATATTCGTTCATATTGCTAGTTGGAAATCGGAAGTTTAAATCCGACCTTAAATTGAAAGAGATTTGGTAGGAACCAGGAAAGACCATTCTAGATAACAGGTGAAGTGAAGTGAAGGACGTATTCCATTGATGTGTATCACATCTAGGAATATGATCATGCAAAGCATGTGAAAATCTTTGGCCAAAGTATCGCAAGTGCTGGTTGCGTTGTCCTAATCACTTAATTTAAGATGCAGGATGTCAGATGAATATCAGTAACAGATATTCAGATAGGCTTCTTAAATGGATCACTTCGATAACCGGAAATGGTTAAGAGAACTGGTATATATAATATACTATGCATGAACGAACATGAAGGATCGGTTGTTGCCGAGTCATGAAATGAAGGATCGTTGAAACTCCGAGCCATGAAAATGGAAGATCGGCGTTCTTGAGTCATTTACAGACATATATAGAATCTGTTATAAGATTGAATGGCATTGAATGTGTGTTCCATATTGTAAATATGCGAACAGGGAACATTAGTTTTAAAAGGAAATTGTGTGTTCCAAACTGTGTTGTTTGGGCAGAGAACAATTATTAAAACTTGAACGTGTGTTTGAATTATATAATTCATAACAGAGAACGTATATATAAAAAAAAAAAATCCCTTGTTCTAGTATCTTAAAATGGGGATGTTACATCTTGGTATCAGAGCTGAAGGTTGCAGCTCTTGGACCTAATGAGTCCACGATATTAATAAGGTTTACATTTTCTTATTGAACAGAAAATGGTCAGAACAAGAGGGAATGCTGCGAATAACCCGTTACAGGGTGGAGAAGCAGCTACTGCTCAAAAGCTGGATGAAATCCTTGCTGCCCTACTTGATACGAGGGATCGTTTGACTGTTCTGGAACAACAGTCAATGGGCAATGAAGAGGAGGAAGATGAAGCTGAAATAAATGATCAGCCGCCTCCTGTGGACAACATCAACGGAGGGAATCCGGGTGTTGATAATAATAATGTAATTGCTCCTAATCCCCCTGAAAATAAAAGGGCAAGATTAGCAGCTGAACTTACAAATGATATAAAGAGAATAAGTCCTCCAAAGTTTGATGGAACAACCCTTGGGGACGGAGCTGAGAATTGGCTCAGTGAAATGGAGAAATACTTTGCTATAAGAAACTTCTCCGAAGAGACTAAAGCGATATGGGGAGCATATCAGCTTTCTCATGAAGCATCATCATGGTGGGACAACCGTAAGGTTGAGCTGAATATTGTCGAATCAGACATAACTTGGGATCAATTTAAGGGTTATTTTAGGCAACGATGGCTGCCTCAACTCTATTTTGATAGGAAAATGACTGAATTTCAGAACTAGTCGCAAGGAAGGCTGTCGGTGACGGAATACTGGGAAGGGTTTACTAAACTCCTTAAGTATGTGCCGCAGTACCAAGCTGATGAGAAGTTCAGAATACGGAAATTCATAATGGGGCTGAATCCCATCATTGGTGGCGAAGTGGATGTCCACGGCCCAACCACCATGGATGGAGTTGTCGAAAAGGCAATCAGACAGGAACAGAAATTGAGAGCAATATCTGCTCACAGGGAAGAGATAAGGAAGAAGATTCCCAATTCTTCTTCATCTCTTGCACCAAAAAGGGGACCTTGGAAAAGGTTTGGTGTGAAAAACAAAACTGTTGTAGATAACAACAAGAAATCTGTGATGAACAGACCTGTAAATAGTGTGCGGAACAACTTCACAAAAGTTAATGGCATTGGACAGAAGTCCTATGGAAGCCAGAATGATAACTTCAAGGCTGGTAACAAATTTGAGCCTAGAAAAGGGCCAGTTGGAGGATGCTTCAACTGTGGAAAGGACCACTATGCGAATCACTATCCTCTGAAGAAGGATGATCACGGTCAGCAGCATAGGATACACTGCTGCAGTGGCTAACAGACAAGCTGAAAAGCAAGTTACGCCCATAGAAGTTTCGGGTAAGTTATTCGGTACACCTGTAGTCATACTTTTTGATACTGGAGCTACTGAATGCTTTATTTCTACTAAACTTGCAATGAAATTAAAAAGAAGGGCTGAAAGAATGGATAAAACATGGACAGTGCATTATGGGAATAATGTTGTCCATACAGTCGAAATGTGCCTTTTTGGGGCAATTCTTGACTTGCCTAGTTTCTCCACCGAAGTTGACTTGTATGTCACTCCTCTAGGATCATATGATATCATTATTGGAGTCAACTGGTTGGCTGAACATAAGGCAAAGGTCGACTGTTATGAAAAACAAATCTGTTGCTTCGATGACTGCTAGAAAGCAGCAGTCATTCAAGGTGTAAAACGGGAAGTTGCAGTTAGGAAACTGACGGCTATGCAACTAAAAAGGGCTAAAAATAGAGGCTGCACTTTGTATGCAGTAAAAATGATAGAAAATGCTGAGGAAGATAATGATTTCATGGAAAGATATCCATTGTTAAGGGGTTTCCGTGATGTGTTTCCGGAGGAATTGCCAGGTCTTCCACCCAAACGTGAGTTTGACTTTGCAATAGAAATCAAACCGGGAACTGAACCCATATCTAAAGCACCTTATAGAATGACTACCATTGAGTTGGTAGAGCTAAAGGCTCAGTTACAAGAACTTTTGACTAAGGGGATAAGACCGAGCGTCTCACCTTGGGGAGCGCCGGTAATTTTTGTAAAGAAAAAGGATGGCACTTTGAGGCTGTGTATTGATTACAGAATGCTGAACAAAGCAACTATTAAAAATCGATACCCACTTCCTAGGATTGATGATCTGTTTGATCAGATGCGAGGAGCATCAGTTTATTCAAAAATAGATCTTCGATCTGGGTATCATCAGCTGAGAATAAAGGAAGAAGATATTCATAAAACAACTTTTAGAATGAGGTACGGGCATTATGAGTTCACGGTGTTACCTTTTGGGTTGACTAATGCACCTGCCGCCTTCATGAATCTGATGAACAATATTTTTCAAGAATACTTAGACAAGTTTGTACTTGTATTCTTAGACGACATTCTTATATACTCTAAAAATGTCGAAGAGCACCAAGAACATCTAAGAATAGTGCTGGAAATTTTAAGAAAGAGGAAATTGTATGGCAAACTATCCAAATGTTCCTTTTATGATGCAGAGGTGCATTATTTGGGACACGTTATAAGCAAGAATGGAATAGTTGTTGACCCTTCAAAGATCACAGCTATAACTGAGTGGCCTGCGCCTAAGAATGTGCACGAAGTGAGGAGCTTCATGGGCTTGGCTGGATATTATCGAAAGTTCGTTAAGGACTTTTCAAAAATTGCTGCCCCAATCACTTCGCTGCAAAAGAAGGATAAGAAATTCATCTGGACAGACAAATGTGAATCTGCCTTTAAGAATTTAAAGGAACAGTTAACTTCAGCACCTATTTTGACTGTACCTGATCCAAATGGAAATTTTATGGTTGTAACGGACGCCTCAGGAGAAGGCCTTGGGGGTATTCATTACAGAATAACCATGTCATAGCTTATGAAAGCAGAAAGCTTAAATTACATGAACAGAATTATGCTCCACATGATCTAGAGCTCACTGCCATTGTTCATGCACTTCAAATGTGGAGGCATTACCTTTTAGGCAAGCCTTTCGAGTTAAAAATAGACCATCTGGGGCTGAAGTATATTTTTACTCAGCCAAATCTGAATGCAAGGCAGTGAAGATGGTTAGAATTTCTGTCTCAGTATGATTTTGATATAAGCTACATCAAGGGCAAGGAAAATAGAGTAGCAGATGCTCTGAGTCGAAGGAAGCATATCTCTGCTCTTATAACGTTAAGAACTCAGTTTAAGGATGAGGTGAAAGATGCCTTGGAATCAGATCCTTATTTCCAGCAAGTCAAAACAGCACTTGCTGCAGACCCGAAGGATGTCAGGTATAAAGGATTCCATTTCGATAATGAAGGAATTTTGAGGTTCGAAAATAGGGTATATATACCTTTGGCGAATGACTTAAGAGGGAAATTGTTAACTGAATTTCATAATTCACCTTTTTCTGGACACCCTGGCATTACGAAAATGCTTGCTGATCTTAAGCAGCAATATTTCTGGAAGGGAATGAAAAAGGATGTGGTGGAATTTGTAACACACTGCTTGGAATGTCAGCGTGTTAAGGCGGAACATATGCATCCCGCAGGATTATTGTATCCCCACAGTATTCCGCAGTATAAATGGCAAGTGATAACGATGGATTTCGTTCAAGGATTGCCTATGTCAAGAAATAAGCATGACATTATCCTGGTTGTAGTCGAAAAATTGACCAAAGTGGCACACTTCATTGCTGGTAATTTGAAGGATGATGCACAGTGTTAGCAAGAAGATTTGTACATGAAATCTTCAGATTGCATGGAATACCGAGAATTAATCATATCGGATAGAGATCCGAGGATGACATCAAGGTTTTGGCAAACGCTTAATGCGGCCTTGGGAACTAAATTAAACTTCAGTTCTGCATATCATCCGGAGACGGATGGACAGACTGAGAGAGTCAATCAGGTTTTAGAGGACATGTTAAGGATGTATTGCATGGACCAGCAGTATAAATGGGAGGAATACCTTCCGCTGGTAGAATTTTCTTACAATAACACCTATCATGCCTCTTTAAAAATGGCACCCTTTGAAGCATTGTATGGAAGAAAATGCAGAACCCCTGTCAGCTGGGACAGCGTTGAGGACAGAGAGGTAATTGGGCCAGAAATCCTTACGGAAATGGAACAACAAATCAAAATGATTAGGGAACATCTAAAGGAGGCTGCCAATAGGCAAAAGAGTTATGCAGACTTAAAGCGGGTTGATAGGAATTATAAACTGGGAGAGAAGGTCTTTCTTCGGGTGAAGCCGAAAAAGAGCTCAATAACTTTTGGCAAGGCTGCCAAGTTGTCGCCACGATACGTGGGACCTTTTGAAATTGTTGAAATAATCAACCCTGTAGCTTATCGTCTAGCATTACCTCCTGCTTTGTCTCAAATGCATGATGTTTTTCATATTTCTTTGCTTAAGAAATACGTGATAGATTTATCACATGTGCTGAATTGGAATTCCTTGCAGGTCCAAGACCCAGGAATAATCGTGGTTAAGCCCATTCGAGTGTTGGGAACTCACCAGTTGTACTTGAGAAATCGTGAAGTGAACCAATGTAAGGTCCAGTGGGACCAGTTCAGCGAAGAAAGTGCAACTTGGGAAAATCTCGAAGAAATGAGATCTACTTTTCCACATTTGTTTAATCGAATTTGAAATTCGAAAAAATGATAATTCTACCAAATTTAGACAATTATTAGTCTATTGTACAGTTGTCTTAAAACGTTGTTTTTAAGAGTGAATCTGTTTTTGGTATGAACTTATGAATGGAAGGACAATAACTGAACTTTGTCCTAGGAACTCCTTGATTTGTTTAATCTGATCATCGGGATGATGATTCTTTAAGGAGGGAAGAATGTAACACCCTGATTTTGTAAGTTATCTTGGTGATTATTTTTCATACTGTTATAACTGCTGAAATGAAGGCAAACATGTTAAGATATATTTTGATCTTAAAGGAATGTGTTGCTAACTTGGATTCTTGCATGCTGTAATTTATTTGCATGGGACAGCAGTTATTGTTACTTGTGTGTTTGCTGATGTGACGACAAATTGTCGTATACTTGCTAAACTCTATTCGCTGATTGACAGCACACCTTGAATCAATTCCATTGATCCAAAGTATGTTGTGGCCTTCTTGTGATTGTTTTGTCGATTTACTCTTGAACCGAACTGGAGGTTGATATAAATGTGCAGCACCTGATTTCAGGTATGAGCAGCTGGCACGTAAATGCCAACGACAAAGGTTCGATTCTCGAACCATGCACTGTCGTACTTAAGACCTCGTGAGGCAGGAAATGTCTGGACACGGGTGGCTCTGGCATGTGAAGCAAAGGACGAAACGTCCTGCACAACATTGACATGAATGTCAGTTGGAAGACTGGATTGGAGGTTGATTAGTGTTAGTGGTTAGAAGGAATTAGAACCTAAGCTAATCCTAAGTTCTACCTTACATCCTAAACTACTATCCTAAGTGGATTTTTAAATTCTAAAATGACTAACATAGACCTAAGTCCTATTAACCTAAAGACTAGGCTATGACCTAGGTCGAACACTAAAATGAATCCTAAACTAATCCTAACCTAAAGGGGACGCGCAGACCCTTGGGGGAAGAGGATAAGGATGAAAGGGAATTAATGGCAGTTAATGAGGAGTCCTTACGTGGACAGCGCCAGTTTGGCGGGAACAGGTAAGTGGTGGAGGTATCTAGTTGGACATGGAACTAAATTTGGTTTTGCATGCAAAATTTAAATTTGATGGTTCGCCAACCCAAGTTGGCAGTGGCGTGGGAAAATGGGAAAAGGCAGAGCCTTTAATGCATTTAATTTTTTTGGTCTTCGTGACCAGTCCACCTTGGAAAGAGTTTGGAGGAATTTTGTTAGTCATTTTGTGTTGTTCGGATTTTGGAGAAGTTGCTCTGCATTTGGTTTTTTTTGCTGGTTCAGTCGAACCAGTTTCATTTGGTTTTCATCACTGTTCCTTGGAAATTTGGAGGTTGTTGCTGAGCCTGTAAGAGGAAAGGTGATTTTGGGAAGCTCGTGTTGTCGCCGTGGAAGGAAATACCTTCGGTAGATGTGGTTTTCTTCGAGTTTTGAGGAAGAATTTACAGGCATGTTAAGCCCTTCTCTTTAAAAATACTTGCTTTGTTTAAGCGTCTCATTAAAACAACCCTGCTCTTGGGTTTTGGGTTTATGTGATTGTTGTCGTGTTGATACGATTTGGGTTTAGTCGATTCTTGCTGTCATTTTTGGAAATGATAGGTAAAATCATTTCTGGTTGTTGTGTTTAAACTGTCTTTGCATTTTCTTTTTGAATGGAACACCTCCATGTTGTTTGTTTGGTTTGGTTGAATGAATGAGGAACTCGCCATGTGCATTATGAAATGCTGAACTGCATGTTGTATGTTGTTTTTTTTTTTAATTCAAATTAATCGTTTGTTATATGAACTTTTGATAAAAATTGGAATGATAGAAGCAAGAGATGTTTTAAAGTTGTTTCTTATAGAAATTGTTAAAAAAGGAAATAGATCCTTTTCCTTCTGCTGTTTTGGTTTTTGATGGAAATGGCAAATGGGTTTTGTATGGGCATATGAATTCGATTTGAAGGAAGAAATGGTAATACGTTTTTGTTTTCCTTTTTCTTGCTTAAAGAAATAGACGAATACGATTTGGGTATTCGTGGGAGTTGGAAAAGAAATAGTTTTTCTTCTGAACTTATAATGAATTATATTATTTTCTTGCTGAGAAGGTAGGATGATTAGTTGTGTTTATTGATGTTGTTTGGTCTACCATTCGGACTGTGAACACGATTAAAAAAAAATTGGCTTTGCATTTCTGAGCAATGAATGAATATTTATGAATTGTACTTCTTCTTGCCTTGGAGGAAAGTTGATTTGTTATGTCTTATTTGAGGCGGTTTGATCTCTAGTTTGGACTGTAGTCGTGAAAACGAGCTTGACTTGTATTTCTGTGCAATAAATGAATTATATTGTTTTCTTGCTGAGAAGGGAAGTTGATTTTATAGTGTTCTATGGATGCGGTTGGTCTTCTACTCAGTCTGTCGTTGTGAAAACGCACTTTACTTTGGATTGCTGTGCAAAGGAAGAAATGCTTGGGAAATTGTCTTGTTGTTGGGCCTGTTTTGACTGTACTTTGTTGTGCATCTGATATCCTATGCGGGTTTTTAATAATAAGGGTATTATTGTATGAAAATCACATTTTGGGTTCTGTACATCATTGTGAATAGAAAAATGGATTCGGGTAGAAACATTTATTGGTAAGGAATTCTTCTTCTTTCTGCTGTTTTGATTTGATAAAATCAGTAGTCGGATGGTTTATTGAACTTTGTAAGTTCAGTCTGTATAGAGGACAGTGGCATTTAATTTGTTTCCTGAGTGTTGTGTTTTTCTGTACAATTAGAATATTTAAATGTTTCTTGTGGTCTTCGATTTTACACAGTCATTTAAAAGAAATGAAACCGACCTGAACAATTCTTGTTGAGTTCGAAGAAAATGGTTGTTTTCTTATTGAAAGGTGAAAGGGATGAATTCTTCTCTTCTTGCTGTTGAATTCTGGGAATAGTATTAGAGCCTTACTGTGCTTTAAGATTTAGTCTTGCTTTGTAGGTAACAACAATGTGTAAATTGTATTTTGAACTGTATGCGATCATGGATATAGAAGGTCATGTGATTAATTGATTGCATGATTGTATAACTGTTTATTTGGTTAAAAATACAGTGAAAGAAGTATGGGCTCTTCTAGTACAGTAAATACATAGTATGCATCCTTATACTATTTGATCTATGATAAATACGATGTTGTACTAACCTAGTTTTTGGGTATTCATATGAGCCTGATTTAAATGAAGTATTGATAAGGACGATAAATTCTTCCTTGTTTTCATTTAAAGCTGATTATGAATGAAATTACTCTTGCTGCTGGAAAGTGAATTTCGAATGGATTTTGTAAGTTTCACTCTGAACTGTTATCTTGATTTGTGTCTCGGTTGGATTCAATTTTTAGAACAGTCATGAGGAAAGAGATAGGAATGTGGTTGGATAACTTGGAAAAATGATCTTTTCTTCTTTCATTCAGTTGGAAATCTGTAATCGTTAATAACGAATCTTGTAGTGCTTAGATATGAGCAACTATATGCATTGTTGTTTGCTTTCTCGTCTGTGCTTGATTGCTTGGAATCTAATGTGATGCATGAACTGAAAGGAAAGTAATTGGTTTACGTTTCAGTTAGTTTTACCCTTTTCATTTATTATTAATGAAAGGGTGGAAAGGATAACATTATGTTATATCAGCAGTATGCTACTTGTATTCCTAAACTTTACAAATATTGTAATTTGGAACTTGTAACGGTTATGTGGAAAATAGGACAGCAGTTCTTTGGCTGATTGGGATGGTATTTGATGGTTCAGTTGTTATGTTGTCCATTCTTTGATGCTTGATTTTTGATTGATGTTCTTACTGTCGTTTCATAAAAGCAGGGTTCTTTTATTGAGACAGTTAATTGAAGCACCTCATTTTAATGATAAGTGCTTAATATGCTCAGTTCATTGAACTGACCCGTGCAAGAAATTTTGCAGATGGAATTGATTAGAACGAAGACATGGCTGTTTTCTGATGCTTCTTTGATTGACCGAAGATGAATTGTATTTGTTTACTATTATTCCTCTTCGAGGAATTGTGAAAAGAAGAAAGTACATTCTTCTATTTATGAGTTGTAATGATGTTTTATTTAAACAAAGTCCAGTCAGTTGGATTGGCAGATGTACGGATTATGAGATGGATGATGAATACAAATACAAGTGTGATATTTTAAATACTATATCAGCTTGATATTGTTGATTAATTGGAAATATAATGTTATTTCTTGATTTGGGTTTATTTAATTGTCCTTGGATGGATGCTAAATAGGAATTGATATCTATTCTTACCTTAATGCAACTTTTAAGTTGAAATGTGCAATTAGTTCATACTTGGGTAAAGATGAATTTTTAATTGACATTAAAAAGGATTAGGAAGAATATGATTCCATAACTGATAGGTATTCAGGATTAGCTTGGAAGCTAAGGAATATCAATTAACTTAGGAGTAATCGAACTTCACTTTCGAACTCCATTAATGACCTCGTATGTTGAATTCAGAAAGAAAGGATATGGGATAAGTATATCCATAACTAATGGACCTTAACTATGTAATGTTAAGGAGAATAAATGAATACATTTATTGGGAATTAGACCTCGTTTAAATGACGTCTAGTAAGCTGAAATTCTGAATTTAGTTACAGTTGTAAAAATCCTGGTTAAGTTTAATAGGTTAAACTTAACACGTCCGTCGGTAACGGGCTGCTTAATCCAAAGATTAAGAAGAAAACCAAGTAGAGAAATGCAGCCCTTCGGTACGAAGGAGAAGATGCATAGCAAGCTAAAGGACGGATTTAGTCTTTCTTAGCTACGTACAACTGTAACGGGAATGAGGATAAAGGATCAGCATGGTTGCTGAAAGTTGATCTTAAATATTAAGATCATATCCAAATCACTTGAGCAGGATGTGTACTCTCGATGAGAGGATTCCGTAGGACATTGACATACGCCAGCTACAGCAAGGTGTCTTCATGAAGACGGGGTCTTCATGACGACACAATGTTATAGCTGACATATTACAATGCCCTCCCGAATTAAAACATCAAGAATACATAGGCTGAATGTGAAGTTCTTGACTGGGGATGGGAGTATGATCACGTATGCGGAGTGACTCCGGAGGACTAAAGATAACTAGACACACGGAGTCATGTGGGGAACGACACCGTATGTCTGCGTATCTTTAGTTACCAGGAGTGCCTTCCTATATTCGTTCATATTGCTAGTTGGAAATCGGAAGTTTAAATCTGACCTTAAATTGAGAGGACTGGTAGGAACCAGGAAAGACCATTCTAGATAACAGGTGAAGTGAAGTGAAGGACGTATTCCATTGATGTGTATCACATCTAGGAATATGATCATGCAAAGCATGTGAAAATCTTTGGCCAAAGTATCGCAAGTGCTGGTTGCGTTGTCCTAATCACTTAATTTAAGATGCAGGATGTCAGATGAATATCAATAACAGATATTTAGATAGGCTTCTTAAATGGATCACTTCGATAACCGGAAATGTTAAGAGAACTGGTATATATAATATACTATGCATGAATGAACATGAAGGATCGGTTGTTGCCGAGTCATGAAATGAAGGATCGTTGAAACTCCGAGCCATGAAAATGGAAGATCGGCAGTTCTTCGAGTCATTTACAGCAGCATATAGAATCTGTTATAAGATTGAATGGCATTGAATGTGTGTTCCATATTGTAAATATGCGAACAGGGAACATTAGTTTTAAAAGGAAATTGTGTGTTCCAAACTGTGTTGTTTGGGCAGAGAACAATTATTAAAACTTGAACGTGTGTTTGAATTATATAATTCATAACAGAGAACGTTATATAAAAAAAAAAAAATTTCCTTGTTCTAGTATCTTAAAATGGGGATGTTACATCTTGGTATCAGAGCTGAAGGTTGCAGCTCTTGGACCTAATGAGTCCATGATATTAATAAGGTTTACATTTTCTTATTGAATAGAAAATGGTTAGAACAAGAGGGAATGCTGCGAATAACCCGTTACAGGGTGGAGAAGCAGTTACTGCTCAAAAGCTGGATGAAATCCTTTCTGCCCTACTTGATACGAGATATCGTTTGGTGATTGGCCGAACAACAGTCAATGGGAAATGAAGAGGAGGAAGATGAAGCTGAAATAAATGATTAGCCACCTCCTGTGGACAACATCAATGGAGGGAATCCGGGTGTTGATAATAATAATGTAATTGCTCCTAATCCCCCGAAAATAAAAAGGGCAAGATTAGCAGCTGAACTTATAAATGATATAAAGAGAATAAATCCTCCAAAGTTTGATGGAACAACCCTTGGGGACGGAGCTGAGAATTGGCTCAGTGAAATGGAGAAATACTTTGCTATAAGAAACTTCTCCGAAGAGACTAAAGCGATATGGGGAGCATATCAGCTTTCTCATGAAGCATCATCATGGTGGGACAACCGTAAGGTTGAGCTGAATATTGTCGAATCAGACATAACTTGGGATCAATTTAAGGGTTATTTTAGGCAACAATGGCTGCCTCAACTCTATTTTGATAGGAAAATGACTGAATTTCAGAACTGGTCGCAAGGAAGGCTGTCAGTGATGGAATCTTTGGGGAAGGGTTTACTAAACTCCTTAAGTATGTGACACAGTACCAAGCTGACGAGAAGTTCAGAATACAGAAATTCATAATGGGGCTGAATCCCATCATTGGTGGCGAAGTGGATGTCCACGGCCCAACCATCATGGATGGAGTTGTCGAAAAGGCAATCGAGACAGAATGCAGGGTGAGAGAGCAATATCTGCTCACGGGGAAGAGATAAGGAAGAAGATTCCCAATTCTTCTTCATCTCTTGCACCCAAAAGGGACCTTGGAAAAGGTTTGGTGTGAAAAACAAAACTGTTGTAGATAACAACAAGAAATGCATGATGAATGGACACAAAATAGTGTGTGGAATAGCTTCACAAAAGTTAATGGCATTGGACAGAAGTCCTATGGAAGCCAGAATGATAACTTCAAGGCTGGTAACAAATTTGAGCCTAGAAAAGGGCCAGTTGGAGGATGCTTCAACTGTGGAAAGGACCACTATGCGAATCATTGTCCTCTGAAGAAGGATGATCATGGTCAACAACGCATAGGATACACGCTGTAGTGGCTAACAGACAAGCTGAAAAGCAAGTTACGCCCATAGAAGTTTCGGGTAAGTTATTCGGTACACCTGTAGTCATACTTTTTGATACTGGAGCTACTGAATGCTTTATTTCTGCTAAACT
Organism: Taxus wallichiana var. yunnanensis; assembly: GCA_018340775.1. Lineage (NCBI taxonomy): Eukaryota > Viridiplantae > Streptophyta > Pinopsida > Cupressales > Taxaceae > Taxus > Taxus wallichiana. Next base: position 616,438,448 of record CM031239.1, on the reverse strand, counting down.
TGCAATGAAATTAAAAAGAAAGGCTGAAAGAATGGATAAAACATGGACAGTGCATTATGGGAATAATGTTGTCCATACAGTCAAAATGTGCCTTTTTGGGGCAATTCTTGACTTGCCTAGTTTCTCCACCGAAGTTGAATTGTATGTCACTCCTCTAGGGTCATATGATATCATTATTGGAGTCAACTGTTGGCTGAACATAAGGCAAAAAGGTCGATGTTATGAAAAAAAATCATGTTGTTTTGATGACTGCGCAGAAAGCAACAATCATTCAAGGTGTAAAACGGGAAGTTGCAGTTAGGAAACTGACGGCTATGCAACTAAAAAGGGCTAAAAACAGAGGGTGCACTTTGTATGCAGTAAAAATGACAGAAAATGCTGAGGAAGATAATGATTTCATGGAAAGATATCCATTGTTAAGGGGTTTCCGTGATGTGTTTCCAGAGGAATTGCTAGGTCTTCCACCCAAACGTGAGTTTGAATTTGCAATAGAAATCAAACCGGGAACTGAACCCATATCTAAAGCACCTTATAGAATGACTACCATTGAGTTGGTAGAGCTAAAGGCTCAGTTACAAGAACTTTTGACTAAGGGGCTGATAAGACCGAGTGTCTCACCTTGGGGAGTGCCGGTAATTTTTGTAAAGAAAAAGGATGGCACTTTGAGGCTATGTATTGATTACAGAATGCTGAACAAAGCAACTATTAAAAATCGATACCCACTTCCTAGGATTGATGATCTATTTGATCAGATGCGAGGAGCATCAGTTTATTCAAAAATAGATCTTCGATCTGGGTATCATCAGCTGAGAATAAAGGAAGAAGATATTCATAAAACAACTTTTAGAACGAGGTACGGGCATTATGAGTTCACGGTGTTACCTTTTGGGTTGACTAATGCACCTGCCGCCTTCATGAATCTGATGAACAATATTTTTCAAGAATACTTAGACAAGTTTGTACTTGTATTCTTAGATGACATTCTTATATACTCTAAAAATGTCGAAGAGCACCAAGAACATCTAAGAATAGTGCTGGAAATTTTAAGAAAGAGGAAATTGTATGGCAAACTGTCCAAATGTTCCTTTTATGATGCAGAGGTGCATTATTTGGGACACGTTATAAGCAAGAATGGAATAGCTGTTGACCCTTCAAAGATTACAGCTATAATTGAGTCTCCTATGCCTAAGAATGTGCATGAAGTGAGGAGCTTCATGGGCTTGGCTGGATATTATCAAAAGTTCGTTAAGGACTTTTCAAAAATTTCTGCCCCAATCACTTCGCTGCAAAAGAAGGATAAGAAATTCATCTGGACAGACAAATGTGAATCTGCCTTTAAGAATTTAAAGGAACAGTTAACTTCAGCACCTATTTTGACTGTACCTGATCCAAATGGAAATTTTATGGTTGTAACGGACGCCTCAGAGAAGGCCTTGGGGTATTCATTCTGAGAATAACCATGTCATAACTTATGAAAGCAGAAAGCTTAAATTACATGAACAGAATTATGCTCCACACGATCTAGAGCTCGCTGCCATTGTTCATGCACTTCAAATGTGGAGGCATTACCTTTTAGGCAAGCCTTTCGAGTTAAAAACAGACCATTTGGGGCTGAAGTATATTTTTACTCAGCCAAATCTGAATGCAAGGTAGCGAAGATGGTTAGAATTTCTGTCTCAGTATGATTTTGATATAAGCTACATCAAGGGAAAGGAAAATAGAGTAGCAGATGCTCTGAGTCGAAGGAAGCATATCTCTGCTCTTATAACGTTAAGAACTCAGTTTAAGGATGAGGTGAAAGATGCCTTGGAATCAGATCCTTATTTCCAGCAAGTCAAAACAACACTTGCTGCAGACCGAAGGATGTCAGGTATAAAGGATTCCGTTTTGATAATGAAGGAATTCTGAGGTTCGAAAATAGGGTATATATACCTTTGGCGAATGACTTAAGAGGGAAATTGTTAACTAAATTTCATAATTCACCTTTTTCTAGACACCCTGGCATTACGAAAATGCTTGCTAATCTTAAGCAACAATACTTCGGAAGGGAATGAAAAAGGATGTGGTGGAATTTGTAACACACTTGCTTGGAATGTCAGTGTGTTAAGGCGGAACATATGCACCCCACTGGATTATTGTATCCCCACAGCATTCCGCAGTATAAATGGCAAGTGATAATGATGGATTTCATTCAAGGATTGCCTATGTCAAGAAATAAGCATGACATTATCTTGGTTATAGTCGAAAAATTGACCAAAGTGGCACACTTCATTGCTGGTAATTTGAAGGACGATGCACCAGTGCTAGCAAGAAGATTTGTACATGAAATCTTCAGATTACATGGAATACCAGAATTAATCATATCGGATAGAGATCCGAGGATGACATCAAGGTTTTGGCAAACGCTTAATGCAGCCTTGGGAACTAAATTAAACTTTAGTTCTGCATATCATCCGGAGACGGATGGACGGACCGAGAGTCAATCGGTTTTAGAGGACATGTTAAGGATGTATTGCATGGACCAGCAGTATAAATGGGAGGAATACCTTCCGCTGGTAGAATTTGCTTACAATAACACCTATCATGCCTCTTTAAAAATGGCACCCTTTGAAGCATTGTATGGAAGAAAATGTAGAACCCCTGTCAGCTGGGACAGCGTTGAGGACAGAGAGAGGTAATTGGGCCAGAAATCCTTACGGAAATGGAATAGCAAATCAAAATGATTAGGGAACATCTAAAGGAGGCTGCCAATAGGCAAAAGAGTTATGCAGACTTAAAGCGGGTTGACAGAATTATAAAGCTGGGAGAAAGGTCTTTCTTCGGGTGAAGCCGAAAAAGAGCTCAATAACTTTTGGCAAGGCTGCCAAGTTGTCACCACGTTACGTGGGACCTTTTGAAATTGTTGAAATAATCAACCCTGTAGCTTATCGTCTAGCATTACCTCCTGCTTTGTCTCAAATGCATGATGTTTTTCATATTTCTTTGCTTAAGAAATACGTGATAGATTTATCACATGTGCTGAATTGGAATTCCTTACAGGTCCAAGACCCAGGAATAATCATGGTTAAGCCCATTCGAGTGCTGGGAACTCACTAGTTGTACTTGAGAAATCGTGAAGTGAACCAATGTAAGGTCCAGTGGGACTAGTTCAGCGAAGAAAGTGCAACTTGGGAAAATCTCGAAGAAATGAGATCTACTTTTCCACATTTGTTTAATCGAATTTGAAATTCGAAAAACTGATAATTCTACCAAATTTAGACAATTATTAGTCTATTGTACAGTTGTCTTAAAACGCTGTTTTTAAGAGTGAATCTGTTTTTGGTATGAACTTATGAATGGAAGGACAATAACTAAAATTTGTCCTAGGAACTCCTTTATTTGTTTAATCTGATCATCGGGACGATGATTCTTTAAGGAGGGAAGAATGTAACACCCTGATTTTGTGAGTTATCTTGGTGATTATTTTTCATCTTTGTATAATCTAATCTTTGAAATGAAGGCAAACATGTTAATATATATTTTGATCTTAAAGGAATGTGTTGCTAACTTGGATTCTTGCATGCTGTAATTTATTTGCATGGGACAACAGTTATTGTTACTTGTGTGTTTGCTGATGTGATGAAAAATTGTCGTATACTTGCCAAACTCTATTCGCCGTTGATGCAAGACACCTTGAATCAATTCCATTGATCCAAAGTATGTTGTGGCCTTCTTGTGATTGTTTTGTCGATTTACTCTTGAACCGAACTGGAGGTTGATATAAATGTGCGCATAGACTTGATTGCAGGTATGACCAGATGGCACGTAAATGCCAATGACAAAGGTTCGATTCTCGAACCATGCACTATTGCCGTCATCGTGAGACCTCGTGAGGCAGAAATGTCCGGACACGGGTGGCTCGGCATGTGAAGCAAAGGACGAAACATCCCATACGCACAACATTGACATGAATGTCGGTTGGAAGACTTGAATGGATTGAGGTTGATTAGTGTTAGTGGTTAGAAGGAATTAGAACCTAAGCTAATCCTAAGTTCTACCTTACATCCTAAACTACTATCCTAAGTGGATTTTTAAATTCTAAAATGACTAACATAGACCTAAGTCCTATTAACCTAAAGACTAGGCTATGACCTAGGTCAAACACTAAAATGAATCCTAAACTAATCCTAACCTAAAGGGGATGCACGCAGACCCTTGGGGGAAGAGGATAAGGATGAAAGGGAATTAATGGCAGTTAATGAGGAGTCCTTACGTGGGTAGCGCCAGTTTGGCGGGAACAGGTAAGTGGTGGAGGTATCTAGTTGGACATGGAACTAAATTTGGTTTTGCATGCAAAATTTAAATTAGATGGTTCACCAAATCCAAGTTGGCAGTGGCGTGGGAAAATGGGAAAAGGCAGAGCCTTTAATGCATTTAATTTTTTTGGTCTTCGTGACCAGTCCACCTTGGAAAGAGTTTGGAGGAATTTTGTTAGTCATTTTGTGTTGTTCGGATTTTGGAGAAGTTGCTCTGCATTTGGTTTTTTTGGGTTCAGTCAAACCAGTTTCATTTGGTTTTCATCACTGTTCCTTGGAAATTTGGAGGCTGTTGCTGAGCCTGTAAGAGGAAAGGTGATTTTGGGAAGCTCGTGCTGTCACCGTGGAAGGAAATACCTTCGGTAGACGCGGTTTTCTTCGAGTTTTGAGGAAGAATTTACAGGCATGTTAAGCCCTTCTCTTTAAAAACACTTGCTTTGTTTAAGCATCTCATTAAAACAACCCTGCTCTTGGGTTTTGGGTTTATGTGATTGTTGTCGTGTTGATACGATTTGGGTTTAGTCGATTCTTGCTGTCATTTTTGGAAATGATAGGTAAAATCGTTTCTGGTTGTTGTGTTTAAACTGTCTTTGCATTTTCTTTGAATGGAACACCTCCATGCTGTGTTGGTTTGGTTGACAGTAATGAGGAACTCGCCATGTGCGTTATGAAACTGTGCATGTTGTATAAGTTGTTTTCAGTATCGAATTAATCGTTCCGTTGCTAAATACGAACTGGAATGATAGAAGCAGTAGATGTTTTAAAGTTGTTTCTTATAGAAATTGTTAAGGAAATAGATCCTTTTCCTTCTGCTGTTTTGGTTTTTGATGGAAATGGCAAATGGGTTTTGTATGAGCATATGAATTCGATTTGAAGGAAGAAATGGTAATACGTTTTTGTTGTTCCTTTTTCTTGCTTAAGAAATAGACGAATACGATTTGGGTATTCGTGGGAGTTGGAAAAGAAATAGTTTTTCTTCTGAACTTATAATGAATTATATTGTTTTCTTGCTGAGAGGGTAGGATGATTAGTTGTGTTTATTGATGCTGTTTGGTCTACCGTTCGGACGGTGGACACGATTAAAAAACTTGGCTTTGCATTTCTGAGCAATGAATGAATATTTATGAACTGTACTTCTTCTTGCCTTGGAGGAAAGTTGATTTGTTATGTCTTATTTGAGGCGGTTTGATCTCTGGGTTTGGACTGTAGTCATGAAAACGAGCTTGACTTGTATTTCTGTGCAATAAATGAATTATATTGTTTTCTTTCTGAGAAGGGAAGTTGATTTTATAGTGTTCTATGGATGCGATTGGTCTTCTACTCGATTGCATTGTTGTGAAAACACACTTTACTTTGGATTGTCAGGCAAAGGAAGAAATGCTTGGGAAATTGTCTTGCTGTTGGGCCTGTTTTGACTATACTTTGTTGTGCATCTGATATCCTATGCGGGTTTTTAATAATAAGGGTATTATTGTATGAAAATCACATTTTGGGTTCTATACATCATTGTGAATAGAAAAATGGATTCGGGTAGAAACATTTATTGGTAAGGAATTCTTCTTCTTTCTACTATTTTGATTTGATAAAATCAGTAGTCGGATGGTTTATTGAACTTTGTAAGTTCAGTCTGTATAGAGGACAGTGGCATTTAATTTGTTTCCTGAGTGCTGTGTTTTTCTGTACAATTAGAATATTTAAATGTTTCTTGCGGTCTTCGATTTTACACAGTCATTTAAAAGAAATGAAACCGACCTGAACAATTCTTGTTGAGTTCGAAGAAAATGGTTGTTTTCTTATTGAAAGGTGAAAGGGATGAATTCTTCTCTTCTTGCTGTTGAATTCTGGGAATAGTATTAGAGCCTTACTGTGCTTTAAGATTTAGTCTTGCTGTAGGTAACAACAATGTGTAAATTGTATTTTGAACTGTATGCAATCATGGATATAGAGGTCATGTGATTAATTGATTGCATGATTGTATAACTGTTTATTTGGTTAAAAATACAGTGAAGGAAGTATGGGCTCTTCTAGTACAGTAAATACATAGTATGCATCCTTATACTATTTGATCTATGATAAATACGATGTTGTACTAACCTGTTTTTGGGTATTCATATGAGCCTGATTTAAATGAAGTATTGATAAGGATGATAAATTCTTCCTTGTTTTCATTTAAAGATGATTATGAATGAAATTACTCTTGCTGCTGGAAAGTGAATTTCGAATGGATTTTGTAAGTTTCACTCTGAATCATATCTTGATTTGTGTCTCGGTTGGATTCAATTTTAGAACAGTCATGAGGAAAGAGATAGGAATGTGGATGGATAACTTGGAAAAATGATCTTTTCTTCTTTCATTCAAATGAAATGTGTAATCGTTAATAACGAATCTTGTAGTGCTTAGATATGAGCAACTTTATGCATTGCTTTTTGCTTTCTCGTCTGTGCTTGATTGCTTGGAATCTAATGTGATGCATGAGCTGAAAGGAAAGTAATTGGTTTAAGTTTTAGTTAGTTTTACCCTTTTTCATTTATTATTAATGAAAGGGTGGAAAGGATAACAGTTATGTTATATCAGTAGTATGCTACTTGTATTCCTAAACTTTACAAATATTGTAATTTGGAACTTATAATGGTTATGTGGAAAATAGGACAGCAGTTCTTTGGCTTATTGGGATGGTATTTGATGGTTCAGTTGTTATGTTGTCCATTCTTTGATGCTTGATTTTTGATTGATGTTCTTACTGTCGTTTCATAAAAGCAGGGTTCTTTTATTGAGACAGTTAATTGAAGCACCTCATTTTAATGATAAGTGCTTAATATGCTTAGTTCATTGAACTGACCCGTGCAAGAAATTTTGCAGATGGAATTGATTAGAACGAAGACATGGCTATTTTCTGATGCTTCTTTTGATTGACCGAAGATGAATTGTATTTGTTTACTATTATTCCTCTTCGAGGAATTGTGAAAAGAAGAAAGTACATTCTTCTATTTATGAGTTGTAATGATGTTTTATTTAAACAAAGTCCAGTCAGTTGGATTGGCAGATGTACGGATTATGAGATGGATGATGAATACAAATACAAGTGTGATATTTTAAATACTATATCAGCTTGATATTGTTGATTAATTGGAAATATAATGTTATTTCTTGATTTTGGTTTATTTAATTGTCCTTGGATGGATGCTAAATAGGAATTGATATCTATTCTTACCTTAATGCAACTTTTAAGTTGAAATGTGCAATTAGTTCATACTTGGTAAAGATGAATTTTTAATTGACATTAAAAGGATTAGGAAGAATATGATTCCATAACTGATAGGTATTCAGGATTAGCTTGGAAGCTAAGGAATATCAATTAACTTAGGAGTAATCGAACTTCACTTTCGAACTCCATTAATGACCTCGTATGTTGAATTCAGAAAGAAAGGATATGGGATAAGTATATCCATAACTAATGGACTTTAACTATGTAATGTTAAGGAGAATAAATGAATACATTTATTGGGAATTAGACCTCGTTTAAATGACGTCTAATAAGCTGAAATTCTGAATTTAGTTACAGTTGTAAAAATCCTGGTTAAGTTTAATAGGTTAAACTTAACACATCCATCGGTAACGGCTGCTTAATCCGAAGATTAAGAAGAAATCCAAGTAGAGAAATGCAGCCCTTCGGTACGAAGGAGAAGATGCATAAAGCAAAAATAAAGGATGGATTTAGTCTTTCTTAGCTACGCATAACAACTATAACGGAACGAGGATAAAGGATCAACATGGTTGCTGAAAGTTGATCTTAAATATTAAGATCATATCCAAATCACTTGAGCAGGATGTGTACTCTCGATGAGAGGATTCCGTAGGACATTGACATACGCCAGCTACAGCAAGGTGTCTTCATGAAGACGGGGTCTTCATGATGACACAATGTTATAGCTGACATATTACAATGCCCTCCCAAATTAAAACATCAAGAATACATAGGCTGAATGTGAAGTTCTTGACTGGGGATGGGAGTATGATCACGTATGTGGAGTGACTCCAGAGGACTAAAGATAACTAGACACATGGAGTCGTGGGGAACGACACCATATGTCTGCGTATCTTTAGTTACCAGGAGTGCCTTCCTATATTCGTTCATATTGCTAGTTGGAAATTGAAAGTTTAAATCTGACCTTAAATTGAAAGGACTGGTAGGAACCAGGAAAGACCATTCTAGATAACAGGTGAAGTGAAGTGAAGGACGTATTCCATTGATGTGTATCACATCTAGGAATATGATCATGCAAAGCATGTGAAAATCTTTGGCCAAAGTATCGCAAGTGCTGGTTGCGTTGTCCTAATCACTTAATTTAAGATGCAGGATGTCAGATGAATATCAGTAATAGATATTCAGATAGGCTTCTTAAATGGATCACTTCGATAACCGGAAACGGTTAAGAGAACTGGTATATATAATATACTATGCATGAACGAACATGAAGGATCGGTTGTTGCCGAGTCATGAAATGAAGGATCGTTGAAACTCCGAGCCATGAAAATGGAAGATCGGCAGTTCTTCGAGTCATTTACAGTAGCATATAGAATCTGTTATAAGATTGAATGGCATTGAATGTGTGTTCCATATTGTAAATATGCGAACAGGGAACATTAGTTTTAAAAGGAAATTGTGTGTTCCAAACTGTGTTGTTTGGGCAGAGAACAATTATTAAAACTTGAACGTGTGTTTGAATTATATAATTCATAACAGAGAACGTTGTATATAAAAAAAAAAAATAAATTTTTCCCTTGTTCTAGTATCTTAAAATACGTACTATAACTCAATTGAACCTATAATTAAATACACATTTCCTAGATATCTCAAAAAGCTAGCATCTTTTACAGATTAGAAATTTTATCAATTATATCTTTCTGTACATGAGACTACATTATACATATATTCATTTTACAATGAAATATTGAAATTACAATGATAATTAATAAATTACACATCACCTTTTTGGCATCATTCTTCCATCCTGCAAAACCACGTGAGCATGAAATCAATGATAACTCGCTGACATGGTATCCACCCTAATCTAACATAATTAACATTTTTCAGTTTCCCATTTACATATAATAATAATTAAAATTTTCAATCGAAAGAAAAGGTTTAGAGACATGTATTCATTACATTTCATTTCACTTCATTTTGTAACCCAGGAGAGAGAAAGAGAAGGGAAGAGAGAGAAAACACCATTTTGTCAAAAGTTCTATTTCACACAAGTTACACTATAGAGTTTTTAAACAGTTATGTACATGTTTCAAAATTTTCCACGGTGGTTTGGCAACCCGTCGAGGGTCCCACAACTTTCTATTTTTACATTTTGTTACTACCTACAAAAACATTCAAAAAGGGCTCAGAGGCTAAGAAACTACTTTTAAACGTTGTCTCGTGATGAGAAAACACACAACGGTTACATTTCTACGTGTTTGGTTATATACCAAGAGTTCATAACAACTGACATAATCTAGAACTGGCTAACGGTTTACGTTTGGTGGCTAGTTTTCCAGGGCCATCGGTCGTAATTGACCTAGTTGCAAATGAACAAAAGTTAGCTCGAGGGCTCGGAAATCCATGTCCAAAAATGACGTTCGATGGATGAACACGTAACAAGAAACTTCCTACAAGTTCCCCTATATAAGGAGAATTCATCAGAGTCGACGAGATTGAGAACTAGAAAACCATTTTCAAACGGCGACAAGTTTTTTGGAGCAACTAGTAGTAATTGGTCCAATTTGACCTCATCAAATCCGACTGAGGCCTATAAAATGGCTTTTCCAAACTATACAAAAAGTGTTTTCCCCAAATTGAATGTTCCATGCAGCTTGTCTAGTAAAAACACTTGAGGCTTATAAAGATGGATAATAATTTCTCTATACAGTTTCAAATGGTGGTTTAAAACAAAAGCCAACTTTCTAGATTTAACCACTTCCTACCACTACAAAACAAAGGTAATGGGGCTCCTATAAGAACGTCAAAAAAGATCACATATGTTCATTCGGGTCAATCCAAAGGTTAAGATGATTCCTCACATAACAAGGTACACAAATGAAACTTAACATCTCATTTTCGAGTTACGAAGGGCACTTAATGAGTCTCCAAAAATACAAAAATTATCTATTTAAACAGGAGATGGTCAACATTATTACTGGGAGTCAATTTCGTCTTGTCAATAAATTAGTGATCTAGTTGGGTAGGTGGTTTTCTAAGTCACCTTAGAATGAGGGTGAAAGTTCATGGTTTAATGCAAAATAGTTATTTTGATTTCGTGAGTTACGACACGACATTTCATTGATTTGTAACGAGTTAAAATAAAACAATTAAATGTATTATAACCCTAATATTTTAAAATTCTATTAAGTTTAAAAATGAAAACTAAAGCACGAGAGTTATGAAAGATAAGGGAAGGTGAACCATGCCTCGGATACAAAGTCAAGGTTGAAACCGCAAATTGTTTCATATCTCCCTTAAGCATTTTGTCAAACAGATCATGAGCATCCACAATTTTACCATTTCGCCTTTGCTCAAAATCCTCAAGCTTTCCCAACAAACCCATTTTGCATCGAACCAAAAATAAAATCACATGTTTAAATGGTGTTGGACAATAAGGTTTGGAGCTCCCTTAAGATCACCAGCAAGACTAAGAAATTCATTCATAGATTTATGTTCCTCCTTCATGGAAATTGAATTGAGAAGTTAGACCCTTTTACTTTCAAGATTCATTGAGGGTAATTTCAATTGAATTTTCAGTTCCTTGAAATTCTCTCTTGCTCTATCCAGAATGAGTTTTTGTTCTTTGATCCTCCATTCTTTAGAGTTCAATTGATGCACTTTAGCATCTAATTTATTTCTTGATGATAATAGTTGATATGGTCATGGCGGACCCATCATAACCCATCTCCTTGATACACATTACCAAACAATTCAAATTTCCTTGTGCAAGATTCCCCATTTACGTACTAGTCTGCCATAGCATTAGCAACTACAACATCTGGCACTATTTCTCTACCCTTTAAAAATTTGTTGAATGATCACAACTACTCCAAAGGTCCCCTTTTGACACAGGCTGGAAGGATGTGGAAATGGCAGGAGACCATACACCGACGAGTGCAATAGAAGAAAGCTTCTGAGACTTTTTTAACAAACCCATTCCGTGTATCACCTACCTGCACTGTGTGGCAGTCAAAGAAGCCATGTTTCCTTCAGGTATTTTGGTCCAATAGCACACGTACCCTGCCTTGTGCATCCACAACTATAGCATTCAGAAATAATTTCTCCCCTGGTTCTATTGGATTACCCTGCTCTAATCTCTAATCCCTGGCATGAGATAGAGGAGGATGAGACAAAATGCCCTTGGTTTTTCTCTTCCACTGCCCACAAACTCACCCATTCCTAAAATCATAAGAAACAAACCCTAACTGAATATTTTAGAGCTTTTCGTCCTTGCCTCCATTTAGTTTTATATTAAATTATATATGTATTTTTATTGAATTAAGTGACTGTATAATCTTATGCGTTTTCCATACATTTTCTTATTTGGTCTATGACATATGTTTATTCATTATTATTATTTATTTTCTTTTACAAATATATTTAATAATCTTCCTTTTCCTTTTATTTTATTTATTATTATTTTTTTAAGTTTAAAACTTGTGAGATTGGGTTCTAGATTGACTCGACCAAATTCATCTTCGATATTGACAAGGTAAGATTGAAACCACGCCCTAGCGATAACACTTATGTGTTCCAAGGTTCTCGAGGTCTGGGACTCGAAGCAGAATATGGCATCCGCGAAGGCAACTAGTTCCTGATTGAGGAATTAAATTTTATAAGAATAACTAGTACTAAGAATCCACAATGAACTGATTTAATAATTTGGCATAAAATGTTTGAAATGGCCATGGGGCCAAAAGATGACTCTCGGAAATCTTTTTGACCAAGTGTGGTAGGCAGGACAAGATCAATCACAAACACGCAAGAGACCAACTTGATACTACAAAAAAAATGTGAACGACAACGAGAATATGTGGGCATTACATCTCCCTCCCCTTACAAGATCATCATCCTTGATGCGAAAAACACTGAAGCTCGAAGGATACATAGGCAAGAAGCTAATAATGGAACACATTGTGTATCAAAACAACTGGTTGGTATAACATGACCACAAGGAAGAAAACTAATTTTGGCAATATCTTAAATTATAATGTTCTGTGAAGATTGGTAGTTCCAAATTCTTTGTATTACTTGGTTTATATTTTCTTTTATAGTATTTCATATCTCGTGATTATAATATTTTTTTAATATTGGTAAATAGTTTTTGAAAGGACTATACCCTTGTGTACAAAAGAAGGCCTAAAAGCCGGAATAAGAGAGAGGAGCAGAGAAGCTGTAGCAAAGCACAAAAGTTACAGCAAAGAACATCGAAGCCTAGAAACAGCTACACAAACGAGACTTAACAAAGAAAACAACGGCAAAAAAATAGCAAGCCTACGGCCCGAAGCGATAATAAAAACAATAAGGACCAGCAAAAGTAGTCGGGACTACTTCTTGGCCGCTTGATCAATACTCATCTTTACTCTTTTCCAAGCATGATACATGCCCAACGTGGTCATATGAGCAGCATCCGTCTTATCGAGCTCCTCTCTGGTTCTTTTGCTCTCTTTCTCATTGCCCCAAAGTGTAGCCGGGACACCGCTAAGATGTGAAACACTTCTTGCATGACCTTCGATGAACTCCTCGATGGCCCTGAAGGCTGCAATATTATACTCATGCCTAGTCTTCATCTTCCCTAGTGGGAGTCTAAGGAGGTCGATTTTTGTATATGTCATCAATCAAGCTGTTGCCAATGCTCCCTTCCCCCTCAATGCTTTTTTTTTTTTTTTCTTAGCAAGGTTTTGACCTCATCCTTCACAATTTAAGCTCAGCCTCTCTAAGGCCTCCAATCTCCTAGAAGGGTTATCCGTTGGTGCCGCTTGGGACCGGCACTACTAATGTTCGGCGAGATCACGAGCAATGTCTTCCAAAGGTTCATCCCCCTCAGCAGTAGACTCAAGGTTGAGTCTCCTAGAAGCCCTGGTGACACGTTTAGAGGTAGAGACAGGGTGGGTGGCAGGGGCAGCAACAGGAGGAAAAGAAGGAGAAGCATGAGCAGCCGGCATGGGGGTAGCAGCACCGAAGGCGGGGGCAGCAGCAGGGGCAGCAGGGGAGACAGGACTGGCAGCAGCGGAGCCCAACAAAGCCGGGCCGGGAGAGGAAGGGAGACCGGGGAATTTAATAAGGCAGTGCTTGTGAATAAGCAAAATAAGCCCTTGGTGTAAGGGAACCGCCCGGGTATGCTTCTGGAACTCCAAAATGGAGCGCTCAAGAGAGTTTAACAGATAGTGAGGGAAGCAAACCAACCTACTCCTACGAAAGTGATTCAAAAAGACAAGGTGCTTGGCAGGGACAGTAACAAACCTGCCTTCCAAGGATATGAAGCGAATCATCATGCGGGTGACTTCATCATACGGAGATGGAATTGAGTTAACAAGCAGACCCGCGGTGTTGAATATAAGCTTCTCCTCCTCCTCCACAAATCTTCTCTCTTCAACCTCTTTGATAACCCTCTTGTTGAAGAAGCGGTATCCTTCCAAGCTGAGGCCAGTCGCTTCGGCTATGAGTTCCTCATTAATAAGAATTTTCTGCCCTCCATAGTCGACCGTCCTCTCATTCCACTCCTTGGCAAAGCGAACAGAGATGCTTTGATCATGTCCTTGCACTCTTTCCACAAAGTTGGTGAATCCGCCGATGCTAAGAATGTTCCAGAGCTCAGTGTTTTCTTTCCAGTCAGGGTCCGCGCACGGCTCAATCTGGCAGGGAGGCCCTCCCATCTTCACAATGATGTGCTGGTTACAACAATTTTCAGAATACCTTTGGGCGTTGAGAGTGGTTCGTTTCTCAGCTTGTGCGAGTCGCATAAAAATGGGAAGCTGTGCCGTTGGTCCTCCACGAGCGGGTTTTGTATGATTGCCGATCTGAGCCTGCGTGGAGTCGCGCGTGAAAACCCTTTCCCTGTCAGCTTTCACCTTGTAGTTATCTTCGGTTTTCGCGGAGCTTGGCATCCGAATATCAACAGCTATTGTACCTCCCGCGTGCGCTGTTTTTAAATTTAGACAACTCCACTTGAAGTTCCTAAACAAAATCTTGCTATCATTTGAAGTAGATATCATTTGCCACGCCAAATAAATTAAAACAGCACATGTGGAAGAATTTATGGATTTCCTCCAAAGATTAAGGCATATCTCTAGAGATTGTTTGCGTGTGAAGGTCCGCATGTATGCTGTTGTGAAGCTGATTAGGGATACTATCATTATCCCAAATAGTGAAATTTATATTAATGCCATAATTGGCCAATGCATCGGCCAGCTTGTTTCCCTCCCTGTAAGTATGTATGATTCTGATGCTGTTGAAGGTATGACTGATGCTTATGGATTCAGAGATAAAATCTTTGATATTCCAGGCTAGGAGAAGAGGGACCGATTAAGCGGTTTAATAATATTAAGGAGTCCCCTTCAACAATGAGGTTCTGGATATTTTGGGCCCGTGCAACTCTCAATCCCCAGAGAGCAGATAAAGCTTCTGCAAAATGATTGGTTTGGATTCCCATTTTTCCAGCATATGCAGCAATCAAATTACCTTTATGGTCCCGTATTGCTCCTCCTCCAGCTGCTGTTCCAGGGTTCCCCTTAGAGGCTCCATCAAAGTTCAGCTTGAACCAATTGGATTCAGGGGGATGCCATTTAACCAAAGATCTATCCACACTATTCCCGGGGTTGCTCCAATATCCGATCTGCCAATTTGATAAGATGTGCTTTTCATTTTCAGGGTAACAATTGTTCTTGGGAGGTTTAAATCTGGCCATGTCCTCTTTGATGCCTTGGGAGATCTTGCCAGTAGTGAATTTAAAATTCTGCTTCTTATTTCTAAAAACGATATTATTTCTATCCTTCCAGATCCTCCAAATTAAATGCGGGATGGCTAATTTCCAGATTCTTTTGATAGCACAATGTCTGAATGGTGGGTTCCATTGATTCCATAGCTGAATAAGATCCTCCGGCATCACCCAGAGAGCTTCAAATTTGGAAAGGACAAAGTTCCAAGCTCTAAAGGCATAATCACAATGTATGAACAGATGGCTAATGTCTTCATAGTTATTCCTACAAAGGTGGCACCAATTGGGAATGATAAATCCTCTTTTCATCAAATTGTCAGTGGTGAGAATTTTGCCTCTGATGGCCAGCCAAAGAAAAAAATTTATTTTGGGGGTTAACTCAGGCATCCAGATCAAGTTCCAGTTAAAATCTGATTGGTTACTGTGGAAAAGACTGGTATAACCAGATTTGACTGAGTATTTACCATCGTGTGAATTGCTCCAGATCAGCTCATCCTTGGAATCCAACTGACACAAAGGGAAGAGATCTAAAAGGTCTTGGAGGGAGGAGATAATTTGTTTCAGTTCAATACGCTCCATAGTAAGTCTTTTCCAATTCTTGTTGGTGCCATTTCCATCAATGTAGTCCTTGACTTTAGTTCCATACTTTCTTATAAGGCTGTCCTTAGCAATCCCAAATCTCTCCAAGAGATTATCATTGGACCAGTTATCCTCCCAGAAGTTTATGTCGCTGCCATCCCCAACTTTCCATTTGCTTCCCTTCTTAATGAAGTTTCTACTCTTAACCAGATTATTCCAAAAAATGGAACCATTGGGGAGTTGCTCATCATGCAGATAGGAGTAAACAGCTTGCTGATTCAAGTATTTTGTTTTAATAACATCAATCCAGGGTTGTTTCTCAGAAAGCAATCTCCAGCCCATCTTAGCAATGAGTGCCTCATTCATTTTCTCAATATTTTTTATTCCCAGCCCTCCCCTAGATTTTGGGGTGCAGACTTTATCCCAGGCCACAAGGTGAAATCTGAACTTTTCTTCCATGCCTTGCCATAAATTTTTTTCTGAATCCTTTCAATTTTCTCTCTGAAGGAGGAAGGAATTTTGAATAGTGACATGATATATATGGGCAAACTTTGGATTGTGCTTTTAATGAGAAGGCACTTACCGAGCACTAGAGAGAGTGGTCCCTTTCCAACCGGCCATTTTTTTCTCGAAATCTCGTCATAAATCATCCCACACCGTGTGAGAGACTTTCTTCGTGCAAGAGGGAGGCCTAAGTATGTTCTTTGGAAGAGTACCAATTTCTGAC
Organism: Taxus wallichiana var. yunnanensis; assembly: GCA_018340775.1. Taxonomy (NCBI): domain Eukaryota; kingdom Viridiplantae; phylum Streptophyta; class Pinopsida; order Cupressales; family Taxaceae; genus Taxus; species Taxus wallichiana. Next base: position 616,421,880 of record CM031239.1, on the reverse strand, counting down.
CAATTTTTAGCAATCTTGAGCCTGTCTTTCCCGGGGTGTTAAAGAAAAAAGGATGCTTTGTCGTAATTGATCTCTTGCCCGGAAGCAGATTCATATAGCTGCAGAAGAGCCTTGATAGCTTTAGCTTCTACAACTGAGGCCAGAAGAAGAAGGATGGTGTCGTCTGCAAACTGTTGATGAGAGACAGCTTGGCTGAGAGAAGTGGGTTTAGAACCATTTAAAAGGCCGACTTCCACCGCTCTGCTAATTGTTCTACTAAGGCTGTCAGCCAGAAGGATGAAGAGTAGGGGGGAGATGGGGTCTCCCTGCCTTAGACCTCTGCTGCTGGTGAAGAATCCCACAGGCTCTCCATTAACAACCACAGAGAACCTGGCTGTAGATATACAAGACTTAACAATTTTTCTAAACTTTTCTGTGAACCCAAATTTAGATAAAATCCTGTCAAGGAAGACCCAAGAAACTTTGTCAAAAGCTTTATTCATATCAAGCTTAAGGATCATGTTTGCCTTTTTGTTATTTTCCATAGAATGCATAGTTTCGTGCACCATAATCACACCGTCTTGTATTATCCTGCCTTTAATGAAGCCACTCTGCTGCCTTGAGATGAGATCCTTCATTATGAGCTGCAGCCTAGAAGCAATAATTTTGGTAAAGATTCGAAAAATAGCATTAACAAGGCGATAGGTCCGAAATCCTTGAAATATTTTGCATCCATTTTCTTAGGTGCCAAAGACCAATGTGTGTGTTATTGAGTTCTTTTAGAATATTTCCCGATCTATAAAATTCATTAACCGCTTTGAGTAGATCCTCCGAGCATATTTCCCAGAATTTCTGAAAAAAATTAATGGAGAATCCATCCGGTCCAGGAGCCTTATCCCCCTCAAGAGAAAAAACAGCCTTTTTTAGCTCATCAAGCGTGACCGCTTTAGTGATATCTCTGAATTTCTGGTCCTCAATATCATTCTGAGGGATGGCCTCTAGCATGAAGGAAATAGCTTCCGGATTGCTGACATTACTCTCTCTAAGAAGATTTTTGTAGAATTCAAGTGCTTGTTTCTTAATGCTGTTTGGATCTTTAGTGATACTTCCGTTGCTTTTAGAAACCTCTAAGATCCTATTACTGGCTCTGTGCTTTAGAGTGGTCATGTGAAAGAACTTTGTGTTCCTGTCCCCTCTTTAAGCCAGATAGCCCTAGATTTAAGGCGCCAAAAGGACTCTTCTCTACTGCAGATCGTGTGCAACTCAGAAAGAATTTTCTTTTCATTTACTTCATCTTCAACTGATCTCCCCATAGTATCCATCTTTAACTCAAGATCCTGAAGCTTCTGTTTTAACTCTTTCTTTTTTCCGAAGATGTTTCCAAAAACATTTTTGTTCCAAAGTTTGACTTGTTTTTTGACATTTTTGAGTTTTTGGACCAATCTGTACTGGGCAGTGCCTTCCCCATTCCAATCCCACCATTCCTTTATTCTATCATAGATATCAACGTGCTCCATCCACATTTTTTCAAATTTGAATGAGCTTCTTGCAGGTTTGGTCCAATTTAGAAAGCTTAAAGCAATCGGATTATGATCCGATCCAATTCTGGGCAGGGAAGAGAGGTAAAAGTCTTGGCTAAGAATCCAGTTTGCTGAGATTAGTGCCCTGTCCAGTCTCACCTGAATGAGCTCCTTTCCCAACCTTCTATTATTCCAAGTATACTTATTACCATGCAGATCCACATCAATGAGGTTTTGTTCAGTGATAAAATCAGCAAAATCCTCCATTCCATTAGAGAAGGTGGGGGTTCCCCCAAACTTTTCGCCTGGGTTTAGAGGGGAGTTGAAGTCTCCCATGATAAGCCAGTTAACAGAACTGTGCTGGTTTCTAAAGATTTTAAGATCAGCCCATAGTTTTCTTCTACCACTAGCAGAGTTAGGGGCATAAATATTAGACAAGATCCATTCACACTTTTTTCAATAGTGACAAATTTAATTGCAAGATGATTAATATTATCACTAAGAATCATACCAGTACAGTGCCTTTTATCCCAAAGAGTAGCCAGCCCTCCGGAAGCACCCTGAGAATCAACAGCCGCCATTTCAGAGCTGTCCCAAATTTTTTTTAATATTATCCATGGTCATTGCTTTCATCTTAGTTTCTTGAAGAATCAAAATGCTGGGGTTACTGGAGTCCCGTAACTCCTTGATGTTTCTTTGCTTAGAGTAACCGTTAAGGCCTCTAATATTCCAAGATATGATCTTCATATGGAATGGTTGGTAGTTGGAATTGCTTGCTGGTTCAGTTGCCGCTGAACACCATCTGCAATATCCCTCTCTGTTTTCTTAGCTCTGAGAGTCTTTTTAGAGGGTCTTCCTCTTTTCGAGCTTCCTCCAAAATCAGCTATTCGTCTAACTGAAGATCTGGTTTTTCTGGAGGTAGAGGTGTCCCAATTGTCAATTTCCTTTTTCTTTTCACTATAAAGTGATTCTGGGATCCTTTCAAAACCTTCCATTCTTTTTTTTTTCTTTTTTGAGATGACCAAAGTGAACCCAGAGTCTGGATCTTCCTTTTCCTTGGTAGGCGTAATCTCCCCTTCCTCTTGTTCCTTATGAATACTGACAGGAGTGTGATTGCAACAGACCTGCTCAGTCACTGTTGAAATGCTGAGGTATGGCAGCGGATCCGCATTTCCTTTCTCTCCAGTAGGGAGAGACTCCAGGGGCTCAAACACCCTCATATCCTCCTTGATACAAGCTTCCTCTCTAACGAATGGCAGGATTTCTTTCTCTTCTGAACCAGAAGGGATTAAATAGGTCTTCTTTTCCATGGTAGGCGTGATCCCCCCTTCCTTTTGTTCCTTATGGATACTGTCAGGAGTATGATCAGAAGCAGTTTTGATGCTGCAACAGTCCTGCGCAGTCGCTGTTGAAATGCTGAGGTATGGCAGCGGATCCGCAATTCCTGTCTCTCCAGTAGAGAGGATCTCCAGGGGTTCACTCACATCCATATTCTCCTTGTTACAAGCTTCCTCTCTAATGAATGACAGGATTTCTTTCTCTTCTGAACCAGAAGGGATTAAACCTTCTTGTTCGTTCACTTCCAAGGAAACCTTAACAAGGTCATCCTTCACAGAAGTTTCAAAAGGTTTTCCCGGAGATGCCTTCACAGTTTTGTCCACTACTTCTTTGTTGGGGGTTTCAGGCAAAGCTATTGTAGCATCTTTGGGACGCCAGACAAGATGTTTCTTAATATGAGTTCTAAAACCCCCTTTTTTCTTTTTTTTCCCCCTGCTATTTAATTGCACATTCCTCTGGCTGGGACCTTTATCTTCAGTTTTCCTTTCCTTGCTTGGATCCCTGTTAACTTTGTTTAGATCTGAGTCTATCCCAGGCTGATCAGAAACCAAAAGAGGGGTCTTCTTCTTGTTGCAGTTTTCATCAGAGTGACCAATGCTTTGGCACCGCTTACATCTTAAGGTCTCAACTTCAATTCTTTGAGTCCAGGATCCAAATCTAGTTTTCAATATTATGTGCTCTGGAAACTCCTGATCAATGGCTGAGACAATGCAGAAGCGAGCAAAAGCAAGCCTGGATCTGTTTCTTGTGGGTCCATCTAATCCAATAGGTGTGCCTAGGGATTTTGCAATATTTAACAGTATTTCATCATCCCATAGAAAATTTCAATTATCTTGATTGTTTAGAAAAGTTCAATTATCTTATGTTTATGGGTGCCCAATAAGAACTAACATCAAGATTGCAAAAAAACTTAACGAGAACACAAACAACCCATGAGACATCTTGCTACATACTTTCATGATTGTATCACATCACAAGACCGTTAATTCCACCATGGGATGACAACAAGCAGTCTACATAGCAAAGAATTTCCAACAATTATGTCACAGACATAGATCCAGTACATAGATGTGACTGAAAAACAAAATCATCGTGTTGATACATATACAACGAGTATCACAAGACCCAAAAATCCATGACTATACCAACATAGTGCCAAGACAATATCCAATAGTCCATACCAACCAAGGGAAGAGTCAAGCCTCAAACATAACAAGGTGTCAAAAAGACTCACAAGGGTACACATAACTCACTATACCAACTCCACACATCACAAAATATCAAGAAATAACTCCATATATCTCCTGAAGTATCATAAAACAACTCCATATACCTCCCAAACCATCACCAAATAACTCCATATACCTCCCAAGGAGAAATAATCATAGTGCCAAAACCAAGTCAGTCACTTAACCATAGAGCCCCATCAAGAATATCAGTCACTCCACCATAGAGTGCCATAAAGAATATCAGGTCACTCAACTATAGAGGCCCGTCTCCTTTATCCTTTTAATGAGGTCTGGTCACCCTATGGCCCCTGGGCACATAGAGCCCCGTGACATAATAACTCATGGTTCAACAACCCACTAGTTATCTGTAACTCCTTGGGGTGTACCCCCATACAACGAAGTGGGCCCATAGGTTCAACCACTCCATGGTTAATCCCATGACCCTATTCCAACACATTATGACATTAGAACCAGCATAACAATCCATTCAAATGCCAAGTGGCAAAATCAAAAGCCTTGGGCAAGGCTATAAAATTTTAAACATGAAAATAAAGTTTAAATCTAAGAAAACAAATGGCTGATTAGCCATGGTTAGTGCAAAATTTGAATGTTAATGCAACAACCAAATAAATGCCCAAAATATAAGAACATGTCAATCAGGAAAATGACTGGTTCTAACAATAAAAGAGATAATGATTAATTTACGAATAAAATACGTATTGAGAAAATAGCACATTACAATCACTATGTGGCCTCATACCACCACCAAAGGGGTACTCATCAAGTTGTTGGCACTCGGACATCGAGCCTCAGCTCGTAAAAATATACATGTAACCAAAAATGAGTATATCAAATAATGTAACTATCATCATCTCTGCCTGACTCATCCCTCCATACTCCCACAAGGATCAACATAGTTAAAATCACATAGGATTGTTCAATGAAAAATCCAATAGGAAAGAGTAGGGGACACTAGTTGCATAAGTTTGAGCCTAAGGTGGTGCGCACCCACAATATACTGAGCAAGCTCAAAGTATACTAAATAGATAAAAGTGGGTTTTCAGTTTATATAAGACTCCACTTCCTCACTCGTACTCATCTCAAGATTATGAAAACATGGTCCACACCTCCTCTCTCTACACATACACTCTTGATAGTTTATCCCCTTAGGGTCGTCTAGTGTAAGGTTCACAACATACACATAACTACATCACTAACACAATGGTTCTTCACGCACATTCACCATAACATCTTATGTATGGTATATATATACAAGGTATAACACAACCATTACCTTCATGGGTTACGATACATCACATTACCACATCCTCGCACTCCAAAGTGCAATCATCAGTATAGTAGGGATCATACTCACCATATGCCCCAAATCACGACATGAACCATCACATATTACATGAATTATATGTATGAGGAACACAATGTCTAACCTTATAACATATAGTCAATTGCAATACAACACAATGATGCACACAACTAATCCCAATACGATGATGACATCATGAGAAATTGTGATTCACTTTACATAAATTTTGTCATGCAATACATCAATACACCTTCATATCACATAAAGCCAAAATGTTCTAACCCTCAGCAATCCATAATAACATTCCGTTCACAAACAACAAGGCAATACATTACACCTGAATTCCCCATTGACTCAACAACATAGAGAGTGAATACTCTCATCACAAGCACATCAATATGATAAAAAATATGCACTAAGTGACATGCACCACATGTGCTTCCATAAGGTCACAATTACAACATTGTTCACATTACAACATATATCACATTACTCTTCCAATATCCACCACCATCATGCAGAATCATCACAAATCCAATCCATCTCAGAGGTTTGAGAGCATGAACCTCCGCTTTGATACCAAATGTAACACCCCACATTTTACACACACAAAAACAATAGTAAAATACTCGGATAATTTTTTTTTGACTTACATTTCTCACTACACAACACAACAAGGGCTCTAAATACAGAAAAACTTCGACACACATACAACAATTACATAAGTCATCGACTCACATAGACACATGAAAACAACATAGGCATGTTGATGCCAAGCTTTTCCCAATGAATGAATACTAACAATGACCCAACCACAAGAAAAATGACTCAAGGATTGGCAAACCCACAACACATCATTTCTTTAATTGCATCTTAGTTATGACTAACATTCTAAGAACATTATTGTGCAAGGATAGCTTTCTCCTTTTTCCATCTACAAAATCTTAAGTTCATTCCACATTTAATTTATAGTTCAACCATTTTAAGTTGGCTTTTTATGCATCACGGAAATTTCCATAACTTACTTGCTTATTTGGCATAATTCCAATCACATATAAAGTACTTAATTATCTTGTTCTTATGTTAAGAATATGCTTCTCAAACGTTTATTCAATGTCTACATTTGACCCTTGTAACTCAAGAGAATCTGACTTGATGTCCAACAGGAAATATTAGTTGATTAAGGAAAGGGTGGGGTTTAGATTCAAGGTACATTTTTCCCATAAACATTCTTCGATCACGGTATCTTTATTTCCCGATTCAACATTCTCACAACAAGAAATTGTATTTAGATTTTATATAAAGATCTTTTGTTTTTCTCCAAGTTTGATCTCACCAAGGGGAAACTCATATTCTTTGTAACACATGAATATATATAATTGAGTTATAAAGACTCCAAGAGTGGCATTATCCCTAACCTCAAAACTCGTCTTTACTCTTCTATGCTTTACTTTTACATTGCATTAAGGTCTCATTATTACCATCACATTATAACAAAAGTTACAAAAGTACTTGTTTAACATCTTAAAGAAGTACATGGTTATAAGCATTATAAACTAGACATGAACCACAAGTGATTTGTGTTCAAGGTAGGGTCCCATCTCTCTACCTTTCATGATTCCACATGTGAAAGGTTTTTTTATTTCTTAATGTCATAAATAGACCTAACAAGGTATTACGGAACAAGATTTTGGTTTCTTGGGTTCTCTAAAGTCAACATCTTTCAAAACAACTTTGTTTTGCAAAGAGTTACTTAAAATTTTCTATCCACATGTTAACCACCAAAACAACTAAGGTTAAGCTTAATTCCAATTTTCACCCAGGGCTTTAATCCCTATTATAGATTTGATTAAGGTTAAAATGTATTTACTCTATAAACCCTTCATGAGAGTTCAAGGCACTATATTTTCACAAGCCAAAGATAAGACATTTATCTCGTGAGGGACAAAAGAGTTCACTAACAAGAATGCATGACATATAATAACTATATCACGATCTCCATTTATGTCATCTGAATCCAATAGGGATTTCATTCGATGAAGAAATTTAATTTTAAATCTATCTTTGGAAGACAAGGTAGTCCACTAGGATACGAAGGAAGAGATAGCTCTACTTACTCCAAATGAAGTTTGATTGTGTCGCTCCTATCAGACAAGTTTATGACAATGTCACTAAACATATTGACTAAGATGATAAACCCATTCTTGGGCTCTTGTTTACTCAAACTAGGAGGTTCCATCAAGTGCAGAGTTTAATTTCATTCTACGGTTTTCAATTTCTTCTATGGTAAGGAGTATCACACATGAAGACAAGTTATGCTTAGATATTATACAAGGGTTGAGTATTTCGATTAAATCTCTTTATTACATTTACAAAGTAAGAATGCACAAGATGATTCATTAATCATTTATTGAACACTGAATATGCACTACAAGATATTACTTCAATTTCATTTACCTTATATATATCAAACCCCCTTTTTTTTACCATACGTACTATAAATCAAATTGAACCTATAATTAAATACACATTTCCTAGATATCTCTAAAAGCTAGCATCTCATACAAATTAGCAATTTTATCAATTATATCTTTCTGTACATGAGACTACATTATACATATATTCATTTTACATTGAAATATATAAATTACAATGATAATTAATAAATTACACATCACCTTTTCGGCATCATTCTTTCATCCTGCAAAACCACGTGAGCATGAAATCAGCGATAACTCGCTGGCATGGCATCCACCTAATCTAACATAATTAACATTTTTCAGTTTCCCATTTACATATAATAATAATTAAAATTTGCAATCGAAAGAAAAGGTTTAGAGACATGTATTCATTACATTTCATTTCACTTCATTTTTAACCAAGAGAGAGAAAGAGAAGGGAAGAGAGAGAAAAAACCATTTTGTCAAAAGTTCTATTTCACACAAGTTACACTATAGAGTTTTTAAATAGTTATGTACATGTGTCAAAAGTTTCCATGGTGGTTTGGTAACCCGACGAGGGTCCCACAACTTTCTATTTTTACATTTTCTTACTAGCTACAAAAATGTTCAAAATGGGCTCGGAGGCTAAGAAACTACTTTTAAACGTTGTCTCCTGATGAGAAAACACACCACGGTTAAATTTCTACATGTCTGCTTATATACCAAGAGTTCATAGCAACTGACGGAATTTAGAACTGGCTAACGGTTTACGTTTGGTGGCTAGTTTTCTAGGGCCACTGGTCGTAATTGACCTAGTTGCAAATGAACAAAAGTTAGCTCGAGGGCTTGGAAATCCATGTCCAAAAATGACGTTTGATGGATGAACACGCAACAAGAAACTTCCTACAAGTTCCCTATATAAGGAGAATTCATCAGAGTTGACGGGACTGAGAACTAGAAAACCATTTTCAAACGGCGACAAGTTTTCTAGAGCGACTAGTAGTAATTGGTCCAATTTGACCTCGTCAAACTATGACCAGGAGGCCTACAAAATGGCTTTGCCAAACTATACAGAAAAGTGTTTTCCCCAAACTGAATGTTCCATGCAATTGTCTAGTAAAAACACTAGAGGCTTACGAAGATGGATAATAATTTCTCTATCCAGGTTTCAAATGGCGGTTCAAAATGAAAGCCAACTTTCTAGATTTAACCACTTCCTACCACTGCAAAATAGTGTAACGGGGCTCTATAAGAGCATAAAAAAGATCACATATGTTCATTCAAGGTCAATCTAAAGGTTAAGGTGACTCCTCACATAACAAGGTACACGAATGAAACTTAACATCTCATTTTCAGAGTTACGAAGGGTACTTAATGAGTCTCCAAAAATGCAAAAATTATCTATTTAAATAGGGAGATGGTCAACATTATTACTGGGAAGTCAATTTCATCTTGTCGATAAAATAATATTGTAGTGATCTAGTTGGGTAGGAGTTTTTCTAAATCACCTCAGAATGAGGGTGGAAGTTCATGGTTTAATGCAAAAGAGTTATTTTGATTTTGTGAGTTATGACACGACATTTCATTAGTTTTGAATGAGTTAAAATAAAACAATTAAATGTATTATAACCCTAATATTTTAAAATTCTATTAAGTTGCAAATGAAAACTAAAGCACGAGAGTTATGAAAGATAAGGGAAGGTGAACCATGCCTGGGAATGAAGCCGGTCGAAACCATGGAAATCGTTTCAGCATCTCCCTTAAGCATTTTGTCAAATAGATCATGAGCATCCACAATTTTACCATTTCACCTTTGCTCAAAATCCTCAAGCTTTCCCAACGAACCCATTTTGCATCGAACCAACAATAAAATCACATGTTTAAATGGTGTTGGACAATAAGGTTTGGAGCTCCCTCAAGATCGCCAGCAAGACTAAGAAATCCATACATACATTTATGTTCCTCCTTCATGGAAATTGAATTGAGAAGTTAGACCCTTTTACTTTCAAGATTCATTGAGGGTAATTTCAATTGAATTTTGGTTCCTTGAAATGCTCTCTTCCTCTATCCAGAATGAGTTTTTGTTCTTTGATCCTACGTTCTTCAGAGTTCAATTGATGCACTTTAGCATCTAATTTCTTTCTTGATGATAATAGTTGATATGGTCATGGCCAGACCCATTAGAACCCATCTCCTTGATACGCATTACCAAACAGTCGACTTTCCTTGTGCAAGATTCCCCATTTACGTACTAGTCTACCATAGCATTAGCAACTACAATGTCTGGCACTATTTTTATACCCTTTAAAAATTTGTTGAATGATCACAATTGCTCCAAAGGTCCCCTTTGAAATTTTGGAAGGATGTGGCAATGGAAGGAGACCATATACCGACGAGTGCAATAGAAGAAAGCATCTAGAGACTTTTTAACAAACCCATTTCGTGTATCACCTATAGTCATGGCAGTCAAAGAAGCCATGTTTCCTTCAGGAATTTTGGTCCAATAGCACATGTACCCTGCCATCGTGCATCCACAACTATAGCATCTAGAAATAATTTCTCCCTGGTTCTATTGGATTACCCCCGCTCTAATCTCTAATCCCTCAAGCGCAAGATAGAGGAGGATGAGACAAAATACCCCTGGTTTTTCTCTGCCACCGCCCACAAACTTGCCCATTCCCAAAAGCATAAGAAACAAACCCTAACTGAATATTTTAGAGCTTTTTGCCCTTGCCTCCATTTAGTTTTATTTTATTTTATATTAAATTATATATGTATTTTTATTATTGAATTAAGTGACTAGTATAAGCTTATGCATTTTCCATACATTTGCTTATTTGGTCTATGACATATATTAATATATAATTTTATTTCCTTTCACAAATATATTTAATAATATTCCTTTCCTCCTTAATTTATTATTATTTTTTAAAAAGTTTAAAACTTGTGAGATTGGGTCCTAGATTGACTCAACCAAAGTCATCTTCGAGATTGACAAGTTAAGATTGAAACCACGCCCTAGAGATAACACTTATGTGTTCCAAGGTTCTCGAGGTCCGGGACTCGAAGTAGAATATGACATCCGTGAAGGCAACTAGTTCCCGATTGAGGAATTAAATTTTATAACAATAACTAGTACTAAGAATCTGCATGAAGACGATTTAATAATTTGGCATAAAATGTTTGAAACAGTCACAAAGCTAAAAGGTGACTTTCGGAAATCTTTCCGACCAAGTGTGGTAGGTAGGGACATTACAATCACGAACACACAAGAGATCAACTCGATACTACAAAAAAACACAAACGACAATGAGAATATGTGGGAATTACAAGAATCTCATCTTCTAAGAAAACCTCCAAAAACCTAGTTAATGTCTTCTGTGTTAGATATTCATTCATGTTGAGTTGGTTACAAGTGTATAGCCATCACACAGCTCTGAGATTGTTCCTAAAACTCTCCCCCATTGATGAATCTAACAAGATTTTGAATTAATCTGTGTTATTTTGTGCAATATGATGTCTATTATCATGTTTAAATGTATGTAAATAGTTTTCCTTGTTCTTGTTGCAATCTTGCATTGTAATATTTAGGAATCACACATATCTCATGCTTATTGATAGTTTAGTGGCATTTGTAATTTCATTTATCAAGATTTTTCATCTCGGCATTGAAAATAAGCAGTTTAAAATCACTTCACCTTCATTTGTTGATAGATATTTCTTGTAAGCCTTTAGGGGTACCTTAGGCATGATTTGATTAGAGATTTTGATGTTTAATTGAGTCCTTTAACTCAAGCTTTTGTGCTGAGGTCTCAAATATTGTGTCAAGAGTACAAACCGGACCTCCATTTGTTTATCTCTTATGGTTGAAAGAACATCCCGATTGTTTTGAAGCATTTTATCGATAGTTGTTCAAATGTTGTAGAGGTTGTCAAAGATCTAGTATAGTCAAGTTTCTCTTGTCAATATCCCACCAAAAATCATTCTAAACAACTTAATCCTACCCCATACTATCCTTGTTTTAACCTGTATACCCACAGAAGATCAAAATCCATTTGCTAAAGTATGCATAACAGATCGGATTTTCAAAATGTCTTTAGTAACCCTTGCCTTACATTGAGAGTATCTCCATAATTTGGAAATTGACAACTTGTGAAATTCAGATTTGGAGTGTTGATCATATTTTCCCAAGGCCTCGTTCATACTATTTTCATAAATTGAGGGGTATCTTCACCTCCTTCACCATTTGAGGGTTACAAAATAGTTCGTCTTACCTTGGTTGGAAGGCACAACCTAAAATAGTTAGGACAAGATCAAGTCCTATTTGAGTGCTATCCATCTCTCTACAAATATGAGTGCCAGTTAGATCACATCCCCAACTACAAAATGACATACATCATGATCTATCTATCTTCAACCTTCATGTCATATCTTTGATGCTACTTAGACTGAAAAGGAGAACAAATTTGGGTACCAACACTTGTGGCACTATTAATGGGGACATTTTTAGTTGAATCTGATCCATGAGCATACATATTTGAGATATTTGAATGCATATCAAACCCAGTAGTGTCTCTTACAAATGCTTTGCATGCAAGTGCATTGTTGAAGCATCATTTTATAATCATATTTGTAAGGATTAAGTGAAGATATAAGTTTTTTTCTACAATTTTATTAGTTTTCAGCAGATTTGCACTTCATTTATATTTTTGGTTGATAGATTCAAGAAAAGGGAGGTATGATCTATAAAGTTTGGCAAGATTTTCAGTGCTGATAGGTATTTGACAGAGTATTTTCATGCATTTTCACAACTAGGGTGAAAGTCCTTAGTGGCGAATCCATGCTGATTTGATCTTCATAAATACCAGTGTCTTAGCTTTCTGTCATTTATTTTTGTGTTGCTAATCTCTACAAAACTTGAAGGAAGAAGATATCTCTTCAAGAGGGACCCAAGTAAAAATTTATTTCAAGAATTAGGAAAGACAGTTTTAGAGGAAAGAAAAGTTTAGAAGGTTGTGGAAGGTTAGACATCAAGCAAAGGTATATCCATTGGTGAGAGAGATCAGCATTTAGTAGAGGATTATCACTCTTCTTCCAGTGATTCTGATTCAATCAATCTTCTCATAAAATTGTTTACTTCAACTAGTGAAGGTCCTTCTGCTGTACTTGGTGAGTCCCTTATCCAATCTACACTTGTATGTTTCAATTCTAGTAAAAATTTCCAAGAAAATCAGCACCTAGAGAATACCAATCTTTTGAACCACATTCTTGAGCCCTAAAGACCTCACACTCCTCATCAACTTGTGTGACCCCAAGATCACGACCTCAAAATCATATGGCTTAGCCTCCCCCTAGACCTCCATTTGTTGTTAACACCTTTGGTCCTATAAACTTTAGAGGAATGGATGGTTACCCAAATTCTGTCCCACAAGATGTGAAGAATAGATTGCCAAAGTTACAAGGTAACAATGCAATAACTAGTGATCAACACCTAAAATTTTTTGTTAACATGATGGAGGACTTTGAGATTGACCATGAAGATGTGTATATTAAATTGTTCATTCATACACTAGAAGAGGATGCAAGGGATTAGTACAAGGCTCTACCTAGTAATTCTATTGATTCATGGACTGAAATATAAAATGCATTCAAATTACAATATGGTGAAAAAATGATCCTAGGTTTCTATTGTATGAATTTAAAAATATCAAGAAGAACCCCAATGAATCAATTCATGACTTCAACACAAGGTTTAAATTTTTTTTGAGAAGGTTTCTAGTTAATTTGAGGCCATGTGATTAGTCATGCTTGATCAAATATGTAGATGCATTTGATAAGAAGGTAGCCTACTACTTAAGAGATAAGAACCCTACTAATTTGAGACAGGCCTTCACCATGGTATGCTGTAGATTGAAAATAATAATAAAGCAATTGGGAAACCTCTCAAGAGAGATGGTGTAAAGTTGATAAACCCTGACAAGCCCCAAGCAAGCAAGAGTGTAGAATTGGAGGAAGTGGTGAAAACTTTGGCAGGGGTTGTCAAAGGGATTTCCTACAAGTTGACAAGAGTCGAGAAGGGAATTGAGTAGACTTCACAAGGTCAAAGCAAAATCACAAAACCATGACATATTTTCCAATCATCCTAGGGTGATCAGAGATCATATGATAGAGGGAAAGGATCCATGGGGTCTATAAATGACATCCTCAAGCACATGAAGGAAGAGTGTTACCTAATTCCTTAACTTCTAGGTTTCTATTGTTGAGGAAGTTGCAGATATTGATTGGTGTGATAGGTGTTTTCGGACCCATCCTCCATGTGAAGTGGACCAGCAAGATGGTGAAGCTAATAATGATGATAGTAATCGATGATGATATTTGAATGATGGGCTGTTCTTCAAGCTCACAAGAAGGAGCAACATCAACTAAGGTAATAAGTGCAAGGACAAGCTCAGTAAGATTTTGGGATTGCATCAAATGGGTAAAAGTCTTTCTTCCCCTTATTCTCTTGAAGTTGATATAGTGTAAGATTTTGAAATTACTAACAATGACTTTGAATACTTAAGAGCTTTGATGATTAAGAAGTATGATGTGGTATCCCTTCAAGAGGAAGATAGACAATTATTAATGAATGTTGTTGTGGCTTAAGAGAAAGAGTATAATACTAGGAGAAAGGTTGTTAAGGAGTTGGGCCTCAAGCCAAACCTAAAACATCCTTGCTTATAAGTATTCCAAAAGAATCTCCTAGAAGAGAAACACTTGTGAAAAGCTCTGCTTTATCCCAAGAAAAATTACAGTCCTCCTCATGACCAAACTAACAAGAATCCCTTGCCATCTAATGAATCTGCTTGCCTCCACTCCAATGCTTTGCCTTACCAAAGAGTGTTCCATATGACATACCCAGGTATTAAGAAAAATCAAAGTGAGTGTTCCAATCATTGAGTTGGCTTAGGATTCTGAGCACAAGAAGAGAGCATTTGAGTACTTAGGATTGAAAAGAGGAGAGGAGTACCCCAAGCAAATGTAAACATTGTGAAACTCCTCCTCGGATCATTGTAGACCTTGAAACACCACCAGCATTAGAGGATCTTGGAGAAACACTTGAGGTATTCTTGGGGACATCCTTGGATTGATTCCCAATTGAATGTTGATCCATTCTTTACAACTTTGATCATAAAGGATAGATTGCTTCACAATTGTATGTTTGATTTCGGTGCATCATGCAATGTCATGCCTCATAAGTCATGAATGAGTTATTTTCTCTTTTGAAGTGCCTAAAATTCCCGCTCCGTGAAAATTGAGTTAAATGCCTAAGCCGTGTTTTGGGTCATTTTGTATGTATTTCGAGACTGTCGGAAGTTTTTGTCCACTTTGTCCCAAGTACGAAAGTGCTTTCTTCTCCGACCGGCCCAGAAATCCCGAAATTGTCCCATTTTCGGGCCCGTCGGATGTTTTGTCCCAAGTGTCCCAAAACTCAAAGTGCGCTCTGTTCCCGATCAGTAGAACCACCGAACCGCGTACTCGGAACTTTTGTCCCAAATGTCCCAAGTTCAAACGGACTGTTGTTCCATTTTAACCGATTCCCGGTAATGTTTTGTCTTGTTGTTCCAATTCCGGAACTTTGTCCCAAATGTCCCGAGTTCCAAATTGCTCTGTTCCAATTTCGGCGAACCGCCCGTCGCGCGCCGCACATTTTTGTCCCAAGTGTCCCAGAGCCAAAAATGCAAAGCTGTTCCAATTCGGCCGAACCGCCCAATTCGCGCACTTCCAGCACATTTTGTCCCAATTGTCCCAAATTCATTTGTCGTCTTCTCCCGTTTCGCCAGAATCGGCCGAGCCTCGTGTTTCGCGCATTCGCGTCTCACATGTCCCAGTGAACCTAAGGCAATTCATACTTAGTTTTCCTTTCGACCCGAATATCTTGTTTTTCAAAATATGAATTTAAGTTGCGGCTCGATCTTGCTATCAATCCGAAGATCAAATTTCAGGGGCAGTGGCGGAAGGGCGAAGCTCTCAAGCACTTTGGTTGCATCGATTTTCAAAGACACTCATTGTCATCCTCAAGATGAAACGTCCAGTGTGTCCTCGTGGCAAATACTGAGGCTGAGGCGTTAGAAAGATTCAGCGGCGGTTTACGAAGACGGTGGGTCCCTCTCGGAGGCAGCGGCCACTGTCTCCTTCTCCTTTCTTTCTCTTCTTCCCATTCCTTTCGTATTCCATGTAATTAGTTAAGGCATTGCGTTTATGGCGATCCTTAACTATTCTCTAGTTAAAAGAAATGGTTACGAGAGTAAGCTGACTTGTAAACTATATAATGGCCTTTCCATGCGCCATTTTAGAAAGGAGGAAGAACTTGGATATTTGCTTTGAAAGTGTAAATAGATCTTAAAGAAATCAATACAAAAGGGCTTTCCATTCTTTGTCTATCTAATTCTTGTTATCTCTGTGTTTTCCTTTAATATTGTGAAGATCATTTTGTTCCTAACTCGTTAGTCTCTCTGATTGCATATTGTTCAGTTTTGCAAATACAGTGATCTTGTACAACCAAGAAGGAACTTTGTGTCCTTGATTAATAAATCTGAAGAAGGTTATTTATGGAACTTTGTGTCTTTAAATTTAATCTCATTCAGCCAACGCAAATGATCTTGTCTTAAATTCTTTGAAGCTTCGCATACACGAAGAATTATTATGCTATCTATAATTGAATGATTTCTTTATTACTGCTCATCTTCTTATTCCCTTTCCTCGAGTCCTTGTGTAATTGATGATCCTTGTGGAAAACACTTTACGTAAATCCAAGTTTGACCATAAAACAATGTTACGTACATTTGTAAATAAGTTCGTTTGAATAAGGGAACCTCTCCCATTAAAGAGGAGGACTTCTTGTCCCATTTGTTGCTCTTCTAAAAGTCCTATTTGACGACCAACGATTTTTGGCGACTCGACTCATTTGGGAAAATCGCATTCGATCTGCAATTTTTTCGATCATCCTTTGATCTGGCGACTCCGCGTTTCACTCGAGGAGAAGGACCCTTGGTATCGAAGATTCTCGGTTTCACTTTTGGAGCAGGCGGGGTTTTCCTTTCCCTTGAATAGAAGAACTCGTTCGGCAGAGCACTCCACTTTGTTCAAGATAGAAGTCCTACGGGTGGTATTCCTTGAGAACTGCTAGTCCCAATCTCGAGCTTTGATCCTAGCTGGTGTTACGGTTCCCCTTCAAGCCGTATTTCCAGAAATGGCGGCACAATTGCCATGGGGTCAACGTGTTGGGCCCCTGGCCCTTACTCAGCCTTTGCATGAGTTACCTAGAGGTAACCGAAAGAACTTCCCCAAGTTTAGAGGAGATGGCAAAGTACACCCATGAACACATTGCAGCCTTCATAGTTGCATGTGGAGTCTTGGGAGTTGAACATGAAGGCGTCTCGATAAAGGCATGTTCGTTGAGGCGTTACGGGATAATCTTTGCATTGGCCCAGTTCTATCACCTTCCGGTGGTGCCATCACCGGCTGGAATACAATGAGAACTCAGTTCGAAAGCCGTTTCAAGCCGGCAGAAGATGTGCATGCCCTGCTTGCCCAAATTTCTCAGATAAAGAAAGATCCATCAGAACCCATGAGAGAATTTGTGGCTCGGTTCAATAGACTGATCAACAAAATTCCTGTAAATACTCGACCGGTTGATCAAATTCAAAAATGTTTCTTTCTAAATGCTCAAACGCCCAAAGTCAGTTATGCTCTAAGAAGGGCTAATCTTGGAACGTTAATTCTGGATCAAGAACTGGCTGTTAGTGTCGAGGATGACCTGATCATGTCAGGGAAGTTGAAGAGAGATCCTCCCAAATCTAAATCTGCTGCTTCTTCCTCTTCCACCTCTGGACCCAATACTGATCCATTAGTCCAGAAACTTGCAAATGATCTAGTAGCTATAAAGAAACAATTGGCTCAGCATGCCCCAGTATGCAGATGTTCCAAGAAGAAATTTCAGCCCAGAAATCGTTTGCCTGCTCCTCACACAAGACTAGCACTTGAAGGACCTCTGTCGAAGTTCACCTGTGAATCTGACTGTGAAGTTGAAGAGCCAGATGATGATGTGGACAATGAAGCTTGTGAGGAGTTCCTGGAGGAATTTGATGATGAGGCGGAAGAACTTGAAGGATCTCGGGTTAATTTCTTTACCACCGAGGCAGGCACTGATGATGGAGATGACTATGATGAAGTGGTAGCGAGATATGAGCAGTGAATCATTTCTTGTCATGACTCGAGCAGAGACAAGGCGAAGGAGAAAGTAACACGACCCATGAAGAAATCTAAGGAGCCGGCCGGCACTATTCTGTAATTGCCGAAAGAGGATCTCCTATCCCTACCTCATCTGCACCAAAGGTAAGTCTTGCCAATCCTACTAGCAAAATTGCTTCTTCTTTTTCTCCTAAAGTTGATAAGCCTAGAATTCCAAATGATGATGGTCCATCCACCTCTGGATCCTTTGATATTGTTGATCACCTAAAAGGACCAAGGTTCAAATTTGAAAGTGAATACTACAAACCCATCCCAAAGCTTTTGCCAAGATGATCCAATTTGTTAATTCCCATTCCAAGACCACCTCTAAAGGCCTTTTGCCCACTCCTCCTTACATACACCACGACCCTAGTCATGGTAGGCTGTTGTCACCTCGCTGGTGACAAAATCAAGCCTTTTTATGTAACACTTCTTATAGGCGGCCATAGGCTCGATGGCTGTGTCATAGATTCGGAGCCTCGAGATAACGTGATGCTGCTAAAGTAGCTCATGCTTTAGGCTTGACCCTCACTCGTACTTATGGATCTTGCTTTACTCCATGGAAAGTAAGGAAGTGCCTTTGGTTGGAAGGATTAAAGATGCACAAGTGGCTTTTCTTTGCTTTACAAAAAGAAAGTCTTGGCTACCATCCTAGTGTGAGACATTCCTCCTTCTTATGGAATGTTGCTAAGTAGGAACTTACCTGTAAAGATGTGGGTGGAGAGATTGAAATGGATTGGTCACATGCACCCTCATACTGTCGATGGACAAATGAAGAACTCACGAGAAACAATCGAGTATATTGTGCGAGAAAACGGATGATCCTAAGGCACAAATACTCTATGAGGACATAGGTCATGGTAATTACATGATTACGTCCCCGATGAAATCCACCCTCAAAGTATCACCCAAAGATCCCATGGTGTTTGGATTTTAGAATTTGATGGAAGTTGTTCTCGGTGGTTACGGAGGCTGGTGTCTGCTAGTGTCACCTGAAGGCTGCCTACACCCTTTTTCATTTAAGTTGCAGTTCGAAAACACTAACAATACAGCAGAGTATGAGGCTCTCATTCTTGGACTGCAAGTGGCCAAAGAACGAGGTGTAAAAAATCTTCTGGCTCGTGGTGATGCAGAGCTGATTGTGAAGCAAGTCAGAAGCCTTTTTCAGGTAAAAAATGGGAGGCTGAAGCATTACGGAATCAGGTTTGGGATTCAATTGAATTCCTTGATGCTTTCTCCATTGAAGCAATACCTAGAGAAAAGAACAGCAGGGCTGATTCACTGGCTGTCTCAGGGTCACTTACGATTCCCCATCCTGAATTCTCTCAGGATAAGTTCACTATTGAAATGGTCCACCGGCCTAGTGTACCTGACAATACCAATAACTGGCAAGTTTTCAACGATGACCAGCATTTGCTTTCCTTCCTGGAACTCAAGGGTAATTTCGAACAAGCTGTATTTTGAGGAAGTGACAACCTTTGCCTCGTGAGAGTGTGTCCTCGACCATCCTGTCACCCAGGAGAAAAGCAGATCGGGAAGGATGCATTAAACTCAAAGGAAACAAGATTCCCAAAGGTTTGGTGAGTTTGGAGGAGTTGTTTGATAAACATGACAGATATGTGAAATCTAAAAAGCCTACTTGGACCTCGTGATCAGTGAGTATGATAAGATTGATATAGGGAGTTCTCTTTTGATCCCAAGCTAGTAAATATTGGAAAATGTTGCACAACCGAGAGAGGAAAAAGCAATTGATCTTCTAAGGAAGTATAAGGATGTTCTTGCATATTCTTATGAGGATCTAAAAGCCTTGAAGCCAAAGACATGCGGCACTCTCTATCCCTCTCAAACCGGGAATCAAGCCTTTCAGCGAAAAACAAGCGTATAATCCCAAAATAGCCCGACACTATATTTGGGAGATTCGAGAAATTGTTGAAGGCTAAAATCATTTTCCCATTCACCATTCAACATGGATTGCAAACATTGTGCTGTTAGGAAGAAGAATGGTGAGATCCGCATCTGTGTTGATTTCAGGAACCTGAATCAGGCTTCTCTGAAAGATAACTACCCTCTGCCTATGATGGATCAAATATTGCAAGCAGTAACATGAGGATCTGAAATGTTATCTATGCTTGATGGATTCTCGGGATACAATCAGGTAGAGGTTGATACTGCTAGATCAACACAAGACAGCCTTCACCACTCCTTGGGGTACCTTTGCCTCTGAGAATGCCTTTTGGGCTGATTAATGCTTTGGTGCCACTTTCCGAGAGAGCTATGGATTTGGCTTTTGGAAGCTTGAAAGGGAAATGTATTGTCATATACCTTGATGACACGGCAGTGTTTTCAAAGACAAGAGCGGATCACTTGACCACACAGGCTTGATTAACTGTTGAGATCTTGAGAGCATGGGATTTCTTTAAATCCTAAAAAATCATGTCTTACATGTTCTGAAAGGAAAACTATTAGGGCACATTGTCTCGAGGATGGTATTAAGATTGATCTGAGCGAGTTCAAGCCATCCAGACAAATTCCTCTCCCAACCCAGGTAAAAAAGGCGTGCATTCCTTTTTGGTAAGATCAATTTTTAAGAAGATTCATCCACTGATTTTGCTGAATTAACTTTGAACATCTCTCGGATGATGAAAGGAAGCAAACATTTGGTTGGTCTTACGAAGGAAAGGAATCCTTTGAGGGTATCAAAGAAAGCTATTGCTAAAACTCCGATTTTGGCTTTGTCATCGACGACAAAAGATTTCATCATCTATTGCTATCTTCTGAGATAATACCACAGCTCTTTGTCTTAACCCAAGAAGACTACGATGGACATGAGCTACCAATTGCCTTCATGAGCTATATCTGAAGAATCATGAGCTGAAATACACCATGATGGAGAAGCATGCTTTTGCGGTAGTCAAAGGCTGTCAGCGATTCCGTTTCTATATCCTCAACTCTCACTCTATGGTGCTTTGTTCCGAGATCACATTTGTTAAGTCAATTCTTACCACAACAAGAATTTGGGTCAAGAGAGAAGCTGGGTGGCTAAAGTCCGGGAGTATGACATTGATATCAAACCAACCAAGCTGGTTCGTGGAAAAGGTCTTTGTGAGCTCATTCTTGAAGGAGCCAAACATGAGTTCTTTGGAGGAGAAAGGCGACATTCCTCTTGTTCTATTCCTTAGTTCGATCGATGAATGGTATTACGACATCGCCCATTTTCTCACCTATGGGAATGCCCCTCTCATTTAACTACGAGGAAAAGAGGGCTGTTAAATTGAGATCAGCACATATGTCTTGGGGAAAATGCCTTGTTGGCGTGGTTTAGATGGGAGATTTACGAAGTGTGTGGACAAGGAACGAGAGAAAGTTGCTCTCGGCTTTTCATGATCGGGCATGTGGAGGGCACTATTCATCAGCGATCACGACTCACAAGATACTCAGGAGGATATTACTGCCTTCCTTGTTCGAGAGATGCATCAGTGGGTGGATAAATGTGAAGCTTGTCGGACCTTTGTGGGAAGACCTAAATTGGCATCTTTACCTCTCGAAGCCGGTTGTGATTGAGGAACCATTTCAACGATGGGGTCTAGACTTCATTGGTGCTTGAACCTGTTTCTAGTGCTGGTCACACGCATGTGCTAACTTCTTGCCATGACTACTTCACCAAATGGGTGGAAGCTATTCGATCAAACACTACTTACGAAGTTGTATGCGACTTCATCAAAGAGAACATCTTGGTAAGGTATGGTGTACTAACAAGATTGTAACAGAATAATGCTTGAACTTCTCCTCAAGTGAGATAATGGATTTACTGCTACGGGTATGGCATCTCTCGGCTCATTCTTGATTATTATCCCCGGGGGAAATGGACAAGCGAGATCCACCAACAAAAATCTGGTGACTATCATAAGGAAGTTGGTCGATGAGTCTCGTGGCGGCATAAGAAGCTTTATGATGCTCTTTGGGCGACAGAGGATCACACCTAAAAGAGCCATTGGAATGTCTCCTTTTCAAGTGGTGTATGGAGTAGAAGCTCAATTGCCGGTGGCGAGTGGAGCTGCCGACCTTGCACCTGATGAAGGCCATTGAAGATACTAGTTTGGTGATGCTCTGGATAAAGAATCATGTACTGCACAAAGCTGAGCGAGGGCCAGATTGGAGGTTCTTTGATAGGATATCTGCTCACCGGCCCAGAAGGTAAAGGTTCTATTTGACAAAAGCTAGGTTCGAGAGAGTTCCAGTTGGAGATACCATCTTTGTTATGGGACAAAAGACATGAACCTCGTGGCAGCCATGGAAAATTTGATTCACTGTGGCTCGGACCATTCAAGATAAGACACTTTGCTGGTAAGAACTCTTTCTATCTTGATTACATGGATGGTTCTCCCCTCCCACTTCCTTATAGTGGGCGTATTTGAAGTTGTTCAAGTCATGGTGACTAGGAGTCCCTTTGTATATTACATGCGGTGTTTTTGCTTTTACTGCTTTGGTGTGTTTCCCTTACATTGTTGTTTGTGTGTTGCCCTCTGTGTTGGTTTGTTTTTGACTCCTTTGCCCGATGGATAAGGCCTTTGTGCCTTCCCGAGTTTGTCTAAGTTCTTGCCTTGTCTCATTCCATGAATTTATACCAAGTCATCCCAGAAGGGAGCAGTTTGTTGTCCACTCAAAATTCCCATTCGATAAAGTAAAATTTTCAAAATTTTGAGTTATGAGTGTTTTCTCTACGAAATGCCTAAGTCGTGAAAATTGAAAAATCTTGTTTTGGGTCATTTTGTGTGATTTTGAACTGTCGGAAGTTTTTGTCCCACTTGTCCCAAATCAAAGTGCTTTCATTCCGGCAATCGAAATCTCAAATTTCCAGGCCCGAAATCCCAAATTGTCCCATTTTCGGGCCGTCGGATGTTTTTGTCCCAAGTGTCCCAAAACTCAAAGTGCGCTCTGTTCCAATTTGGCCGATTCCCCAACCCGCGTCGCGCAACTTTGTCCCAAATGTCCCAAAGTTAAAAAGTCACGGACTGCTTTCCATTTTGGTAGGTTGCCGGCGGTCCTCAGAGACTTTTTGTCCCAAATGTCCCAGTTGAAATGGACTGTTGTTCCATTTTCGGCCGGTCAGTTCAGCGTCCAGATTTTGTCCCAAGCTGTCCCAGAGTTCCAATTTGGCCGAAAACTTTGTCCCAGCGTGTTCCAATTTCGGCCCAACTGTTGAACTCGGAGTTCGCATTTTAGTCGCGCCCATTAGCACATTTTTGTCCCAAGTGTCCCAAGCCAAAAATAAAGCTGTTCCAATTTGGCCGAACCACTTAGAGTCGCGCACTTCACACATTTTGTCCCAATTGTCCCAAATTCATTTGTGCGTCTTCTCCCGTTTCGCCCAATAAGTAGAGCCTCGTGTTTCGGCGCATTCGCGTCTCACATGTCCCAAGTGAACCTAAGGCAATTCATACTTAGTTTTCCTTTCGACCCGAATATCTTGTTTTTCAAAATATGAATTTAAGT